>CM065715.1:7764697-7797197 GCA_033310375.1 Conus canariensis
TTTCTTTTTTTTTTTCTTTTTGCCCTCTCCTGCTTCGCAATTTTTTTTTCCGCAGCCGATTGTAGTTCATTCACCTGACGAGAATACTTTTCGCCTGTAAGAGCTGAATAAGGCTAGAAAATGATGAACTCTTTGTAGGCATCACCAGGAGAGAGATCTCTTCGTTCAGAAAGGGTTAGATAGGTGAGATGACCCAATTTCCTTGAAGAGTAATTAACAAACAAGAAGCGTAACTCTTGCTCCCATAACTCCCAAACGAATGCTGTTTACGACACCGAATCGCCTAGCAGAAATGACAACACAGAGCACACAGAACAAACGAGGATACTACCATGGGAACAAGAGTTACCCTACTTGTCCGGTAATTACTGCTTACTGTTCCCTGCCTCGTTTAAGAATTCGTTCCTTGAAGAGGTTTACAGTTCCCGAAATATCGTTTAGTGGGTAGGGGGGTTGGTGGGGTAGAGAAGGTGGGGAGGGGGTGACAAAGTAGCTGGAGGGGGAGGGAGAAAACGTGTACTTTCAATAGGTTTGGATTGTGTTTGTTATTTGTTGAAGTTCTTATCCAGGGGGAGGACAAACGTATACATGTCAGTAACTGGATTTGTTCGTTTATTTGTATGTTTTAAAGTTCATATACAGGATCCTGTCTTGGTAGAGAAAATAATCATATCAGTCACGATGATCTGATGGCCAAATAAGGAGATTCGAGCATCTCTCTCTCTCTCTCTCTCTCTCTCTCTCTCTCGCTCTCTCTCTCTCTCTCTCTCTCTCTCTCGTCTGTAACTCTGTGTCCGTACCTCTCTCTGCCTCTCTTTCTGTCTCTTTCTCTGTCTCTGTCTGTCTTCCTGCCTCTGTCTCTCTCTGTCTCTCGCTGTCTCTGTCTGTCTCTGTCTCTTTCTCCACACACACACACAACACAACACACACAACACACACACACACACAACACACACACCACACACACTCTCTGTGTCTCTCTCTGTCTCTTTCTGTCTCTGTGTCTGTCTCTGTCTGTCTGTCCTGTCTCTGTCTCTCTGTCACTCTCTGTCTCTCTCTCTCTGTCTCTTCTCTGTCTCTGTCTCTCTGTCTCCTCTCTCTCTCTCTCTCTCTCCTCTCTCTCTCTCTCTCTCTCTCTTAGCATACGGTTATATACAGACTGTGACAGATCCAAGCTCCACCGTGTACACTTCGGTGCTTTTCCGAGTCCCATCTAGTTATCACGTATTCTTATCACCCACGTGTTAGTAGGTTGGGAGTCATTAGTCACCCTTTTTTCTTGTATCTTGTTCAGTTTTGGTCAACTGATTTTGTCACTTTTAGCGGTTTCTGTACTTCTCATCACACTAGTCACCTCTGTTGACCTCCGCCCCGTCCCCACGGTCACATTTTTTCACAGTGGCACAATGTAATATTTGTATGTTTGATTATTCAACTGATAGTAATCTCTTAAACATTACACTGTCTGTCTTCTTCTCGCTTTCTCGTCTACGTCCTCGTCCTTCGTTTCTGTCTCTCGTCTCTCTTCGTCTCTCTCTCTCTCTCTCTCTTCTCTCTCATCTCTCCTCCCCCCCCCCCCTCTCTCCTCTCTCTCTCTCTCTCCTCGCTCCGAGAGCGTCAGCTCTCATCGTGATGATTCAATACATTTTCCGATGAAGGCTGAGAAATTCTGCTGTATTAAAATTAAAATCGTGTCCCCCTTTTTTCTACTAATGCAATTTACAGAACACATGAATATTGCCATTTTCATGGGGCAGGAGTTCGTGGGGCAAGAGTTCACGGGGGCGAAAAGTCCATGGGGCGAAAGTCCATGGGGCAAATCCATTGGGAGAAAATCCATGGGCAAAAGTCCACAGGGCGAAAGTCCACCCATAGGGTGAAAGTACATCCATGAGGCGAAAGTCCATCCATGGGGCGAAAGTCCACGGGTGAAGTCCATCCATGGGGCAAAAGTCCATGGGGCCAAAGTCCACGGGGGGGATGGGGGGTTCCATAGGGGGAAGTCCACCCATGGGGCGAAAGTCCACAGGTGAAGTCCATCCATGGGGCCAAAGTCCACGGGTGAAGTCCATCCAAGGGGCCAAAGTCCACGGGTGAAGTTCACCCATGGGGCGAAAGTCCACGGGGGAAGGGGAGGAAGGGGGGGGGGGGTGCACGGGACGAAAGTCCAGCTACAGGGCGAAAGTCAATGGGGCAAAAATCCGTCGGACTCTTTTTTCTAGTCCTGGGTTTTGACAAATAGTCTGGCAGAGTCACGTGATTTAGATGTGTGCACGGCTTGGGTACATTCGTGCTGAGCTTACCTGCTTCATTGCACCTGTGTGTAATCAACAATTTCCAGTGTTTTGGGTTTGGGAGTGAGATGTTTTTGTTTGCTTTTTTTCGTTTTGCTTTGTTTTGACATCAGTCTCTTTAGTCATAGATTCACAAAAGTGAATTGCATAAACTTTCTCTCTCTCTCTCCTCTCTCTCTCTCTCTCTCTCTCTCTCTCTCTCTCTCTCTCTCTCTCCTCTCTCTCTCTCTCTTTGTTTCGTTGTTCAGATAACATGGTAGAGATGAATGATTTATTTTTCCATTCTTGTACGACTTTCAGTGCATTTACTTCTTCTTCTTCTTCTTCTTCTTCTTCTTCTTCTTCTCCCCTTCTCGTATGATTTTAGTGCATTGTTTTGCATATTCTACAGTTTCTTTGGTCTAAACTACAGTTGTGCATGATGTTCTCTCTCTCCTCTCTCTTCTCCTCCTCTCTCTCCTCCTCTCTCTCTCTCTCCTGTCCTCTCCCCTCCCTCTCTCTCTCCTCCCTCTCTCTCTCTCTCTCTGCCCTCCCTTTCTCTCTCACCAAATCTCTCTTCTCTCTCTCTCTCTTCTCTCCCCCACCCCTCTCACCACTCATCTCTCTGTACATTGTCTCTCACAATCTCTACATTCTACTCCACCCCCCACTTTACACACACCACACTACCTACCACTCATACACCCCACACACACACAAAATCACAAACACAAACACACAAAATCACACAACACACACACACACACACACACAACACACACACACACACATGTTTACACGCATATGTGGGTCGCCACTGTTCTTCTATGCCTGTGTGTGTGTCAGTTGTGTGTGTGTGTGTGTGTGTGTGTGTGTGTGTGTGTGTGTGTGTGTGCGCGTGCGTGGGCGTGCGTGCGTGTGTGTGTGTGTGTGCGGTGCGTGCGTGTGTGTGTATGTGCGTGTGTGTGCGTGCGTGCGCGTGTGTGTGTATGTGCGTGTCTGTGCGCGTTTCTGTGTGACATGTGTGTATGTGTTGTCTGCTGTCTGTTTGACAGTGTCTTCTTGTCAATTTGTCTGCCTCTCTCTCTGTCTTTCTCTCTCTCTCTTTTCTTTTTTTCTAATTATCTTGTCTTTCTCTGCTGTCTGTCTGCTCTTGTTTCGTTGTCTGTCTGTCTGTCTTCTGTCTGTCTGTCTGCTCTGTCTTCTGTCTTCGTCTTCTCTGTCTGTCTGTCTGTCTCTGTCTGTCTCTCTCGTCTTCTCTCTCTCTCTCTCTCTCTCTCTCTCTCTGTCTCCTCTCCTCTCCCCCTCCCTCCCTCCTCCTCCCCCTCTCTCTCTATCTCTTTCTCACAAAAGAGAGAGAGAGAGTGTGTGTGTGTGTGTGTGGTGTGTGTGTGTGTGTGTGTGTGTGTGTGTGTGTGTGTGTTTGAGCGAGCGAGCGACCGAGAGGAGGAGAGAGAGAGAGAGAGAGAGAGAGAGAGAGAGAGAGATTTTCAGCAAATATACCCCAAATGTTGCTGCATTTCACAGTGTGGATTGGAGCATTTGAATTTCCTTTACCGTTCCCTGATTCGTTCTTCTTTCAGGATCATGCTTTCCAAGCAAAACGTTTTTTTTTTCCAGATCCGGCCTCTCCAGTATGTATGTTGCTTTGTTTGATTATTCATTTTATTTTCAATCGGCAGATCATTCCGTGGATGACATGCTGTTGCATGCCGTTGACTGTATCGCCCGAATCCTTTTCAAAAGCTGTTTGTGTTAAGCCATAATTAGACTCAACATTGTAAGCATTTTACAGAACCTGTCAACTGCTTTAATCGGATGAATCACGTTTATATAAATGATACCTTTAAGATTGCAAGATGATCTGGAAAACAGTTGGACAAAATATATTAACAGGTAGCTCATTGTTTGATCTTGATGCAGTACTGTTGAGATGCAGACAAAGGGGAAATAACTGTGAACTGTATTGCACAATTGGTACAAGTAGGTGTTTACACAGCATCCCAAAATAGGACAAACATGTTTTCGTTCGTGGAAGGAGTGTTTTTAACACGCAGGAATGGGTCCACTGCTCACATCCTGTGTGTCTTGTGTCTGTACGTGTGCTAGGTGAATAATACCACAAGCAGCATTAGTTTAGAGTTAAGGGCATGTAATTTTTTCGTCACAGGAGCCAGAATTACCGTCCTTGTTTATCATTTACTGTCTTTATTGCACAACATGACAAGTAATAAGTGACAGAACAAAGAAGGTCCAGCTGGAGACTGGAATGTGCTTGCTCTGACATGTGACTGGACCATATCTATCGTGGAATTTGATTGGATGGTGTTGCAGAAGGAAAAGGAGACGAGGAACAACGCCCTCTACAGGACAAGGGAGATGAGGACACGGAGCTGCTGCATTTGGCCAAGGTCATTATTGGTGTTGTGTTATGACCGCAAGTCATGATGGTCATGTGTGTCTTCTTTTGTTGTCTGTCCCACCTTCCGGGCCACCTCAGTGGCATTACACCTGTGCCGCTCATCCCTGCTCCCCGTCCCCCACAGTCACAGCCTGGCTTGTCCCGCCACAGCTCCGCCACTTGCAAAACCAGTGGGAGCAGTCAGTGTCCAGTCGTCATGAGGCAACCCACCAGAGGAGACACTGCACTGCTGCCGAGTCACCTTGGTTGTGTTTAGTGATGCCTGTTCTGATCTAACATATGCAGGACACCACCAACTACGTCCTCTACTGATGACAATAATTGCTTAGTTGTAATTGCTGAGTGAGTTCTCCCGCTGTAAGCGCCACCAGGTCCGTCCAACAATAGTCGCCCCATGAACTTGATCATACTGGTCACCACGACACACCCTAACCAAGGGCAGAGATGAGGAGGGATCACCATGACAGCGAGGCATGAAGGGCCGCAGAATCTGTTGAACAATGAGGATGAGGATGGTGTGAAGATGATGCCACGGAGTGACATTCTGGTCTGAAACTGCGTGACAGGGCTGTACACTTGGCATATTTTTTCATTGTACACCCCGGGCGTCAACCAGGCCCAACACATACAGACCTGCAGTATTGGTCAGAAATTTGAGCAACACTGTCAGAAACTCATCCATTAAGTGAATGAAACTCGATTGTGTAGTCCCAGTCCTCCCAAGTGAGCCCAAAGCAAAGTCAACGCTGGATAGGAGCCAGTCGAGACAGAAAGCTCACACAAATAAATGGCCCTGATGGCATTCGAACCAAGATCTCCCAACCGGGAGGCGTGACGCGAGCCACTGCGCCACGGGCTATCTTCTGAAGATTAAGCTCTACAAGTCAGTGGTGATGTCCTTCCTCCTCTGTGGGTGCTAAACACTGAGAGCAGGTGTGAGCGAGAAATACTGGCATTGTAGAACCACTGCCTCACATGAATGATCCTCTCCGTTTCACATAGAGAGCGCAAGACAGACGACTGTATAAGTCAAGTCAAGTCAAGTCAAAATTATCTTTATTGAGGGTTAAAGAACAAGCTTCACAGCTTTTTTTTTCATGCTGCCGGCACAGAAATAATCAGACTCAAAGAAAAAATAAACAAACAAAATTATGTATGGACACATTATGAAGAATACGCCCATTTTTTAAAAGTAATTAACACATTCATGGCATCAGAATTCTGTCAAAACTATTGTGCAAAATTTCAATCATTATTGTAATTAACATTATATAGCACATCATTTACGAGAGAGAAAGAGAGAGGGGGGGAAGGAGGGGGGGAGAGAGAAGAGGAGGAGGAGAGAGAGAGAGAGAGAGAGAGAGAGAGAGAGATTCGGCAATAGAGTAAGCATTATGGCGTCAAGTCAGTGCATACCCAGGCAGACACAGACCTATCATGGTTGTCGTTGCCTGTGATGGGTATGAATACCGCCATGACTCCCCGTCCGAAACCATTGTATCAGGCACGGTGGAGGTGACATCCCACGAGGCATCTCCAGGAGGTTATGAAAGGAAAACATGAAGTGCTGGACCAGTTAGTTACAACACCTGTACCCTGTCGCTCATGACTAAAGATAGACAGCTGTGGAGATTCTCGATGTTTCAGCAACTCTCACTGAGCCTCTACACCTCACTGTCAGGGGACTGTAGTCACACAAATGAAGACCACAATGAAGCACACTCGGGGCAGCGCAAAATCTCCGTCAAGATCACACACACACACACACACACACACACACACACACACACACACACACACACACACACACACACAGTCACAACCATGTGTCTCTATACTACGTTACATTCAGAGATACTTGGATGTGGCTCTGATGCATTGAAATTATTAAATAAATAAAATGAATAATAAAATGAAATAGAATAATGATAACATATATCACAAAAAAGTCTGAAGATCTCTCTAGATTTCAATCGAACCTTACCGAATCTACCATGTATCCCCTACTTCATCTTCAGAACTATCTTAGAGACATGAAAATTGTTTCAAACTAGGTGTGTTTTCATTGCTTCAGCTACGCTTTAGAGGTAATGGCAGGTTTCAACCACAGTAGGCTACTGTACAATTGCTGAATAAATCTTCCCCTTTTCTCCCCACACCGTTATGAATGTGATGTTGCTCTTTAGATCCAGAGTATACTCCGGATCGGCACCCAGATCGTACAAGTTCATAGATACCAGTTTCTCTTATAAGCTTTTTTCTTCATTTAGACCCATGCGTTAGTTCTTTTGAAAGTTTCTAAAATGTCAAAAATGACCTGCCTTGAAATGTGAAAGAAAGTGAAAATAAATTCGTGAACCCGTCCTTTGAAAGGAATCTACACCAGTCTTCAAGGGGTTCGGCACCAGGGCATATTCCAGTGTTCTCACTGCCTCGTTCAAAATCACTTTAGTGATGTTTGTGTGATTTGTTTTTCTTTGCTGACGACAGTCAAACTAATAGGTGCTGATTATAATATGAGCTTAGATGTAAACTAATTTTTGCAGGTAAGAGATAAGGTTAAAAATCAAGGAAGCTTAGAGACTGGAGACAAAAAGAAGCCTTGCAATCTGAACTGGCTTGTCGATGTAATGATGTTATATGATCCTCCAGTAACACGAGAGAATGAAAGGAAAACGGACTTGAAATCTCCACCGCCGACCCTTTTTCTCTCACTTCTTCTTCTGACAGACTCATCGCTTTAAGTGTGTGTGTGTGTGTGTGTGTGTGTGTGTGTGTGTGTGTGTGTGTGTGTGTGAGAGAGAGAGAGAGAGAGTGTGTGTGTGTGTGTGTGTGTGTGTGTGTGTGTGAGAGAGAGAGAGAAAGAGAGAGAGAGTGTGTGTGTGTGTGTGTGTGTGTGTGTGTGTGTGTGTGTGTGTTTTCTTTGGTCTGAATAAGAGTTATCTCCCCTCCAAGCCTCCCTTGCATGTAGGACCCAGCTGTCAGGATTCCAGAGTTATCCTCACTGACCGAGTCCGTCACACTGTAACTGAACAGGAATTGGGGCGTGTAGAACTCCCTTCCATGTAGAACCTAACCGTCAGGGTTTAAGTTTCATCATCACTGACAGAATCCATCCCACCACAACTCACCAGCAACTGGGACGGGTAAACCTCCCCTCCATGTAGAACCCAGCCGGGGGCCGGAATAGCTCAGTTGGTAGAGCGCCGGACTCGTAATCCAAGGGTTGCGGGTTCGAATCTCCGCCGGGCCGTTTCGGGACAGGGGGATTTTTCCCTTGGAGTTAACATTGGTTCTGACTCCATTTCCCATACAGTCCTTCGAATGAGACTATAAAGCGAGGTACCGTGTGTGAACGCACGCATAACATCTTGCACACACGTAAAATCCCATCACCAACTTTCGGAAGAGAAGGCCAGTTTGGCCGTTGGTATGCGTGACACGTTACACATAGCATGCACTTGCCCCGAAGATGGAGTATGGCTGCCTTAATGGCGGGATAAAAGAAAACGGTCATACACACAACTCCGCTCCCTTTGTTGAGCAGATGGGATTAATACCTGTCTGTCTACACAGGGAGTGTCCGCAGGAGTATCAGCCTGCGTGCGCAGAAGAAGAAGAACCCAGCCGTCAGGATTCCAGTGACATATTCACTGACAGTCCATCGCACTGTAACTGAACAGGAACTGGGGCGTGTAGAATTCCCTCCGTTTAGAACCCAGCTTTCAAGATTGTAGTGTCCTCATCACTGACACAGTCCATTCGACTGTACCTCACCAGGAGCTGGGACGTGTGGAGGACCTGCCGGAGACGGAGGCGGCCAAGATCCTGGCCAACAAGCTGCAGCTGGAGAAGGAGCACAGTCGGGCCTGGTACCGCATCAACGCCGTGAGGGGCCTCAGTGGGGGGAGGAAGCTCATCCCCAGGGTCTTGACCACCTTCAATGAGGTGAGTGACCGACTGACCACCTGGCCGACAGGTGATGGAACAGGACTGTTCACGGTGTAGGTCAGACAACACTGTTAACAGTGTCGAGCAGACAAGACTGTGAACAGTGTAGAGCAGAGAAGACTGTGAACAGTGTAGGTCAGACAAGACTGTGAAGAGTGTACAGCAGACAAGACAGTGAACAGTGTAGAGCAGACAAGACGGAACAGTGTAGATCCTTTTAATCAAGAATATTTTTTGTCTGAGAGGTGATGGAATAGGACTCTTAACACTACAGATATTTTGAATCCAGAATTTTTTTTTATACGAGTCCACAAACAGCGATTGTATACCAAATGCACACACACACGTAGGCTGTGCTTGCTCATGCATCGTACACACACTCATGCCATGTATACACACGCCTGCTGCGCACGTATTCTTCATCCACTCACTTGTTTTACCTACACTGTCACATGCAGAAACGTGATACGAGCTTGAAATGATATTTTTCAATGTATTGAAAAGTCAGAAGTCATTTATGACATTTAGTAAAAAAAACAACATTCGATTTCTTCAATCAAGCATGAAATACTTAAAACATTTCAATGTAAAAAAAATGACATACAAGAAAAAAAAACTATTTTTTCTGAGTTGAATGTTGCTTTGGAAATGCTAACATTCGCGCCAATGATAACTTTGTAATTTTGGAGAGATCCAGATTTTTTTCACAGAAGATGATAATTAAAAGTTGTTTTTGCCTCGGAGGTTTTATTGTTTAGATTGTTTCACCCCCTTTGTATGCCCCATGGATTAGAACATCCTGAGAGAAGAATATGGAAAGGTCAGTTTGAGGAGCTGCCCTCCTCTAAACAAATATAGAAAAAGGAAAGGAAGGGAGAGGGTTGTATATCAGAACAAACAAATATGTCATGTAAAATTATTGTATGGTGTGCTTGTTATCTGTATCCTTTGACCAAAGGAAGCTGACCTGAAATAGTGTTAAAAAGATGGGGTTTTTTCACCTGTTCTCTAAAATTGGAAAGCAAAGTCTAACACTAAATTCTGCTTACAAACTTAATCAGAAGCATAGAGACTATAGCAAGTGATGCCATTTTTAAAAAGCCTGAATCATGTTACAGCATTGGTTTGGCGTCATTATATACTTTCAAAAAAAAGTTAAAGGACCAATATTTCACTGACTTATAAAAAAGAAAATTGGGAAGTGATCAATCTCCAAGTGTAACATGAACTTATTGAATATGTGAAAAGTGTGTAAAGACAATGACAAGTCCGAGGAATCAACAAACTGGAATCGAGCGCAGTACAAACACCCCCCCCCCCCCCCCCCCCCCCCCCCCCCCCCCACAAATTTGAAAGTCACAGGAGGAGTGTTTGTTCAATGTCATGGTTAATAACGTGTGTGTCCCCCGTTATTGGCAAGGCATTCAAGGCAGCGTTGTCGCATGGAGTTCACCAGTGTGCGCAGAAAGGCCTGGGGGACAGCAGCCCACTCCTGCTGGAGTGACTCAAACAGCTGACCCAGGTTAGCAAGAGGAGGACGACGCTGCTGCAGTCTCCGGCCCAGCTCATCCCAAAGATGTTCGATGGGGTTCAGGTCTGGGCTGTTTGCGGGCCACTGCATTCTGTCGACACCAGCAGCTTGGAGAAACGTGTTTACTGCTCTGGTGCGATGGGGCCGTGCATTGTCGTCTTAAAAGACTGCCTGAGGTCGAAGCTGTTGAAGGGCTGGCAGCACCAGGGGTTGCAAAATCTTTGTTTGGTAGCGAACACCATTCAAGTTCCCTGCCACATTGTAGAGAACCGTTCTGTAGCGTGTGCTTATGCCGCCCCAAATCATAACGGATCCCCCACCATAGCGGCTCCTTTCCAGAACAGCTTCTTCTGCAAAACGCTCCCCACGGCGTCTCCAGACCCTGTTCCGTCTATCGGTGGGATCCAGGCAGAACCGCGACTCGTCTGTAAACATCACGTTAACGCACTGTTCATGTGTCCATCTCACGTGCTGCGTGCACCATACTCGGCGTGCTGCTCTGTGGGCATCAGTCAAACGAGGTCTTATGGCTGGTCGTCGAGCACGGAGGTTAGCGGCGTGTAGGCGGTTTCGTATGGTCTGATCACTGACAACAGTGTTGGTGGCATCTCTAAGGTGACGTCTGATGTTTGCACTTGCTGTTCTTTCTTGTGTGGCCTGCCTTTCAATGTATCGGTCCTCTCGTGGTGTTGTTATTCTGGGTCGACCAGAGCGTGGTGGTTCTTGCACTCTTCCTGTGTCTTGAAAGCGTTGTCCGAGTCTGATAACAACAGAGTATGATACCCCAAGTCTCCGTGCCACTTCCCGGACTGCAACTCCTTTTTGGAGCCATCCTATTGCTCTTCCTCGATCCAGCTCGTTCAGTCTTCGACGTGGAGGCATGCTGTTGCATTGCATTTTTCGCCAGTACAGTGGCTTTTAAAGACATTTGGTTGAGCATACTTTATGACCTACAGCCTGATTTAGCTCGTGCTTCACATGATTTTGATTCAGCACATGCTCCTCGGATCCCAAGCACATCAGAAATTCACCCCAATTTGTTCCAAAAATGACAAGTCGCGACACGTGTTTTTCAAAGCGCGTGAGAAATGTTTGCCACAAAATTGCAGTTGCCGCATTCACTATCAATTTGTGCGTGTGGTTCAATTTGTTTGGACCACAAAGGCGGTACAATTGAATTTTTGTGAATTTTTAAAAGTTTTTGTGCATTCTCAATGTTGGTCCTTAACTTTTTTTGAACAGTATACAGAAACTGTGTCGTACTTCTCTTGTGAGGTAGGTAAAAAGTATTCAATGGTTCAGAATCCATCTTGATCCAGATTATAGCACGGAGCCACACAAACATTCGACAAGATTTGTCCCAGGACCATATTGCATCTGTTGATGATTCTTTTTTCAAATCATTCTGTAGTTTGTGTACAAACCTCTTAACAGACAAGCAAACAGACCTACGGACAGGGGCGAAAACTTTTCATAGTACAGGTAAGAAAACACAGGGAGAAGAATATTTGCAGAGAAACGAGCGAGTTGACAGTGAGTCATGGTTAAGAACACACATATCTATATATATCCATGTAAGAGTTTGAAGTACTCGTGTGATCAATGATGAGAAGCCTACTGATTTATATTTTAGGCTTGAAATTGATTTAGAACGTCGGATACTTTGTCATCCTTATGTCGATTACTTCTTTTTACTTAAGATTTGGAATATCATCGTAATTCCTTCTTTTTCTTGTATTTTTGTACTTTCACTGTAACCGTGTCATCGTACATTTCCAGTGTAATTGTGCCTGCTTTCAAGGTATAGTCAAATAGAATATGATGGTTGTATTAAGATTTTTTTTTCGTCCCAGTGTGTGACTCATTATGTGCTGAAGTCCATACGTCTGTGGCCAGTAAGCACTGAAAGTGACGTCATGATTGTTCGTTTCTCTCCAGATTGAGGACAAGGTGAGAGATAGCATAGGGGTTGATGGCAGACATGATCATACCATGTATGTAGTTTCTTTACATCAGAGCATCCGTGCATTACTCATTTCCTCTTTGTAAACTTCAAATGTGTAGCATGAACAACACTAGCTGATATTAGCCACATTTTGTGTTTTTGTTGTCGGTGAGTTTGCTTTTATTTCATTTTATTTATGGGTTTTTTGTGTTTTTTTGCATGATCTCCAGGGTGTACTTTTTTTATTTGGACCCGTGTCTTCTTAGTAGTAAAAACGAGTAGTAAGATTGCTGTGTGCATATGTGAGCTGTCAACTGACTTTTCTGGTGAGTTTGTGGGCCAACAGACTAGATGTGATAGACGTTCTGCTTACTGAGCTGCTTCAGCCGTACATTTAGAGAAACGTTTCAACCTCTGTAGCAAAAGAAATGTGTGTTAACGCAACCATACAACTGAAACAGCTAAGAATGTCCATGTCGACTCGTCTGGGTCAAAACCCAGTGCGACATACTCTCTTTACTAACGGTCCGATCTGCTAGCCTGTATTGTCTCATTTCAGACCATACTCTCCAAACCAGTGACCCTATCTACTAGCCTCCATCGTCTTATTTCAGACCATACTCTCCAAACCAGTGATCACATCTACTAGCAACTATCGTCTCATTTCAGACCATACTCTCCAAACCAGTGATCCCATCTACCAACCTTCGACGTCTCATTTCAGACCATACTCTCCAAACCAGTGATCCCATCTACCAGCCTTTGACGTCTCATTTCAGACCATACTCTCCAAACCAGTGATCACATCTACTAGCAACTATCGTCTCATTTCAGACCATACTCTCCAAACCAGTGATCCCATCTACCAACCTTCGACGTCTCATTTCAGACCCATTGTCTTCAATGTAAATATAACGGCTAACGTCCAATCTCCACCTCACATCAAACACAATTTGTCTAGAACGACAGTACTAAATACTTGATGAGGTTTCATCAGCAACGATGACTTGTACAATCTTGAATTTTAGTTCACCAATAAAAACCAACCTTTTTCTTTATCTGAATCTTCTGATACCCACGTCCTTGTCACAAACTATCTGATCTTCTGAGACCCACGTCCTTGTCACAAACTCAACGAAGACGTGGACCTGGGGAGGAAAAAGAAATTGAAGTCACCGTGAAAGCAAGGCATGAACGTTACAGAAGGTTAGATTTTTTCATGATCATGAAGATGATGAAAATTCTGCTGTGTCGTTCCATTCTGGACTGAGACTACAAAGGCAAGGCTGCAGTCCTCGTGTGTGCTTTCATAATGTGTCAAGGTGCCAAGCGGGCAGAAGAGGTACACACACACGCGCGCGCGCGCGCGCGCACACACACACACACACACACACACACACACACACACACAGGCGCGCGCAAGCAAGCACGCATGCCACACAACAACACCACACACACACACACACACACACACACACACACACACACACACACACACACACTTGAAGTACTGGTCAGAGAATTTGGAACAACATTCTCAGAAACGCCTCCTCAAAGTGAATGAAACTCGACAGAGTGGGTTCCACACTGTTCGTTAGAGACCATAACACAGTGCTTGTTAGGCTCTGGTCTGGGTCTGAAAACAGTCACGAGCAGGTGCTTCTGATGGAATGAGAACCCACGACCTCCCAGCCAGTTCACTGTGATGATATCCACCGCACCACGGCAGCGGGCGAAAGAATCCTGGTTATGTGTACAGGGTTGACTGCACTTCTTCCAACTTCCTCATAACTACGGTGTGAAAGGCATTTCCGGCTTTGTGTTAGTTCAGCTGTACTTTGTGACAGACGGAACATTTCACACAGATCGATCTGACTGACTGACATTCCAAAGGTTCTGCCCCGTCTTATGGTACAAACCACTGATGCAGACAAGTAGAGCTCAACCGTGCAAAGGTTTCTAGACTGCTGCACGGCGGATTTCTTTCAAACTAGACATTGGCCCATAGTTTAAGTAAGCGCAATGAGGTAAAATTGAACTCCAGAGTTACAGCTGGTTGATGACAAGCATAAGACAAAGGACGGAAGAAGAAATAGAACTGAAACGGAAAGAAGAAGAAAGGACGATAATAACAAAGAGTACATGAAAACAGAAATAAGAAAGTCAGTACAACTCCTCCCACTGTTTTCCTCATGTAAATAAGTCAGTACAACTCCTCCCACTGTTTTCCTCATGTAAATAAGTCAGTACAACTCTCCCACTGTTTTCCTCATGTAAATAAGTCAGTACAACTCCTCCCACTGTTTTCCTCATGTAAATAAGTCAGTACAACTCCTCCCACTGTTTTCCTCATGTAAATAAGTCAGTACAACTCCTCCCACTGTTTTCCTCATGTAAATAAGTCAGTACAACTCCTCCCACTGTTTTCCTCATGTAAATAAGTCAGTACAACTCCTCCCACGTTTGTTTTCCTCCATGTAAATAAGTCAGTACAACTCCTCCCACTGTTTTCCTCATGTAAATAAGTCAGTACAACTCCTCCCACTGTTTTCCTCATGTAAATAAGTCAGTACAACTCCTCCCACTGTTTTCCTCATGTAAATAAGTCAGTACAACTCCTCCCACTGTTTTCCTCATGTAAATAAGTCAGTACAACTCCTCCCACTGTTTTCCTCATGTAAATAAGTCAGTACAACTCCTCCCACTGTTTTCCTCATGTAAATAAGTCAGTACAACTCCTCCCACTGTTTTCCTCATGTAAATAAGTCAGTACAACTCCTCCCACTGTTTTCCTCATGTAAATAAGTCAGTACAACTCCTCCTCCACTGTTTTCCTCATGTAAATAAGTCAGTACAACTCCTCCCACTGTTTTCCTCATGTAAATAAGTCAGTACAACTCCTCCCACTGTTTTCCTCATGTAAATAAGTCAGTACAACTCCTCCCACTGTTTTCCTCATGTAAATAAGTCAGTACAACTCCTCCACTGTTTTCCTCATGTAAATAAGTCAGTACAACTCCTCCCACTGTTTTCCTCATGTAAATAAGTCAGTACAACTCCTCCCACTGTTTTCCTCATGTAAATAAGTCAGTACAACTCCTCCCACTGTTTTCCTCATGTAAATAAGTCAGTACAACTCCTCCCACTGTTTTCCTCATGTAAATAAGTCAGTACAACTCCTCCCACTGTTTTCCTCATGTAAATAAGTCAGTACACAATCTCCTCCCACTGTTTTCCTCATGTAAATAAGTCAGTACAACTCCTCCCACTGTTTTCCTCATGTAAATAAGTCAGTACAACTCCTCCCACTGTTTTCCTCATGTAAATAAGTCAGTACAACTCCTCCCACTGTTTTCCTCATGTAAATAAGTCAGTACAACTCCTCCCACTGTTTTCCTCATGTAAATAAGTCAGTACAACTCCTCCCACTGTTTTCCTCATGTAAATAAGTCAGTACAACTCCTCCCACTGTTTTCCTCATGTAAATAAGTCAGTACAACTCCTCCCACTGTTTTCCTCATGTAAATAAGTCAGTACAACTCCTCCCACTGTTTTCCTCATGTAAATAAGTCAGTACAACTCCTCCCACTGTTTTCCTCATGTAAATAAGTCAGTACAACTCCTCCCACTGTTTTCCTCATGTAAATAAGTCAGTACAACTCCTCCCACTGTTTTCCTCATGTAAATAAGTCAGTACAACTCCTCCCACTGTTTTCCTCATGTAAATAAGTCAGTACAACTCCTCCCACTGTTTTCCTCATGTAAATAAGTCAGTACAACTCCTCCCACTGTTTTCCTCATGTAATAATAATTCACTGTTCCTTGTAATACGTAACTCCTCCCACTGTTTTCCTCATGTAAATAAGTCAGTACAACTCCTCCCACTGTTTTCCTCATGTAAATAAGTCAGTACAACTCCTCCCACTGTTTTCCTCATGTAAATAAGTCAGTACAACTCCTCCCACTGTTTTCCTCATGTAAATAAGTCAGTACAACTCCTCCCACTGTTTTCCTCATGTAAATAAGTCAGTACAACTCCTCCCACTGTTTTCCTCATGTAAATAAGTCAGTACAACTCCTCCCACTGTTTTCCTCATGTAAATAAGTCAGTACAACTCCTCCCACTGTTTTCCTCATGTAAATAAGTCAGTACAACTCCTCCCACTGTTTTCCTCATGTAAATAAGTCAGTACAACTCCTCCCACTGTTTTCCTCATGTAAATAAGTCAGTACAACTCCTCCCACTGTTTTCCTCATGTAAATAAGTCAGTACAACTCCTCCCACTGTTTTCCTCATGTAAATAAGTCAGTACAACTCCTCCCACTGTTTTCCTCATGTAAATAAGTCAGTACAACTCCTCCCACTGTTTTCCTCATGTAAATAAGTCAGTACAACTCCTCCCACTGTTTTCCTCATGTAAATAAGTCAGTACAACTCCTCCCACTGTTTTTCCTCATGTAAATAAGTCAGTACAACTCCTCCCACTGTTTTCCTCATGTAAATAAGTCAGTACAACTCCTCCCACTGTTTTCCTCATGTAAATAAGTCAGTACAACTCTCCCACTGTTTTCCTCATGTAAATAAGTCAGTACAACTCCTCCCACTGTTTTCCTCATGTAAATAAGTCAGTACAACTCCCCCCACTGTTTTTCCTCATGTAAATAAGTCAGTACAACTCCTCCCACTGTTTTCCTCATGTAAATAAGTCAGTACAACTCCTCCCACTGTTTTCCTCATGTAAATAAGTCAGTACAACTCCTCCCACTGTTTTCCTCATGTAAATAAGTCAGTACAACTCCTCCCACTGTTTTCCTCATGTAAATAAGTCAGTACAACTCCTCCCACTGTTTTCCTCATGTAAATAAGTCAGTACAACTCCTCCCACTGTTTTCCTCATGTAAATAAGTCAGTACAACTCCTCCCACTGTTTTCCTCATGTAAATAAGTCAGTACAACTCCTCCCACTGTTTTCCTCATGTAAATAAGTCAGTACAACTCCTCCCACTGTTTTCCTCATGTAAATAAGTCAGTACAACTCCTCCCACTGTTTTCCTCATGTAAATAAGTCAGTACAACTCCTCCCACTGTTTTCCTCATGTAAATAAGTCAGTACAACTCCTCCCACGTTTTTTCCTCTTGTAAATGATTTTTTAGGAACTCTCCATTTCTTTCTATCGCAGCATCTCATGAAAACACTGTCGTCTCTTCAGCCATTTATGAATTATCGACAGGTCTGTGCCACAAGCATATGAAGAAAATCGGAAACGTTGGGGTTGATTAAACAGTAAACAATAAAGTCGAAGAATATGCGTATCATAAATGATGGGCTAATAAAGTAGCAAGTCAAAGACAGCAACTGCTTTATATAGACAGGTTGTTCAAGGTTTTGAATGTCCCAGGACTACAGAAAGCGAGACAGATTTTCAGAGACAGAGAGAGAAGAGAGAGACAGACAAAGAGACAGACACAGAGAGGAGAGAGAGAGAGAGAGAGAGAAACACAGAGACAGGCAGGCAAACAGACAGAGAGATGGGGTGGGAAGATGATGGCATAGAGAGAAAGATAGAGAAAACGAATGGTGAAATGAAGAGAGTTGAGAGAATGAAACACAAAATATGATAGAGAAAGAGAAGGTGGGGACAGAGAGAAGAAGAAAGAGACAGAGAAACGAAAAGAAAGAGGGAGAGACGGACATATAATGGAGAGAGAGAGAGAGAGAGAGAGAGAGAGAGAGAGAGAGAGAGAGAGAGAGATGAAATGAGATGAGGCAAAAGGCCTTGTAAAGTAAAGTGTTCCCAACCTTAAGACTGTAGAGAGAAATTTGTTCCGGAGATTCATTCATCAGTGAGAGAGACTCAACTGATTCTGAGGTTGAGCAGCAAGCAACCAGTAAAAGTGACTGTTTTTTTTTTTTTAAAGATCGGATACACTTTGAGAAAGAGACTGAAATATTACCTCAAAGAAATGGTGAAAGCCCTGAGCAAAAAAAACACACCTGAACTGGCGCTTTTGAGAAATGGTGCCTACTTAATCATCAAAGAGAGTGAATCGTGTCTTCGGAGAAAGAGTGCATACTGTGTAGGACTTTGATCTAGTTGTTGAGGGAAGGATGCACACTGAGTAAGACAGACTGAACTGTGTCTTGGAGTTTGGATACATACACACTGGGTGATAGAAACTGAACTGTTTCTTCTGGGTAGAGTGCGTGTTAGGTAAGAGAAGTTGAACTTTTCTCTGGGGAAAGTGTGCACACTGAGTAAGAGAAGTTGAACTTTTCTGTGGGGAAAGTGTGCACACTGAGTAAGAGAAGTTGAACTCTTCTCTGGGGGAAAGAATGCACACTGAGTAAGAGAAGATGAACTTTTCTCAGGGGAAAGAGTGGGCACAGAGTAGGACAAGTTGAACTTTTCTCTGGGAAAGTGTACACGCTGAGTAAGGAATTTGAACTTTTCTCTGGGGAAAATGTGCACACTGAGCAAGACAAGTTGAACTTTTCTCTGCAGTCTGGTTAAAGTGTGCACACTGAGTAAGACAAGTTGAACTTTTCTCTGCTCAATGGTTAAAGTGTGCACACTGAGCAAGACAAGTTGAACTTTTCTCTGCTCAGCTCAGTGGTTAAAGTGTGCACACTGAGTAAGACAAGTTGAACTTTTCTCTGCTCAGCTCAGTGGTTAAAGTGTGCACACTGAGTAAGACAAGTTGAACTTTTCTCTGCTCTCTTGGTCAAGTGTGAATACTGAGTAAGAGAAGTTAAACTTTTCTCTGGGGAAAATGTGCACACTGAGTAAGAGAAGTTAAACTTTTCTCTGGGGGAAAGTGTGCACACTGAATAAGAGAAGTTTAACTTTTCGCTGGGGAAAATGAGCACACTGAGTAAGAGAAGTTGAACTTTTCTCTGCGGATGTTGTGCACACTGAGTGAGAGAAGTTGAACTTTTCTCTGAGACTATTGTGCACACTGAGTAGGAGAAATTGAACTTTTCTCCGGGAAAAGTGTGCACACTGAGTAAGAGAAGTTGAACTTTTCTCTGGGGGAAAGTGTGCACACTGAATAAGAGAAGTTGAACTTTTCTCTAGGAAAAGTGTGCACACTGAGTAGACAAGTTGAACTTTTCTCTGGGAAAAGTGTGCACACTGAGTAGACAAGTGGAACTTTTCTCTGGGAAAAGTGTGAACAGAGTGAGAGAAGTGGAACTTTAGTCAGGAGAAAGTGTGCACAATGAGTAAGAGAAGTTGAACTTTTCTCTGGGGGTAAGTGTGCACACTTACTTCCTTACTTACTTAGGCCCATAGCTCAAGGGTGAGCGTAGGCCATCGACAACACTCCGCCATCGCACTCGGTTCTGGGCTGTTTGCTGAACGCCTGTCCAGTTGGTCCACTGCCTCTTTATCTCTGCCTCAGTGTCTCGCCTCCAGCTGCTGCGAGGTCGGCCTCTCTTCCTTTTCTCCTGCGGGTTCCATGTCAGGGCTTGGCGTGTGGTGCTGGATGTTGGCTTCCTGAGAGTGTGTCCAATCCAGCCCCACTTCCTCCGCAGAATCTGCTTGGTCACTGGTTCCTGTCCTGCTTGCTTCCATAGATCGTCATTGTTGATCTTCTCTGGCCATCTGATTTTGAAGATGAAAGTGTACACACTAAGTAAGAGAAATTGAACTTTCCTCCGGGAAAAGTGTGCACACTGAGTAAGAGAAGTTGAACGTTTCTCTGGGGAAAGTGTGCACACTGAGTAAGAGAAGTTGAACGTTTCTCTGGGGAAAGTGTGCACACTGAGTAAGAGAAGTTGAACGTTTCTCTGGGGAAAGTGTGCACACTGAGTAAGAGAAGTTGAACTTTTCTGGGGAAAGTGTGCACACTGAATAAGAGAAGTTGAAGTTTTCCTATAGGGAAAGTGTGCATACTGAGTAAGAGAAGTTGAACGTTTCTCTGGGAAAGTGTGCACACTGAGTAAGAGAAGTTGAACGTTTCTCTGGGAAAAGGGTGCACACTGAGTATGAGAAGTTGAACGTTTCTCTGGGGAAGTGTGCACACTGAGTAAGAAAAGTTGAACGTTTCTCTGGGGAAAGTGTGCATACTGAGTAAAGAGGAAGTTGATAATTGATTCTCTGGGGAAAGTGTGCACACTGAGTAAGAGAAGTTGAACTTTTCTGTTGGGAAAGTGTGCACACTGAATAAGAGAAGTTGAAGTTTTCCTATAGGGAAAGTGTGCATACTGAGTAAGAGAAGTTGAACGTTTCTCTGGGGAAGTGTGCACACTGAGTAAGAGAAGTTGAACGTTTCTCTGGGAAAAGGGTGCACACTGAGTAAGAGAAGTTGAACGTTTCTCTGGGGAAGTGTGCACACTGAGTAAGAAAAAGTTTCTCTGGGGAAAGTGTGCATACTGAGTAAGAGAAGTTGAACGTTTCTCTGGGGAAAGTGTGCACACTGAGTAAAAGTGAACTGTTCCTTGTGGATAGGCCACAGAGAAAGAGCGACTAAAGTAGGGACAGAGAGGAAGAGGAGAGATTAAAAAAAAAAAAAAAAAAAACGGTGAGACAGACAGACAGAGATATATATTTGTGTTGGAGTTTCATTGGTGCTGAAAAGTCATAGCACCGACTGCTTGCTGAGTACATCTGAACTGCTGTTAGCAGAAGACGCGTGGTCAGAGCTAAGGTTCTCTGGTGTCTAATTGTTCCAGAAGAAGAGGAAGAAATCAGGGAGACAGAAAGAGACCGACAGGCAGACAGATAGATGTATCAGTGATGGAGTTTAATGTATTGCCAAAAACAGTAGAAATGCCCGCTGGCTGAAATGTTCTTGGTTGAGGGTGCATGTTAGATGTAGGGGTCTGTGCTGCCTTCGTTGTTTTCATTGTACAGGACCGGAGGAAGCGGAAGCTTGAATAATGGTGCGGGTTGGTGTCAAGGTGGGGTAACTCCAGGCGGAAATTGAAACAAGAGCTAAAAGCAGAACTACTGCGCCGCAAAATGAACGAACAAACGAATTTCAAAAACATGCACAACGCGTTTCGACCTGCTGGGTCTTCTTCAGGCAAGGGCAGATAACACTCAAGACAATGAAAACACAGGACAAACATTCATGTATCCTTTTGATCTGGGTGCAAACAGAGCTGATTCCGTTGTTTTGAATGTGATTTGTCCTGCCTGAAGAAGACCCAGTCGGTCGAAAACGCGTTGTGTGTGTGTGTGTGTGTGTGTGTGTGTGGTGTGTGTGTTGTAAATTGTTTGTTCCTTCATTCGGTTGCCCAGCAGTTCTGCTTTTGCTGACATTTCAAAGGACAGAATCAATCAATATGCTGCATGCTTTCATATTCATATCGTTTAAAAGTAACTGACCGCAGAAGCGATCTCACGACTCTGCGCGCTGCATGAACTTTGCGTATACATGTAAAGGACGTATGTGAGCAAATGATATTGGGTTATTCCTTGTTGCGTCACACTGACGACAAGGCCGCATTTAAAAGTGAACGAAAACATATGCCGGAAAAGACAATAAGCTATGAAGCAGTGGGCGAGGAACTTATCCCGGGGAGAGGGGGGGGGGGGGCGGGGGGGGGGGGGGGGAGGATAGCTCAAATAACAAGTGGAAAAAAAAACGATAAATCGTTAGACACGACAAACACATAGGAAAAAAAAAGGAAGAATTTATTTTACATCAAAATTCGCCCATACTGGGTGTGAAATTCAAATGGAAGAATATTCAGAGCTTCTTTGCATTGCTACCGGAGTCTGAGTGTCTATAGCATTTTTTTCAGTTTTTATATCTCTTCTTGCCTTCACAACATTACTTTAAAAAAAATCTTTGCATGCTTTTGTCTTCGAGTTTGGTGGGGTTTTTTTGTTTGTTTGTTTGTTTTTTTAGAATCGTTCAAAGTAAGGACGTGATAGTGGTTTTGTTGACTTTGCTCCCTTAGCCAGGTTATGTGTGCTTCTTTAATATGATCAGTGGATAAACAATAATGCTTGTTTTTCATTGAATCATATCTGATTTATTTCAGCATTATTTTGTGTAGATTCTAACACTGCGATGCATTCGCACTTCTTCTATTTTGTTCACTTTGTGGGGGTACGATAGCGTTTTGAACTTTATGAGCACACATATATGAATACCTTTTTTTTTTTTTTTGTTTTGCTGTAGTTTCCTTGTCACTTCGTAAAGCATGCTTCGGAACTAAAAAGAATGCTGTGTGACTGCTTGACTTAGCGTGGTAACATCTCTGCTGTGTCTCGTGCTCCCCCCCCCCTCCCTCCCCTCCCCCTCCCCCCCCCCCCCCCCCCCCCCCCCCCCCCCCCATTCCATTGTTATTTTGGGGGAGGGAGAGTTTGATTTAAGGTCAAGAAGCTGGGCAGGGGCACTGGAAAATGTGACAGCAGTGCTTCTTATCTCCTCCCTCTCTCCCTTTCTCTGTCCCCCTTCTCCCCCTTCACCAGTTCTGTTATTGTTTAGGTGTTTGTGAACGTGTTTTCCGTTCTTGTGACAGTTGTTTTCTATTATTTTAAAGCTTTTTTTAACTACTGAAGTTTCAATTTGCAATGAAGATTTGTAAAAAAAAAAAAAGTGATAGGCAGTGGATGGGCATAATATTATGCATGTGTTGAAATGAACTGGTGGTGTCTCCATTGTCTTTGGATGTCTGTAGAGAAGGTTAACAATGATGCTCAATGAAATAGAGTTTGCTTCAGAAGGCGATGAGCAAAAAGCTATTGTTCCTGTAAGTCCGTTTGTTTGTTCTTAAGGATAGACATGCTAGTGGAATTAAAGTGTTTTGGAAAGCGTGTGATGTTCATTTTTTTTTCATTCTGACAGTGTTTAGTGGGCTAAGGATACATTTCTTCTTCTTTTTTCTTACATGTGACTGACACTATCCTGCACCCTCCATGCGCAGAAAATGTAACTTAAAAAAAAATCAAATAATCCATGACAAGAGACGGCAGGTTGTAAAAACACAGAAACATCCTGTATGTACCTGCTTCCCTTTTCCACCTCCCCTCCTGCCTCCCCTCCTACGTTCCTCCCACTTCTCCATTCTCTTCTCCCCCCCCCCTCCCCAACAAACTATGGCTGCCTAAACAGGGAGGATAAAAGCAGCCCGACACACAAGAAATATCAAATAGAAAAGAGTGAACGTAGAATGACAGCCAGAACTGCAGAAGTTGAATTGAATAATCTCCTGGTGCACAATGTTGAAGAGGCGTTGCCTTTGGGAGCAGCACGTAGCAGGAATATGGAATCTCCCAGGCAAAAGAATCTTCTTTTTTTTTCTGTTGGAGACTCTACAACCCTCTCCTCTTCTGAACATGTTCTCTCTGTCTGATGTTCTGTATGGGTGTATCTCTGAAGACCTGCAGTTTTTCTCGGTGTCTGTTTGAAATAAAATGCCTGCTGCAACTCTAAAGAACTAGGTCTTTTCTGTTTTATCTGTGTAGAATAGAGTGCCTGTTGCATATTAGAAGACTGGTGTGTTATTCCTGCGTCTTTGAAGATTAGAGTCTGTTTTTAATGTCCGAAATGCTACACGTAGTACTTTCGAGGTCTGCATGTGTTCTGTGTTTGTGACATACAGCGTCTGAAGATCCACGTTTGTTTTCTCTGTGTGTGTCTGAAATATAGCATAGGATGTCGCTGCAGGCCTGCCTCTTTTCTGTCAGGACGATTGTTGTAGTTCTCGAGATCCCTCATTCGTCTGTGTCACGATACCATGAGTGGATTTGCATCTGTATTCTATGTTTGTTTGGGGAAAAACATTTGCTGTATTTGGACATAGGTGAGGTGGTAAAGACTACAAAATCTTGAAACGATGTGAAATGGTTTCTTGCCTTTTATTCCTTTTTTATAAATTCTTTTCATTGTGTGTGTTTATCATTCGTAGTGTCATTTCTTAAAATTTCACTGAGTTCCAATTATCATTAATTTTTTTCAAAACATGATCCAGGCTGCAGTGCCACATTTGTGATTGCCATCGATATCCTCCCCCCAAGCCCCACCCTCACCCCCACCCCATCCCCCCAATCTCGAAAGAAATGACTCTGTATGCATGCATGTGTTATCATATTTGAAGTTTGTCAAGGAAATTTAAAAAAATTACCGTATCCATGGGAACATGGAAACAACACCAAATTTAAAAAAAAAAGAGAAGAAAACAATGTCTCTCAGTGTCACAGTGATATATCAAATTTCGTGTTGTCGAGCTCCGCCTTCATCAGGATAATTATATACACGGAGGTAACACGAATGCTACACAGCCCCAGACAAGGGAAGAACTGACACGTTGGATAGGTTTGAACATTGAAGAGGGTATAGCGCCTGCAGGACGCTACCACAGAAGGCAGAAGAGAGAAAAGAAAACCTGGAAAGAACATGAAGAGTCTGGACACAAGAGAAAGAAATACTGTTATAGCAAGTGTTTCAAAGTGAGCCGTCTTTAGTTTTCAGGTCTAGTGACCAAGGAAGAAAAAATGTGAAAGCTGTTAAACACTGAGGTGGGAGAGCTGTTAAATACATGGTCCAATCTTACAATTATGAAACGAATACTTGAAAAATTCAATATTTGTTTTTTAAAAAATTTAAAAAGGAAAAAGAAAACTTTCATCACGTGAATTTTCCTAACGTATTTTACAACGTGAAAGTTTCTTTTAAACAGAGTCTTTGTCCAACACTGGGAAACTGCCTGAACTGATGACCTGATTGTGCAGCTCTACCAGAGAGTCCAGCTGCCGGAGGAGGAGCGCAAGGCCTCGCCAGACGCCATCTCCAAGCACGTGGACCACTCGGACGGCGGCACCAAGCCGGTCATCGAGTTCACCGCGGCCAGCGTGGCGGTGATGGAGAACGAGGGCAAGGTGCGCCTCGGACTGCGCCGCTCTGGCAGACTGGACAAAGAGGTCACCGTGAGGTCAGTGACAGCAATGGGCCCGGCACGTTCGCGCGACTTTTCATGTTTCATGTGCATGGCTGTAGGCACACGCCACGATTAGGATTTTGCGCTAAAATAGGACCTACTATATAGTCCATGCAAGCGTTTTGACTTGAACGCGGTGACAGCCCTGTTATGGCCCTTTGCGGTCGGCTGGGCTATAAGCAACATCACCTTATCTTACCTTTGAGGCCTACCATAAGTTGGAGCCAGCGTTTAATGTTAAACTGATCATTGATCAAAAGAACAACTCCTTACCCGTTACCTCCCTTGTTTGTGAGGATTCACCGATGAAATCGCATGCAATTTTCAAATGCGTGACCTTCCCCTTAGTTGACGGCACATTTCAGGCTTTGGCACTCACCTGTGACCCTATTTTTGCGCCAGCTTGAAGCCCTAAAGAGTCCCATTCCTTTGATTTTAATCTGCCTGCTTTGAATCACCTGAATTGTACCTTGATGGCCATATGAAAGAAAATGAGGAGAATCAACTTTCAGACACCATAAAAATTCTCAGAACAAGGTAAAATGCGTCAGTGTATAAATACTCGACTCCTTAAGCAAGGCCTTGGCGCATTAATGTTTGGTGTGCAGCCTGTGGACTCCTTACGCTTACAGCTGACCGTAAGCTAACAGCAATGCACACTCCCTTGTGGATGTACCCTACTCATTCTTTCCCACAGCCGCGCGCATGGCACGTGTGGTCCGTCACAGAGCCAGTGCCAGCTAGCACGCACCCCCAGCAAAGTTCCCACGCACGGAATGATGCTGTGTATCATATTTACCGACATGCTCTCTCTCTCTCTCTCTCTCTCTCTCTCTCTCTCTCTCTCTCTCTCATAGTGACCAGGGATAGTGCGGACAGATGCATTGACCCGGTGTTCATTGCTATGGCATGAATTCATTTATCAGACCGGGGAGGGGGCATCACTGTCTTTCATCACGGAAGTTTTTTTTTTTTTTTCAGATATCCTTTCTTTGCGGTGGATTCCATGCTCAGAGCATTATCAACCATGCTTATATTAGTGATTAGTCAACAGAAGTGCCGAAAATAAACTCAAAATGCTCTATTTGGGACTTCTTTCTAAGCATACAGTGCTTGGTTAGCGAAGGGGGCCCACACAGGACTATACTCTGGCAAGACTCTTTTCAGTTGCAAAGTGAGACGACTGCAGGCGGAAATCTAAACAAATCTTAAATAAATGTCAGCGAACCGCCAAGAGAAACGTGGACAAACGAGTCACAAGACAAAACACGACGCGTTTCGACCTCTCACGTCTTCTTCAGGCAAGACACAAACAAATAGGACAATGAAAATGAACGAATTTGTCACTTAGCTTAGATCTCTTCAGCGCAAGGTAGGCAGGCGTTGAATGAAAACGAGGCTGTTAGAAGGGAGATAATGTGTGAGTCACAGTAGTAATGATGATGATTAAGACTCTTTTCAGCTGATGATTTGAAAATTAAGAAAAACAAAAGACTTGACAGAACTCCAGAGAGCTTGCTTTATGTAGCCGTTGCCCCGTGCACACCGACAGGGAAAGTGGGAGAAGGAGCCACTGCAGGAGAAGTATTCTACCTAAGGTGGGCAAACAGTGTGTCAGCATATACTAGTATATTCCAGCAGCAAAGACTACACACATCATAACCCATTCGTGATGTAAGTTAGTGTAATGATGCGAGACGCTTCTTTCAAAATGTAGTCTCACGATTTGCAAAATTAAGCAGCCCCTTCTTTTCTGTGAAGGATATGATTTATCATGATAAGAAAAAGAGAAGCACTGAATATATGGGTATATCTATTTGCACGCAAGCGCATATGCACTCACGTACACACACACACACACACACACACACACACACACACACCACACACACACACACACACACTCTCTCTCTCTCTCTCTCTCTCTCTCTCTCACTCTCTTCTCACGCACATACACACACACACACACACACAACACACACACACACACACACACACACACACACACATACAATTACACACACACACACACACACACACACACACACACACACACACACAACACACACACACACACAGATATCAAGCTGCAGATGACTGATTTTGCTTTGACATGTTCAAGTTGAAACCATACACAAAACACATCCACACTCATCACCAGAGAGCCAGACAGACAGACTCAGACAGACAGACAGACAGACAGACAGACAGACAGAGGCAGGCAGACAGACAGACAGAAAGAACAAGATCAAACACACATTCAAGAACACAAGCATGGCGACAACATCCATACTCTTTATTTCTTACCTAAACCTTCCACTTCTTCTCCAAGCTGTGAAGGCAAACAGACAGTTCCACAGACTTAGGTCACTCTCACTGACCTCGCTGTGGACAGGGTTGAAACCATCAATGGCACGGCTCTGGCGGAAGAAGACTACCTACCCTTCGACCAGAAGATCACCTTCGAGAAGAACGAGACCTTGAGGTCCATCTTCATCGACATCGTGGACGACTTTGAGTGGGAACCGGATGAGTTCTTCTTCGTCAAGATCCACATCCTGCCGGAGGACAGCAACGTAGCCCTGGGCAACCTCTCCATCTGCCAGGTCACCATCATCAATGACGACGGTGAGGGTCACGACAGGAGGCTGCTGAGGTGGTCACCGACTAACAGGACAGAAGCAAATTTGTAAGACGAAAGCAAAAGTATACATGATATCACCATCAGACATAATGAAATTCGTGTATTGGAGAAAAAAAAGTATGAATAATTATGGTGTTGTTTGATTTGACAAAATGATATATTCTATGGCTTATTATAACAAAGTGATTAAATTGGTCATCTAAAGTAATATATTTCATTTTCTGAGTATTAGTTTTGTTTATCGTATGACATATTGGAATGACAGATTTCTGATCTTTCTATTAGAATCTTTTCACCATAGTGTCTTGTGATTGATTGATCTACCCTTTTACCATCCGACTGGTTTTGACGTGAGGACGTGACAGATTTTATCATCAGACTTAAGAAACTGAAGAGAATTACGATTTGGCAAACACAGTATTAGAATGTTTTTCTACTCTAACAAAGTAATAGGTTTTCCACATTTTCTGTGATTGCTGATTGTTTATCTGTAAGAACACTGTTGCAGTACTTCAGATGTGAAATATATTTTTTAGATTTGTTTGGATCATGCTTTCTGTACCAAAAATATCTCTGTATTGCTTGGGAAGCTGTTGAATTATTCTGACAGTTCTATTAATGTTAAGAAAGTATATAACGATTATTGAACTTAAAAAATCTATGACATCGGGTTTGGTTATGATGCAGTTTTCGAATACGACCCTAGCCCTTAAAACGTCCAGCACTCTTTTCAATGGAGGGGACAGTTGGCCTTAAACAAACCAAATGGTCCTCTTAATCGAAACAATCACTTTGGCCTTGAAAAGGTTTACGTTATACTATCACAGAAGAGAATATAACATGCCCTTGCCCTGAAAAAGTTGAGTTATTACTTTCATGAATTGGAATATGCTTGCCATGAACAGGTTATTTACTTCCTTAAGTCAAAAGGAATATATTATGATAATAATTGAGGTATTGTCTCCCAGAGCCCGGTGTGCTGGCTTTCTCCAAGCCAAGTTACGTCATCAAGGAGAGTGGGTTGCGAGCCCTTATCCCCGTGGCCCGAACAGGGGGCGCTGATGGTCACGTCAGCGTCAAATGGCGGACCAAGGACATCACAGCCGTCAATGGCAAAGACTACAAAGGAGGAGAGGGGGTGCTGAAGTTTGACAATCAGGAAACCACCAAGACCATCGACATCACCCTATTCGAAAGTGACGTAAGTCCACATGAGTTCATCCCCTTCAAACACACTTTAATGGTGTAATTGTATTCATTTGTCTAGACCAGGCCAGACCAAGTGAGCATTGTGAGACTGAGGACAGGGCACTCCAGACTCAAACGTCACATGTTCACGAAATTGCACGTTGGAGAGTCTTCAGGGTGCCTATGCGGAACAGCCCAAATGACTGTAGAACACTTCCTGCAGAACTGCCCCCCCCCCCCCCCCCGCCCCCACACACACACATGAACAGCTAAGAGCAGAGACCTAGCCAGAGAGCAGAGAACCTCTATGGATCTCTGGAGGGTCTCCGCCGTACAGCAGCCTTCGTCAGTGCCTATGGAGTTCCTGTCCGAGTGTACGAAGAAGAAGTAAAGTCTAGGCAATTTTCGTGTGAACTTTTGATTCTTATGGATCACCAGAGTCTCTGTATGACATTGGACTGGTACTGAAGCTTGAACTTGAATTGTAAAACTATGATGACAAAGACAAGTCCTCTCTGTGGGTCATTCAAGGTTACACAGTCTGAATGCATGGCTGAGGTGGATGTCGGATGAAAATGAAATAGGAAGGCAAGCAAGATTTAATTGGAGAGGAGCCCATACTATTAGTATCTACCTTTGGGTAGAGCATCACACTAACACTGAACACTCAGAAACTGGATGAGACTGGAACGGACTAGACTGGATTGTTTCCTCATAGTGGATTTGTACAGTGGATTTGTGTGCAATTGTATCATCACAGTGGATTTGTATGCAATTGTATCATCACAGTGGATTTGTGTGCAATTGTATCATCACAGTGGATTTGTGTGTAATTGTATCATCACGGTGGATTTGTGTGTAATTGTATCATCACAGTGGATTTGTGTGTCAAAGTCCTGCTGCTCCGTAACCTAGGCAGACATTGTCATCAGAGCATTTACTGCTGCCGCCTTTTTTTTTCTCTCAAATAACATGGATTTTTTTATTGTCGTATGAAAGTGTTGCCAGGAATTTGTTGTTGAAATTCATGAGCGTTCAAGCGTTCAATGCATGAAGCGCAAGGGATGTCACTTGGTTGTCTCATTAGGAAGCCTAGTTCTCAGACCACTTCTTGAGGTCTAGTGACAAAGGGAAGAAAAATCTCAGCCATGGGAGTCTTGACCCACCGATCTCTGATCTCCTGGACGTCCTAGACAGTGGACCACCCCTCCACTGGAGACAGCGGCGTTCACTTAGTTTCAATTTTTTTCTTTTTACTTATTTTCAATTTTTTTTTCTCCTGATCAATTTGATGGACCATAACTGACTTAAAGCATATGAGTATCGGACTCGCGTAAAAGTGTACGTAAGTGGGTGCGCGCACGTGTGTGCATATTTGCTTATATGCGTGTTTGCGTGCGTGTGTTGCACACGAGGACTTGTATGCATGCTTATGAACATATTATAACTTTTTCTGTAGGTTTTGTACGTTTATAATTCTGAGATTTCAACAAGTTTTCATTTTGAATTAATGGTGAACTTAATGTGTTCTCTAAGTACACTCGTGAACATGGCTGTACACGTAAACCTGGACAGATGCTGTTAGTATTAAATATGTTAGGTACTGAATTCTTTGTCTCAGTTTGTATGGTTACATACTTAATTATGTACTCCATGATATGAAAGCAAATGATTTTGTGTTCTCATTGGAATTTTCAATATTTTGATTTGTGTGTGTGTGTGTGTGTGTGTGTGTGTGTGTGTGTGTGTGTGTGTGTGTGTGTGTCCTTCATCTGCTCTCCTTTTCTTTTTTCATAACAGACAAACAAACTAACGAACGACGTTTGTTGATGTCATGTTTTAATTTTGCAGAAAGCGGAGCGAGATGAGAGCTTCCAGATTGAATTGTTTGAATCGGACGGAGGGGCCACTCTGGGCAAACTGACGAAGTGCATTGTCACCATCATCAACGATGAGGGTGAGTGACGGGACCTGTGTGTGGTTTATTTCTACAGACTGGCTGACCGCACTTAGCCTGGTGTGACAGCCTGGTGTGACACCCTATTGTTAGTTCCAAAGGGAGGTGACTGCAGGAGGAATCTGAAACAAATTTTAAACGGGATTAAAGTAAATCCGCCAGTTAATATGGACAAACAAATTACAAGACAAAGCACGACATGTTTCGACCTCATAGGTCTTCTTCAAGCAAGGTAAGCAACATTCAGGACGATAAAAAAGAAGAACGAGCAATCATTCATCTTCTTAAATTCGGCGCAAGATTGGCGTTCAATCGTTTTCATTGTCCTGAGTAATGTTTGGCTTGCAATTTGTTTGGCCATGTTAACTGGTGGAATTACTTTAAATTCCTTTTAAAGGTTATCTCATCATGAACAATCACAATACAAACAAAAAAAAACACATCTCAAACAAATGAGGGATGTAGGTAGAGTGGGAAATGGGGGAAGAAGTCTCTTCACAGCAGAACGTGCTTTCAACCATGGGACGAAAAGGTTGTCATGTTCCCGGTGACTACACTGCAGCAGACACTCTCACTATCAGGTCTTCATTCTTCGACCATTCTCGCCACTGTGGACCAAGGTATTGTAACTGTGCTTCGTCAAATACCTTTAAGATAATATGTGACATATTGTTGGGTAATATGTATGACATCTTATTTGCTGCATGCGTATCAGATTTCCCCACAGTTAGCGCCTGATTTCTGGCAAGAATGCACTTATTTTATTATGCATAGGTTTTATAGATATTTGTTATCGCTGAAACAAGAAAGACTTACCAGCTGCTGTAAGACGAACCGACCTGCTTGAGTCACCATGGATACCTGTTATGTGGCATATCTTAGTTCCATTATATTTTATATTTTGATGTATATCTCCACCTCTGCTTTGTAGAAATCCCTTTGAATATCAGATCTTGACAGAGTGTAATGTAAGCTGTCCTGAAATAATTACACATCACAACACTTATCATATCTTTTTGTAGTGTATAAATCAGTAAATGTGACTGAAAACAGTTTACTGGAAAAGGTCGTTTCTGTGGAATTGAAATGGGACTAGTAACTTTAACAATAAATGTATCATTTTTGCCTTCGGATGAAATGACCTTATTTATACTTATTGTTCACAAACCTCTTACGTGAATATCTTAATTCTATTATTTTTGATGATATGTTAATGTATATCTCCACCTCTGCTTTGTAGAAATCCCTTTGAAAATCAGATCTTTATAGAGTGTAATGTAACAGTGTTGACAGCGTACAGGAGTTGACAGTAATTGGCATTTAATTTTCACAGAATACAGTAACTTGTCGTGAGAAAGTACTGCAGTACATTCCGTTGTTGGTAGAGAACAGTGACTGGTTGTTAATTTAGTGCTGTACAGTATTGACAGCGCGCAGGATAGTTGACAATTTGGGCCTTTGTAGTGCTGTACAGTATTGACAGCGCGCAGGATAGTTGACAGTGATGGGCCTTTGTAGTGCTGTACAGCATTGACAGCCACAGGATAGTTGACATTACGGGCCTTTGTAGTGCTGTACAGTATTGACAGCGCGCAGGATAGTTGACAGTGATGGGCCTTTGTAAGATAGTTGACAGTGATGGGCCTTTGTAGTGCTGTACAGTATTGATAGCGCACAGGATAGTTGACAGTGA
>CM065715.1:7799697-7817853 GCA_033310375.1 Conus canariensis
CTTTGGCGAGAATCGGGATGTTTCTGAAGGGCCAGCCAGCTTAATCATTAACCCTAAAGTGGAAACTGCAAGATACTTTAATTCTGGTGCCTCTATCCATCCTGTCTAGAACCATGAGCAGGATACTGACAGAAAGTACTGAGTGAAAAATCCAGGAGTGAGAAGAGGTACCCTTGGCAGCTTCTCCATCCACGTCTCATTCAAGAAGTCTAAAACAATTTTTAAAAGATATCAGGCCGCAAAAGCAGCTAACATGCATGCATAAGGACCCATGCACTGACACGTACATTCTACTTGCACTCACATATCCACTCACACGTACATTCTATATGAATAAGGACCCAGACATTCACACGTAGATTCTACGTGCATCATGACCCATGTACTCACATGTACATTCTGCATGCATGAATACTCGAGCACTCACACGTGCATTCTACATGCATATGGACGCAAGCGCTCACACGTACATTCTACATGCATAAATACCCATGCGCTCACACTTACATTCTACATGCATAAAGACCCAGTCACTCAACGTACATTCTACATGCATAAAGACCCAAGCACTCACACGTACATTCTGCATGCATAAAGACCCAGTCACTCAACGTACATTCTGCATGCATAAAGACCCAGTCACTCACATGTACATTCTACATGCATAAAGACCAAGGCACTCACACGTACATTCTGCATGCATAAAGACACAGGCACTCTCACGCACATTCTACATGCATAAAGACCCAGGCACTCACACGTACATTTTACATGCATAAAGACCCGTGCGCTCACACATACATTGTATTTGCATAAAGTAAGACCCAGGCACTCACACCTACATTGTATATGCATAAAAACCCAGTCACTCAACGTACATTGTACGTGCATAAAGACCCATGCGCTCACACGTACATTCTACATGCGTAAAGACCCAGGCACTCACATGCATATTCTACATGCATAAAGACCCAGGCACTCTCACGCACATTTTACATGCGTTCACATATCCTCTTTGAGGTCCGAAGCCAGTGGAGTCTTGTTTCTGTTTGAATGATGGAAACTAGCTGTAAGTCAAGTCACCCACTGGCGATCTTTGTCCTCAATTTTGCTTCTTGTTTTTAACAATAAACCACTGTAAGCCAGTGGAGTGTTGTTTCTGTTTGAAGGATTGAAAACTAGCTCACTAGTTCTTGCACGCGTCCCAGCGCAACATGTATTAGTTCCAAAGCGAGATGACTAAAGGCGGAAATTGAAGCCTCTAATACTACAGCTGTTATCCTCATATTATCACCAAAAGTAACAGTATTCCTCTTATTATTTGAATAGTTTCATCATCATCACATCATCACTATCATTGCTATTATTATCATTACTACTATTATTGTCATCTTTATTATTTTAACTCCCATGGACCCCTTTCCAACAGCCTCGTTTTCATTCAACAACCATTTTACGCCGAACATGAGAAGATAAGTGGATGCTCGTTCTTCGTTTTCATTGTCCTAAATGTTGTTTGTTTTTTTGTTTTGTTTTTTTTGCCTGAAGAAGACCCAAGAGGTCAAAACGCATCGTGTTTTGTCCTGTAGTCTGTTTGTCTGATTGTCGTGCGGAAATAATAACCTTTTTTTTCAACATGTATTATTTTTTAACTTTTAAAAAAGAATAAGGACTCACATGAACCTTTGTTGCACCTTGCTCTCTTTCCCCACACAGATTCTCTTCGCGTGCATCCCCCCAGCCCAGTACCTGGGCGGCTGGCCGACCTTCGTGGTGTCCCTGGGCATGATCGGCCTGCTGACCGCCATCATCGGCGACCTGGCCTCCGTCTTCGGCTGCCTGTGTGGCCTGAGGGACCCGGTCACCGCCATCACCCTCGTGGCCCTCGGCACCTCCATGCCAGACACCTTCGCCTCCAAGCAGGCGGCGGTCTGCGAGAAGACGGCCGACAGCTCCGTGGGCAACGTCAACGGCTCCAACTCCGTCAACGTCTTCCTGGGTCTGGGCCTGCCCTGGGTGATTGCCACCATCTACTGGAAGGTCAAAACGGTGAGGTCCGGGGCATCTGCCAGGGATGGTGTGGGTTAGGGTTGGGGGTTGGGGGATTAATGCTGGGTTAATGTGTGGTTAGTGATGTATTTCAGGTTTGATGGATCGGACAGACTGTGTGTTTGAGTTTTGGGTGCAGATGGAGGGTGTTGAGAGAGAGACCGTGTGATGTGGTATGTGTGAGGATTGTTGTGAAAGACCCTCCAGTCCCCATCCTTTCCAGCCTCCCTTTCCTTAACATTGCCTGGATAGAGCATTTCCTCTCTCTCTCTCTCTCTCTCTCTCTCTCTCTCTCTCTCTCTCTCTCTCTCTCTCTCTCTCTCTCTCTCTCTTACCTTTTGTTTCCACCTTCTCTTTCAAGTTTCAGTTTCAAGAACGAGGCGCGTTACTGTGCGCGGATTAGACCAGGTAACCCTACACCACTTTTGCCCCAAAGAACACAGTGTATCAGATATACAGCTAAACTGATTAAATCGCTTAGTAAAAGAAGATGCCTGATGTTCGCTCTAACTTCACATACTAGGGTGTCGTCCACTTTTTTGCTTCCTATGCTTTTGCCGCATATACTTTCGCCGCCCATACATTTGCCGCTTTTTCACTCGCCGCCAAGTGGGACAAGTCACCAGCTGCCGTGGCGAAGTGGCAGACTCCCGACTGGGAGGTCGTGGGTTCGATTCCCATCAGACGCATGTGGGATTTTTCTGCCCCGACCAGCTCCTACTCAGAGTTGAGTTTGCTACGGGCTCAGTTGGGAAGACTAGGACCACACAGTTAATTTTCATCCACCTTATGGATGTGTCTCTGAGAATGTTGCTCAAATTTCCTGACCAACACTGCAGGTGTCTGTATCTCTCGGGCGTGGTTGACGCCGAGAGAAAGTTTATATCTCTGTTCTAGATCAGCAATCATATTTCGCCCACAAACCCCCCTTTTCACATAATCAAATTCTCTTAACCAAAAAAATAGCTAAAAACCTACAAAATTAAACAAATCTAATTGCGTGAAAAGTGGGGTTTGCGGGCAAAATAATTTTCCTGCTCTAGAACCGCACATTTAAACTTTCTCTCTGATTAATCTTCTATCTCAAGCACCACCAACAAATCAGAACAAACAACCGGCCTTCCATCTTGGTTAGTTATTTTTACACACACTGAATTTATAGGCCCTTCAACTAATTCTTTAAATTGACTGTTTTCACCAAATGTATATGACTGATAATCGCAAAACCCCACCTTAGTTGATGGGAGTGCTCTTAGAACTGTAGATGGCTGGCCATTATACAAATTAGTGTTTGTTTTTAATTCGCTTAAATGAACATACAACATTGGATTAATTAGAAAATCGGATGGCCTACTGCCTACATATTCATATAGACCGCTTTCTATATACGCGTGTGTATTAATACGATAGGTTTTACCACTATCATAAAAGCCTAAAATTCGAGCAAGGCCCTTGGGAAAAACGTACTCCCTTTTGTCTTTATGTTTTGGTAAAAATATAGTAATTATAAGATTTGCCTCATTAATTTCTAACCGCATGTCAAATTTGTTAAATGCTTCTTTTAAAGAACAAAAGCTGTAGTAACCATCAGGTATTTTTAAACGTTTTAAGCGATTGCCCCCCTCATCATAAATATCTATCCAATTATTTTGGGTCTTTTCAGATATGTTAAACCACCTTATTTTAAACCTAAGTTCTCTAAGAGCAGCCCTACACTTCCCGCCTTTATTGTCAACTGAATACTTTAAAAACACGCGCTGGTTTTGCTTGGTTATATAAATGTACATCCTTTTTAAATAGTTTTTTAAAAAAGGATTTAAAAATGGAACCTTTTAAATATAATGAAAGTGCCACTTACGATGTAGGAGGGGTTTATGAACCCAAATCTTTGGACTTTAGTAACCTAACCATCGCAGTGGATGAATCATATGGCTTTCTAGTCAGACTTGTAAACCCACTAACTAGATATTTAAATCCTCCAATAAAGAGTGATAGAGTGCCATCAGCATGGTCATCCAACCCTATGGCTTTTTACCAGAATCAGTTAAATTTTGCCATTTACTGCTCAACTACTGGCTGCGGTGTTTCATATGCAAACCATTTATACCACCCCAATCTCTTAGTAAGGTCAGTATATAACTTTCATGTTTATTATCAGTATAGACGCATACTAACTGAACTACAAGTACCCCTCCCCAACGACAACGCGTTTAATCCATTCAACAGCCCAATGGACAATAATGCATATGAAAGAATCTGCAACGAATTTAACATTAAACCTTCAAATAACTTTAGACAAAAGTTAGACCGCAATCACGGGTTGGGCACATTGTATTTGTGGGGTCAGCGTAGAGAATATAATTTTGACTACTGGCCCGGCCACACCTCTTTTAAGCCAAACTCCCAAGTTAGATTGGGATCAATAGAACAAAAACACCCCAATGCTTGGGCAACATTTATCTTGGATGAAAGTAAAGGTCTAACAATGCCAGGAGTGCAAAGATTTAATGACTCCATACGAACGTACGTTTGGTGTCTATTAGGAGCGCAAGCACAGACCAAGTCTAGCATAGTGGATCAATCTACAGGCTTTGACGCCAGAAAACAATTTCTAGCCAATTTAGAAGATGCTATTAACTCTGCTGTTGATTTGCCTTCCAGCATACAAAGGTACCAAAACGTTCTTTCACATGCTAGGTCAAAGGTTGACTTTGTTGTGGGCCATGGATTATACATGCTGCCTTCTGACCTTAGACTACAGATTGGCATGATACAGAATTACAATAATGAAATCCTCATAGCCGGAGACGACCAAAACTTAGGGCATAATAAAGGCTTAAACACAAGACCCGCGCCAGCCATTTTTAAAAAAGTATCTAGCCCTGAAAGCGACCCCCCGCCAGTTATAAGCAGCCCACAGCCAGAAAGCGGTCCACCGCCTGTTGATGTACCTCACCCCGACAGACACACTAGTGAAAAGACAGCCCTTGTTGTGTTTTTAACTTTTACTGGACTGGCTATACTTTATTTTACTAAAAATTAAACCGGCAGCCAGCACCCCCAAAGTCCACAGATGGTCAGCCATATAACCAACCACTTTGCCTATTGTAGACAAAACCCAACTAACAACACCGCCTATTATGCCAGGCAGTGCACCAAGCGCTTTGGCAGCTAACTTCTTTAATAGGTTTGCTAGATGGTGCAGTTGTTTTCTAATCCAACTTTTACCGGGCTGAGGCGTTGGAGGAGCTACTGCCCCTGTTGGCGCACTGCCAGTTAATGCATAAACCAGTGTAGAGATAGCAAACCCAACGGCTGTTAATATACTAACTATTGTAATCCCCTGCTCTCTGAACAGAGTCCTTATTCTTTCTGCTAGCGTAGTATTTTCATAAATCATTTTGTTTATAGTTTCTCTGATTCTGCTTATTTGGGTTGCTATTTTTTCTCTGTTAATATACAACGCCGCTAACCTGCTTGCCTTTCTTTCATTAAATCTTGTATTTTCGCCTGTATTCTAGCCTTTTCTTCTTGTCCTAAATTGTTATCATCTGCATCGGCCAGTTTATTTTTTTCTTCTTTTATCTCTCTCTCTAGCTCATTAAATTTTGCCAAATTGTTTTTTAGTTCTTCGTTCGTAGTTGTTAAAGCAGACTTAATATCCAAGAGTTCACGCAGAGCAGTTCTAATATCCCTGAGTTCACTCGTAGACAATGGAGGATCAACAATTGTTTTTAAAGCCGTTTCTTCTTCAGGGCTCAGCTCACCTTCTCTTTGCCTAGGCGAACCGCCAATTGTTTCTTCAATAAAACTCGTCTCAAATTCTGTTATTGCTTCATCTGTTTTTTGACCTACCTCTGTAATAGAGGCGATTTCTATTTCAGATCGCGTTGGCAACAACCGCCCCATTTTCTGTAAAAGTCTAACAGCATCAGGCCTTAGATTTGTAATGTTTAATCGTTCTGCATCAGCAGCAGGGAGGTCTCGCCTAATTGTACTTAGACTTAAAAACTTGGCCGCGTTTGGCTTTGTAGTAACTCTTACGCGGCCTCCTTCACTAGTCCTAATATACAAATGACCGCCATCTTCTTCAAAATCGTTAGGATCGAGCACGTCTGGCAGCCCTCGTTCTATACTTTTATAGAATGATTCAATTCGTCGTCGCAATAGTTCGTGACGGGCTTTAGGGAGTGAAGAGCCTACTCCTACAAGTTCTTGACGTGCTCTAAGGAGTACAGAACCTGCTCCTACATCTTGAGGCTGCCTAGGGAGTAAAGGACGTGCTTCTGCTTCTTCAAGTTCATCTTGCAATGAGGGGCCCAGTTCTGTTTCATCTTCTTTTTCTTCAATAGGACTAAGCGCGTCATAATCGCCTTTAGACATATTTATATATTTATTATTTTTTGTTTTATAAAAAATGAACCCATACGGTTGCGACCTTGATCCATTCAGAAAAGCGAAGGAGCCCCATGGCATAAAAGGCATAAGACAGACTGTGCGCGTTGTAAATAATCCATCAACAATTGAGCCCAATGAAATGTTAACAGTAAGATTTAGTGACCTTGGACCTGACGATGTTATAATGCCAGGCACTGCCAGGCTGTCATTCAAAATAGACATTGAGTCGGCGGATCCTAATGCTACTGTCGTTGCTAACCTGGGCAGGGCCATCATTAAAAATATGGTAATTAAACTGGAAGGTAGAGAAGTCTTCTCACTGAGTAGCGCAGACATTGTTAATCTCTATTCTGATCTGTGGCTACCCAGAACAGAAAGGAAAGACAAAATCTTTCAGGGGATCCAGAGCCCAAACGGTCTTAAGCACAGGGTTAATGCTGCAGATGCAAAGGAAGACGAGGGAGACCAGGCAATAGCGCGAGCATTTAAGAACAGATTTTGCATCCCTCTAGATTTTGAACTGTTAAAAACCCATCAGCCATATTACCAAGGCGCACTAAGAGACAAACTTACTTACGAGCTGACATTCAATGACAGCGGGTCTGTTATTTTATCAGATGACCCTCAAGCCAAGTACACTGTCAGTAACATCTCTCTTAATTTTGACGTTGTTACTAACCCTGAACTGGCTAGAATAATCTTAAACCAGTATAAAAGTAGGGCGGTTGTTTACTTTGAAAGAGTTTTACACCACAGTCTAGCGATTAAAAACAAGCAAGACCTGTCTGGGAAATAGCTATAAGCAATTCTTTAAGGTCCCTAAAGGGGGTTCTCTTGCTATTTACTGAACCCTCAGCTCCTTTTCAGAGAGAATCTGAGGTGTTTTACAACCCAAAAATTGAGCAGTTGTCTTGCACAGTAGATGGCAAGCCTTTTCAGTTGTATTCGGCCGGACTTTTACCCGACCAACACTTTGATGAAATAAGAAAGTTATTTGCTGGAGGCAGACAGACAAGCCCCACAGCCGATCATGTGTGTAAAAAAACTTCACCTTCACGATGTAAGACTCGAAGATTATCTAACAGACAAATATGGACTATGGCTGGATTTTAGATCCACGTATGACAACAGACTGCACGGGAGTGGAAGAAGGGTAGGGTCAGATGGCATACTCATACAGATTAATAAGGAAGAGGAGGAGAATGGCCAGATACAAATGCACGTTTTTGTGGTTTATGACGCCCAGCTGAACATTGAAGAAAATAGACTGAAAGAAATAGCCTATTAAAACAGATGAATAGTTTGAACTTTTTGCCTAAAGACCCGCACTGTTCGCTTATTTGTGGGATTACTGGGTGTGGGAAAACTGTCTTCGTGCTTGATTTGTTACAAACAATCTACAGGTTTCATTACGAGTACATTGTTATATTCTGCACAACCATTAAGCACAACAAGTCTTACAAAGAAAGGCAGTTTGTTTGGACAGACGAGAATATATTTTTAGTTGATCCTACTGACAAGCTGAGCGACTGTTTAGAACATTACTATAGGCTATTTGAGGGAACCGAAACGCTGTTTATTATTGATGACTGTTCAGCCGAACAAGACATTGTTAAAAAAAGAAGGACTCTGTCTAAGCTAGCCTTTAGCGGAAGACACGCATTAGTTTCTGTTTGGCTCTTAACTCAAAAATACAATGCTGTCTTAAAAGACTTTAGATCGCAGTTAAAATCAGTCATCTTATTCTATACTAAGGACAGGGATAGTTTTGAAGAGTGTTTAAGTGAAAACTATATAATCAGGGACAAGGATGAACTAAAAAAAATAAAAGAGCAGCTAGAAAAATCTAAGCATGCTAAACTATGCTTACGGACTGACCCGCCAGTTCAATACGTTTGCTCATTATAGATTGTTTATTACAGATTGTTTATTACAGATTGTTTACTATAGATTGTTTATTATAGATTGTTTATAATAAATTGTTTATAATAAAAAGAATGTCTCGAGGGCCAGAATCAAAAGCGGAGTTAGCTCCTAAATGCGTTGCAGTAGAGATAAAAGATCTAGCAGTACAACTGACTTTGATCTAATAGGAGTGACAGGAAATGTTTATGGATTTGAGTACACCGACGATGGTGTTTACAAACGAATAGAAATTGAAGATAAAAAACGACAGCAATATCCTACCCTGGAAGAGATAAGAAATCTAAGGGCAAACGATTTTGGCAAACACGAATACAAACTTCATAAACGAGAGAATGCCTGGGCGTTGCTTCCTGACATTAACTGGGATTTAAAGTTTGAACTACGAAGCCCCCATGTATACTTTGATAAGAAATACAATTTTAGAAAAACTTTGAATGAAGGACGCCTTCTTGCTAGCCTAGTCCCAGGAACACAACAGAAAAAGCAGATTGAAATAACCAGGCAGGGCTCTGTATATATGCTGCGGAGAAAGAAGTCCTTAGCTGAAGTGGGGGGCGACACCGTCGGCTTAGAGTTTAACCCAAAACTAGAATCACTGCCTAGAAAAATGACGATGCTTTTTCGCTTATTTATTACTCCAAGGGAGTCTGATCCTAGTTTGCCAGAGGATACGTTAATCAGAGGTGTACAAATAAAGTCTGAAAACTTGGACGGGCCTCTTAGGCTTGTTATTGCTATTACTAAAAACGGGGATGAAATAAAGACTTTCTTATCTTCTGACAAAGTTACTGTGATGGTTGACAAAACCAAACTAACAGTACTTGATTTTATTTTCATTAAGTATGTTGATTTTATTGGGTTTTACTCTGTTGATGAAGTGCTGTCAGAAGGGTTAATAAGAAGATATGTACAAGATTAAAAAAATAATCTTGTTTAAAATGGAAGAAGGTCAACAGTTTAGATTAAAGCACATGACTGAGCTTGAAGAGGAAATAGAAAGTGACTTGAACAAGTATAGGGTTACTAGAAAGAAATATGCTAAAGCTTTAAATGTCCTTTCTTATATAATCACCGGCTCATCGGTTGTAGCCAGCTTAAGCACTGGGTCTAGTGTCGCTCTTTTAGCTACTGGAGTTGGGACACCGATGTCCATAGCTTTTGGGAGTGTTGGGTTTGGATTAGGTGCCATGTCCACGATTGTAAGTGCTGTTTTAAAGAAGCTAACGCCCAAATTACAAAAGCACACCGCCATTGTAGCCCTAGCAACAGCAAAACTTCATTCATTAAGGCTGATTATAAGCAATACATTACTGGATGGAAAAGTAACAGACGAAGAATTTAAACGAGCCATGGCTGACGGTGATGATTACAGACGACAAAAGATCGATCTTCAAAAGAAATGGAGAAAGACTTTTACTTCACAACAGGTAGACGCTGAGGCAATCAGAAAGAACATTGCAAAGCAGAACATTGCAAACGATCAAGTAAACCCAAAAACGAGCCTGATTTAATTATTGTATTACCTATATATTTGATCTTAAAAATGACGAGCAAAGTAGTTACAGAGCTTAAAAATATATGCTGCGCCCTAGAGTTAATGATGGAGCGGGGGGCTAATGAAGAAGAGTTAAGAAACAAGTTTGACGAATTAATTGCGGATCTTTTTGAGCACACAGATATTCGTGAAAGTGTAACTAACGTAATCAGTAAAATGCCAGATTCTTGGCCCAACCCAGTTATAAAGTGTATTGTAATTTTAGTTAATATTATGGCTCCTGATGACGCTGAATTGTCTATTTTTGCTAACTCTGAAGGAGCAGCTATTCAATTTAACTAAATTTTAGTATTTATTTTTTTGTATTACCTCAAATTAGTAAATATTAGCTAAATTTTAGTATTTATTTTTTTGTATTACCTATTTATTTGATCTAAAAAATGACGATCACAAAGACGTTGGATGCCAAACCGGTGGGCAGTATGTTCAGGGAATTAGCCATGGACATTATTAACCCCACAAACGTTCAAGAAAGTGTAATACATGCCATTTCTAAAATCCCAGAGTCTCTTCAAATTGACCCACCAGTAAAAGTGTTGTTGGCCATTCTGATTAAATATATAACCCCCGATGATAGTAGTATACTAGTCTGGGTTTCAACTAGACAGAAAGAAGTAATCAGCTATTACGACTTTACACCTGGCTGGGCCGATTACATGCTTACACAGTTTAACCATGCAAGTGAAGAAGCGAAATTGTGCGGTTCTGGCTGGTCTGAAGGAACAGTCCTCGAAATCAAATTAAAACAAACAAAGTTCTATCCTATAGTCGGCAATTCTTACATCCCTCTCCCCAGAGAGTTAGAGTTAAAACGAGCAGTCTTAAATATACATAATTCAGATAACTTGTGTTTCATGTGGTGTATTTTGGCGCATTTACATCCCGTTAAAAATAATGCAAACAAGTCTCCAATTATAGGCAGTATAAAGATAGCCTGAACTTTAATAACATAAACTTTCCAGTAAGCATAGAAAGTATTGACCAGTTTGAAGAACAAAACAAACCAATAACCGTAAGCGTATACACCTGGAATCCAGTAGACAATCTGGTCCCTCTAAGAATCTCTCCCAAAGCCCCTACTTTAGGCGAATCACTTGAGAATCATGTAGACTTGATACTGTTTGCAGATGGTCTAAAGAGCCATTATGTATTAATCAGATCAATTAGCAGACTTATGGCTTATACTACAACGGATACAGCTAAACAGGCGCTTTGTAGAAGGTGTTTGGTCAGAATCCCTACTATAGAAGCAGCTGCCAGTCATAAGAAACATTGTAAAAGTTTTGTAGACTGTAAAACCGAACTTCTTACGCCCCCACCCGGATCTAAAGTTAGTTTTAAGAATATACACAAACTGCAGATGAGCCCATACGTAGTCTATGCCGACTTTGAAGCGATTTTGCCACAGTACTACACCCCTCAACAAGAACAAAAAACAACCATATTATCCCGTCATCAGATCTGTTCTTATGCGTTCGTCGCTGTTAGGTCAGACGGTGGACACACGCAACCAGAGATTTACAGAGGCCTCGACGCAGCCGGTCGATTTTTGGAGCAGATGAAGCATCTTCGCAATCAACTCTCCAATCAGCTGAACCTTTCAGGCATTAAGATGACTCCCGAAGACCAAAGGCGCTACGAATCATCCACCCACTGCTGGATATGCGGCTCAGGGCTAACTCCTAATAGTAAAGACGCGACAGCAGCGGAAGCAAACCCAACAGTGAGAGACCATGATCACATTACTGGGAAATTCAGAGGGGCCGCGCACAACAGTTGCAATCTTCACCTCAAGGTTGACCCCAAAAAATGGAAACTGCCAATCTTCTTTCATAACTTACGGGGCTACGATTCTCACTTTATCATGCAAGCAATAACTTCTGATTGTAAGAGGGTTAGCTGTATTGCACAGTCATCAGAAAAGTACATGACCTTTACTGTAGACTGTTTATCCTTCTATGATTCTGCCCAGCATCTGATGGGGAGTTTAAGTAAGTTAGCAGAATCTCTACAAGACTGTCCAATAACTAAACAATATTTTGACCCATCTTTAGTACGTAAAGGTGTCTATCCTTATGAATACATGGACTCGTGGGAGAGCTTTGACGAGCCAGTGTTGCCGCTTAAGGAAGACTTTTACAGCCGTCTTAGAGGTGGAGGCATATCTGACGCCGACTATGAATACGCACAGAAAGCCTGGACAGAATTACACTGTCGAACGATGGGCGATTATCACGATCAATACTTGAAGGCCGATGTGTGTTTATTGGCAGATGTGTTTGAAAATTACAGATCCACGTGCATGAAACATTACGGTCTAGATTCATCACAGTACATCTCTGCCCCGGGCCTCTCCTGGGACGCATTCTTGAAGTCTACAAACATTCAGATCGACTTAATATCTGATCTGGATACACTCCAGATGAATTGAAGATGGGCTGAGAGGAGGCATTAGCATGGCCTGTCATCCTTACTGCAGAGCCAACAACAAGTATTTAGACGATTATGATCCAACTAAACCATCCAACTATCTGATGTACTTAGACGCCAACAATCTGTATGGGTGGGCCATGAGTCAGGCACTGCCATTAAGAAACTTTAAAATGGATGCAGGACCTTATAAGGTTGATCGGGTAGTAGGACTACTGTCACAGCTTACGCCCGATAATCCAATAGGACTAATCTTAGAAGTAGACTTAGATTATCCTGCAGAGTTGCACGACCCTCATAACGATTTCCCCCTAGCGGCAGAAAAATTAAAGATGAGTCCCGCCGAACCGCCCAAACTCGTGCCTAATCTTCGACACAAGACTAAGTACGTGTGTCATTACAGGCTGTTACAATTTTACTTAAGACACGGGTTAAAACTAAGAGCTGTTCACAGAATAATTACTTTTGATCAGGAACAGTTCATGAAACCATACATCATGAAGAACACTGATCTTAGAACTAAGGCCACAGACGCTTCAGAAAAAGACTTCTTTAAGTTGATGAACAACAGTTGTTTTGGCAAAACCATGGAGAACGTACACAATCGTAAAGATGTAAGATTAGTTACAAAAGAAAAACAAGCGATTAAGCTGGTCTCCAAACCTAATTATCAAGACTTTAGACGGTTTAGCGACAGCCTGGTTGGCGTTATGATGAAGAAACAGAATGTGAGGTTGGACAAGCCGGTGTTTATCGGCTTTACTGTGTTAGAGCTGTCAAAGTTATTAATGCTAGAATTTCTGTACGACTACTTTAAGCCGCTGTACCCAGAATCAAATGTCCTTTACACAGACACCGATAGTTTTATTCTAGACATCCCAACTGAAGACTTCTATAAGGATTTAGAGGCGGAGGTAGCCGAAGGAGCTGATGGGTGGTACGACACATGTGACTACCCAAAAGACAGCCCTTTACATTCAACTGTGAACAAGAAAGTGATTGGAAAGATGAAGGATGAACTTAATGGGACGGTTATACAAGAATATGTTGCTTACGGGCAAAGATGTATAGTGTTGCCAGCCAGACTTCTGTAATGAAGAAGGCTAAGGGTGTAAGTAAAGAAGTTGTCAAAAAAAAAAATGTCACGACAACTACAAGCAGGCTCTCTTTGAAAACAAAGTATTTTATCACACAAATGTTAATCTGCGCTCTACTCTGCATCAAGTAAACACAACTGCTGTTAAGAAGAAATCACTAGTCTCTAACAATAGCAAGCGAACTTACGTTAATCCCGAGTTTACATATGCTGTAGGTCACTGGAGAACCGACTTGGCTGACTTAAATTAAGATCTTAACTAGTACTTAACTAGTACTTTACTTAAGATCTTAACTAGTACTTAACTAGTACTTAACATGACTTGCACTTTACTTGCACTTTACTTGTTATAACTGACTTAACCAGTACTTAGCTTGTACTTAACCAGTACTTAACCAGTACTTAACAACACATTAAAAAAACTAATTCAGTAAAAATAATGGGTTTACAGAAGGAGGTTGTGCTTTTTTTGCAGAAGCTGGTTCTTCTTCTTTTACTGTTTTTGTGGGGATTTGTGACTTTGTTGCTAGGTATGGGTTTAGACACTTGTATGCTAAAAGCCCCCCACCAACAACAATACTCCCCCGTAAAAATTTACCCTTTTTTTGGGAAAAATGCCCCCTAATTCACTTGTGGGAAAAAAAAAAAATTTTTTGGGGGGCCTTTTTGGGGTTTTTCCCCCTTTTCCCCCGCTCATTTTTTTTTAAATCCGGGGAAAAAAAAAAAATTTTTAAAAAATTTAAAAAAATTTAAAAAGGGAAAATTTAATTTCCCCTGATTAATGGGCAAAGCAACGTCCCAAAAAAAACAAAAATTTCCTGTCCCCCTGGAAAAAGATTCTAGGGGCTTTTGGTTTTTTAAAAAAACCCAACTTGTGGGTTTAAATCCCCCTTTTTTAAAACCCCCCCTTTAAAACCCAAAAAACCCCTATCTTGCCAAATAAAAAAAACCCAAAAAAACTAATCATTGTCTGCCCCACCGATAAAAACCCTTTTTAAATTTTCCCGGGTGGCTTGTTTTTAAACGTAAAACCTTTTTTCCCAAAGGGGGGAAAAAGGGGAAAAATTTTTTTAAACTTTCAAAACTTGGGGTTTTTAAAAAACCCAAAAATTTTCCCGGTTTTCCCCCCCCCCCCTGCCCCCCCCCCCGAGAAAAAAAATCTTTCTTTAAAAAAAAAAGGGCTTTTGGGGCCTTTTCCTTTTTCCCCTTTTAAAAAACTCGTCGCAATCCATTTTTAAAAAATTTTTAAAAAAAAAAAAAAAAAAAATAAAAAACCCCCCCCTTTTTTAAAAAAATTTGGGTTTTAAATTTTCCCCCGCCCCCCCGTCGGTGTTTTTAGTTTTAAATTTTTTCCCCAGCAAAAAGTTTTTTAAAAAAAAAACCACCCCCCAAAATTTTGGAAAAAAAAAGAAATTCGCCGAAAAAAAGTTTTTAAAACCCCTTAAAAAAAAATTGCTCTGGGGGGCAAAAAGGGGTTTTTTATTAAAAAAACACTAGGGGGGTTTTCCCTATTATGAAAATTTTTTAAAAATTTTTTTTTTAAAAAAAAAAAAAAACATGGAAAAAAAAAAAAAATTAAAAATTTAAAACGTTTTTTCCAACCTTTTGGGTGTAAAAAAACGGCCCCTTTGTAAAGGATATAGCACTTTGCAAAAAAAATGTTTAAAAAAAAAAGGGGGGCCCGTCTAGGAAGGTTAACATTGAGGGGTTGTTAAAAGGGTTTTTCGTAAAAAAAAACCCGGGGGGGAAATTTTTTCAAAAGGGGGCCCCTTTTTTTTTGCAAAAGGGGAAAATTTTTCCCCGAAAAAAACCCAAAAAAAAAAGAATTTAAAAAAAAAAAAAAATTTTGGGGGTTAAAAAAAAAAAAAAAAATTTTATTTTTAAAAAGATTTTAAATTTTTTTTTTAAAAAAAAATTCCGGATTTTTTCTTTTTTGGGGGGAGGGGGGTATTTTTTTAATTTTTTTGGCCCCTTTTTCCCGGCAGGGAAAAATTTTTTTTTTAGTAAATTGCGGTTTAAAGAAGGGGAGAGAACGCCATAAAAGGCAATGGAAGATTTGGGGGAAAAAAAGAGACGTTACAGAAAAAAGGGGAAATTTCCCAACTTTGATTTTAAAATTAAAAAAAAAATTAAAAACCCAAAAAAGGGATGCAGAGCACCCATTTACAGATTGAAAAAAAACCCCCAAGAATTAAAAAATTTTTTTTAAAAAGGGCAGGAAAAAAAAAATTTTTTTAAAAAAACGGGGGCCGCCAGAACTGTTGACTTTTATGAAAAAAAACTGGGATCAGGGGAAAAAAATAGAAAAAAGGGTTTTAAAATTAATTAAAAGGGGTTTTTTGGGGGGAAAAAATTTTTTCTTGCATATTCAATCAAAAAAAAAAAAATTAAAAAAGTAAAAAAAAAAAAGTCCCCCTTTTAAAAACGATAAAGAAGTAAAAAAAAAAATTCTCCAAAAGGGGGTTTTTGGAAAAAGGAAAAAGGTGCTATTTATAAAAAAAAGTAAAAAATGTAGGGTTGGCCCAATCGAAGCGAAAAACTTTTGGGTTTCAGAGGGTGTGTTAGAAATTTGAGCCCCAAACCCCCTTTTGGGCTTTGAATTTTGTGAAGTTGAAAAAAATTAAAAGAAAACAAAAACCCCCCCGTTGGGATTAATTTAAAAGGGGACTCTTTCTTCCCCCAAAGGGGGTGGGCCTAAAAACCCTCTTAAAAGGGCCTTTTCCCCAAAAAATCGGTTCGCGGGAAATTTGGGAAAAATTTGTCCCACCAAAACATTTCCCGTTATTAAAAAAAAAGAGAAATTTAAAAAAGTGCGGTTCTAGAGCAGGAAAAAAAATTAAATTTTTTTCCCCCAAACCCCAAATTTTTCACGGGAAAATTAAAAAATTTTTTTTAATTTTGTAGGTTTTTTAGCTAAAAATTTTTTTGGGTTTAGAATATTTAAAATTAAATTTTTAAAAGGGGGGGGTTTTGGGGGGAAAAAGATTTCTTTATCCCGGGAAAAGGATAAAACCCTCTCCGGGATTTTGCTAGAAAGGTTTGCGGGGAAAAAAATAACCCCGCCCTGGTTAAAAAGTTTGTCCGACCAAATTTAAACAATTAAAAAAACAAAAAACCAACCCCCCAAAAAAAAAAAACCCCCCCACAATCCATATAAATAGAAAAAAAGGGGGTAATGTCACAGGGTAAGAAAAAAAAAAATGCTCCAAACCCGGAAAGGAAATCCCCTTTCTCCTCCTTTTTCCCCCTCTCTCTCTCCTCCTCTCCTTTTCTCCCTCTCTCTTCTTTTCTCTTTTGTGTGTCCAACCCCCCTTCAAGAAGAAGGGTTTTGACCCCCAAAAAACGCTTTAATTACTTAAGATTTTCCTTTACCCCCAACCGTTTTACCAAAAAAGGTTTTTTGGGCTTACATGATGTCCCAAAAATTTAAAAACTTTCCCCCCAGGACTCCCTGACAGTTTTTCCCGGGGAAGCCCCCCCTTTAAAAGTGATTTTTTGGAGATTTAAAAAAGAAAAACATTTTTTTTATCTGAAACCCCAAAATCTTTGGAAGATTAGAAAATTTTCCCCCCCCAATGTCAGGGAAATTTTTTTTTTCATTTTCCCCCCCCAAAAAACTTTTTGCATGGTGGTTTTTTTTTTTAAAAACATCTTTTTGACCGGGGGTTTTTTGAAAAAAATTTTAGGGCCCCGATATGGCCCCCCAGCCCGGGGCAGGGCTTTAAATAAGGGGGAAATTTCGGGGGAAAAAGGGTTTTTAAAAAAGGAAGGGGGGGGGGGGGGGGGGTTTGGGGGGGGCCCCATCAATGTTGGGCACAAAACGGCAAAGTGTACAAAAACCCGACGGGCCATGACGACAAAAAAAATTGATTTCACAAAAACCCCTGCTTGAACTAAATCAGTCCTAAAATTTTTTGAAAAAAGAAGGGCAATTCGCCGAATGAACTCCCCCAAAAATTTTCCCGTCCCCAAAAAGAACAAGATAAAGCGAAAGCAAATTGGGGGAAAAAAGGAAATTAAAAGTTATATGAAAGCATTGGGGAAAACAGACTTGAAAAAAAAAAAAAAAAAAAAAAAAAACCGGAAAAAAAAAAAAAAATTCCCCGATGCTCCAAAAAAAAAAAAAAATAAATAAAAAAGCAAAAGTCCAATGGCGGTGCTGGGAAAAAGCGGCGAAAGTAGAGGCAGCCAAAAATAAAGAAGGCCCTGCTGGGCCTTAAAAGTAAAAAACCCAATGGTTAAAAAAATCCCTTTTGGGGGAGGGTTGGGGGCTAAAAAACGAAAAACAGGGGCAACGCTGGGTCCCAAACCCCCCCCAAAACTTTTAAAAAAACCCCCCAAAAAACTTAGTCAAATTTTAAATTTTTTAAAAAAAAAACCCCCAAAACATGGCAGTTGGTCTTAAAAATTAATTGCGGGGGAAAAAGTTTTGGTTTTTAGGGGGAGATTGGGGGGGTTTGGTCCGCACGCAGGGGCCCCCTCCTGACGAAACGAAACAAAAAACCCGGGAAACTGGCCCTCTGGTCCGTGCAAAGTCCCCCGAGGGCCCTTCCCCTTTCCCCAGAAAAGGTGTTGCCCGTGTGTTTTTTTCAGGGGGGGGACTTCGAGGAAACCCCCAAAAAAGCCTTTGGGGGCAGCGGTTTATCATTTTTACCTCCTGCGGGCCCTGCCCGGGGCCCTCGCCCTTCTGTCTCCCTTTTGG
>CM065715.1:7817953-7832953 GCA_033310375.1 Conus canariensis
AAGACGTTGGATGCCAAACCGGTGGGCAGTATGTTCAGGGAATTAGCCATGGACATTATTAACCCCACAAACGTTCAAGAAAGTGTAATACATGCCATTTCTAAAATCCCAGGGTCTCTTCAAATTGACCCACCAGTAAAAGTGTTGTTGGCCATTCTGATTAAATATATAACCCCCGATGATAGTAGTATACTAGTCTGGGTTTCAACTAGACAGAAAGAAGTAATCAGCTATTACGACTTTACACCTGGCTGGGCCGATTACATGCTTACACAGTTTAACCATGCAAGTGAAGAAGCGAAATTGTGCGGCTCTGGCTGGTCTGAAGGAACAGTCCTCGAAATCAAATTAAAACAAACAAAGTTCTATCCTATAGTCGGCAATTCTTACATCCCTCTCCCCAGAGAGTTAGAGTTGAAACGAGCAGTCTTAAATATACATAATTCAGATAACTTGTGTTTCATGTGGTGTATTTTGGCGCATTTACATCCCGTTAAAAATAATGCAAACAAGTCTCCAATTATAGGCAGTATAAAGATAGCCCTGAACTTTAATAACATAAACTTTCCAGTAAGCATAGAAAGTATTGACCAGTTTGAAGAACAAAACAAACCAATAACCGTAAGCGTATACACCTGGAATCCAGTAGACAATCTGGTCCCTCTAAGAATCTCTCCCAAAGCCCCTACTTTAGGCGAATCACTTGAGAATCATGTAGACTTGATACTGTTTGCAGATGGTCTAAAGAGCCATTATGTATTAATCAGATCAATTAGCAGACTTATGGCTTATACTACAACGGATACAGCTAAACAGGCGCTTTGTAGAAGGTGTTTGGTCAGAATCCCTACTATAGAAGCAGCTGCCAGTCATAAGAAACATTGTAAAAGTTTTGTAGACTGTAAAACCGAACTTCTTACGCCCCCACCCGGATCTAAAGTTAGTTTTAAGAATATACACAAACTGCAGATGAGCCCATACGTAGTCTATGCCGACTTTGAAGCGATTTTGCCACAGTACTACACCCCTCAACAAGAACAAAAAACAACCATATTATCCCGTCATCAGATCTGTTCTTATGCGTTCGTCGCTGTTAGGTCAGACGGTGGACACACGCAACCAGAGATTTACAGAGGCCTCGACGCAGCCGGTCGATTTTTGGAGCAGATGAAGCATCTTCGCAATCAACTCTCCAATCAGCTGAACCTTTCAGGCATTAAGATGACTCCCGAAGACCAAAGGCGCTACGAATCATCCACCCACTGCTGGATATGCGGCTCAGGGCTAACTCCTAATAGTAAAGACGCGACAGCAGCGGAAGCAAACCCAACAGTGAGAGACCATGATCACATTACTGGGAAATTCAGAGGGGCCGCGCACAACAGTTGCAATCTTCACCTCAAGGTTGACCCCAAAAAATGGAAACTGCCAATCTTCTTTCATAACTTACGGGGCTACGATTCTCACTTTATCATGCAAGCAATAACTTCTGATTGTAAGAGGGTTAGCTGTATTGCACAGTCATCAGAAAAGTACATGACCTTTACTGTAGACTGTTTATCCTTCTATGATTCTGCCCAGCATCTGATGGGGAGTTTAAGTAAGTTAGCAGAATCTCTACAAGACTGTCCAATAACTAAACAATATTTTGACCCATCTTTAGTACGTAAAGGTGTCTATCCTTATGAATACATGGACTCGTGGGAGAGCTTTGACGAGCCAGTGTTGCCGCTTAAGGAAGACTTTTACAGCCGTCTTAGAGGTGGAGGCATATCTGACGCCGACTATGAATACGCACAGAAAGCCTGGACAGAATTACACTGTCGAACGATGGGCGATTATCACGATCAATACTTGAAGGCCGATGTGTGTTTATTGGCAGATGTGTTTGAAAATTACAGATCCACGTGCATGAAACATTACGGTCTAGATTCATCACAGTACATCTCTGCCCCGGGCCTCTCCTGGGACGCATTCTTGAAGTCTACAAACATTCAGATCGACTTAATATCTGATCTGGATACACTCCAGATAATTGAAGATGGGCTGAGAGGAGGCATTAGCATGGCCTGTCATCCTTACCGCAGAGCCAACAACAAGTATTTAGACGATTATGATCCAACTAAACCATCCAACTATCTGATGTACTTAGACGCCAACAATCTGTATGGGTGGGCCATGAGTCAGGCACTGCCATTAAGAAACTTTAAAATGGATGCAGGACCTTATAAGGTTGATCGGGTAGTAGGACTACTGTCACAGCTTACGCCCGATAATCCAATAGGACTAATCTTAGAAGTAGACTTAGATTATCCTGCAGAGTTGCACGACCCTCATAACGATTTCCCCCTAGCGGCAGAAAAATTAAAGATGAGTCCCGCCGAACCGCCCAAACTCGTGCCTAATCTTCGACACAAGACTAAGTACGTGTGTCATTACAGGCTGTTACAATTTTACTTAAGACACGGGTTAAAACTAAGGGCTGTTCACAGAATAATTACTTTTGATCAGGAACAGTTCATGAAACCATACATCATGAAGAACACTGATCTTAGAACTAAGGCCACAGACGCTTCAGAAAAAGACTTCTTTAAGTTGATGAACAACAGTTGTTTTGGCAAAACCATGGAGAACGTACACAATCGTAAAGATGTAAGATTAGTTACAAAAGAAAAACAAGCGATTAAGCTGGTCTCCAAACCTAATTATCAAGACTTTAGACGGTTTAGCGACAGCCTGGTTGGCGTTATGATGAAGAAACAGAATGTGAGGTTGGACAAGCCGGTGTTTATCGGCTTTACTGTGTTAGAGCTGTCAAAGTTATTAATGCTAGAATTTCTGTACGACTACTTTAAGCCGCTGTACCCAGAATCAAATGTCCTTTACACAGACACCGATAGTTTTATTCTAGACATCCCAACTGAAGACTTCTATAAGGATTTAGAGGCGGAGGTAGCCAAAGGAGCTGATGGGTGGTACGACACATGTGACTACCCAAAAGACAGCCCTTTACATTCAACTGTGAACAAGAAAGTGATTGGAAAGATGAAGGATGAACTTAATGGGACGGTTATACAAGAATATGTTGGCTTACGGGCAAAGATGTATAGTGTTGCCAGCCAGACTTCTGTAATGAAGAAGGCTAAGGGTGTAAGTAAAGAAGTTGTCAAAAAAAAAATAAGTCACGACAACTACAAGCAGGCTCTCTTTGAAAACAAAGTATTTTATCACACAAATGTTAATCTGCGCTCTACTCTGCATCAAGTAAACACAACTGCTGTTAATAAGAAATCACTAGTCTCTAACAATAGCAAGCGAACTTACGTTAATCCCGAGTTTACATATGCTGTAGGTCACTGGAGAACCGACTTGGCTGACTTAAATTAAGATCTTAACTAGTACTTAACTAGTACTTTACTTAAGATCTTAACTAGTACTTAACTAGTACTTAACATGACTTGCACTTTACTTGCACTTTACTTGTTATAACTGACTTAACCAGTACTTAGCTTGTACTTAACCAGTACTTAACCAGTACTTAACAACACATTAAAAAAACTAATTCAGTAAAAATAATGGGTTTACAGAAGGAGGTTGTGCTTTTTTTGCAGAAGCTGGTTCTTCTTCTTTTACTGTTTTTGTGGGGATTTGTGACTTTGTTGCTAGGTATGGGTTTAGACACTTGTATGCTAAAAGCCCCCCACCAACAACAATACTCCCCAGTACATAATAATACATCTTATAGTTTGATTGTGTTGTTGTTGGTGGCGGCGTCGCTGGTGCTGATGTTGTATTACTATCTAATAATTTTTGTTTTGCTGCTTGGTTTGCTTTTTGCAGTCTGTTCCATTCAGCTAGTTTACGACCGGCCTCAACACGCCCAGCACTTTTAGCTTTAGTAACACCACTCACTTGTGGGACACTCGCCTGTAGATTCACTTGCGGGACACTCGCCTGTAGATTCACTTGTGAGACATTCTGCTCCTGTGGAGTCTTCTCCTGCTCGCTCATTTTTTTTAGTCTGATTAAAATTAGTATGATTAAAATTAATATGATTGAAGGTAATTAATCCCATGATGAATGGGCATAGCAACGTCCCAAATCTATAATACATGTCACATGCAAGAGATTCTAGGGACTTGGTTAAAACCGGATCTTGTGTTAAGTCATATTTTAAATCTTCTTCTGAATCAATCGGCGCTATCTTGCCTACTAACTTAGCATATAAACTAATCATTGTCTGCCCCACCGATCTAACCATTTTTGATCCTAGCTGTGCTTCGTACCTAGCGTAATACTTCTCAACGTCTGATGTAGACAATTGCTGAATCTGTTCAATACTTAGTTCAACGCCTAAATACTGCCTGGTTTTCCCACATGCAGCCAGAGAGTATAATCTTTCTTTATGATAGAGGTCTGTTGCCTCCTCACACTTTAATAGCTCGTCGCAATCCATTTTTAAACTTTTTAAAAACAATAAAAATAATAAAACCATGAGTTTAACGTTGGTTAATTATGCAGTGCCCATTGTCGGTGTTATAGTTTATTCAACCCTAGCAAAATGTTTGTTAAGAATAAAACCACCCAACATGGGAAAGATAGAAGATTCGCCGAAACTAGTTGTAACCTTATTTTTAGCTCTGGCAACAAAAGATTATCTGATTAAAAAGCACATAGACAGTCTTTCATATTATGATTATTTTAATTATTTTTTTAGTTAATAAAAAACATGAGCGAAAAAAAGATTATTAATACGATTTACCACTCTGCTGTAATCAGCGGCCTTAGTATAGGATATAGCACGTTAGCAAAAAACATGTTTAAAATGAGGCCGGCTGATCTAGGAAGGTTAGACATTGAGGATGTTGTTAAGGTTATAGCTGTAATAACGGCAGGGATTGCCTCAAAAGACTTTCTTGTTGCACAGGGGATTATCCCAGAAAACATCAATGCATAGAAAGATTGATTTATAAAAAAGATTGATTTATAAAAAAAAAAAGATTCATTCTAAAAAGATTCATTCATTTATAAAAAGATGTCCGGATTAGTTCTGATGGTGGGAGGAGCTATTGTTAATGCGTTGGCTTTCTCTGGCAGCAATTATATGTTTAGTAAATTGCGGTCTGATGAAGAGAGAGAACGCCATAACAAGGCAATGGAAGATTTAGCTAAGGCAAGAGACGCTTACGAGAAAAGGAGAATTGCTCACTTAGACTTTATTAATAAAAAGTTAAGAGAACAGGGGCATGCAGAGCACACATTTACAGACGTTGATGAAGCAATGAATGAATATTACTTAGTGACAGGAAAGAAGTTTCTAACATCGTCACCGCCAGAACTGTCTGACTTTTATGAACCATCTGAGGATCAGAAAATGGTAGAAATAGGCTTTATTATAGGTGCTATGGGAGCAATCTTTCTTCTTGCATATTCAATCTAAAAAACATAGTTAAAAATGTAATAAAAAACAGTCCCTTCTTATGGACGATACGAAGTACAAAATATATTATTCTCCTAGAGGGTATTGGAAAGGAAAGGCTGCTATTGATAAACTGAGTAAAGCTGCTAGGGTGTCTGAATCAGAAGCGAAAGACTGGCTTTCAAAACAAGCGATCTGGCAAATATATCTGCCCGCCCCAAAAAGAATAATAAGGCCTCGATTTGTTAACTCAGTTCCTAATGACACCCACCAGATGGACTTGTTGTATCTTCCACATGACAAAGTTAGAAGAAAAAAGTTTAAGTATGCTCTTACAGTTGTTGACATGGCTTCAAGGTATAAAGACGCTGAGCCTTTAACGGATAAAAGCTCAACTGCTGTGGCTGTGGCTTTACAACAAATATACATACGAGGTCCATTAAAGTATCCTAGGTTGATCCAGGTTGATGATGGAAAAGAGTTTAAAGGAGCTGTAAACCAACTGTTTTTAAGACATCGGGTTACAGTTAAGAGAGGGATTCCAGGCAACCATCGCTCCCAGGCTCTAGTAGAAAACTTTAATAAGAATCTAGCTGAGCGTCTGTTTACCTATCAATATCATAGAGACCTTATGGACAAAACACGCAACACAGAATGGGTTAGGAGATTGCCAGCAGTCTTACGCGCCATGAACAATGAAGAATTTAAAGCAACAGGCCTTAAGCCAGTAAACGCGATCAAATTAAAAAAAATTAGCATTACTGAAGACATTCAAAGTAATCAAAAACTCTTACCTTTTGGACTAAAAGTAAGATACTTGTATGCTCCTGGAGAGGCAGAGGGTGATGTTAGAATTAGAGCCACAGACCCTATATGGAGCGTAGATGTATGTGAAGTTGAAAGAATTATGAAAACAACCCCTCCCGTGTATTATTTAAGAGAGACTCTTTCTTCTAGCGGTGCTACTACGTCTAAAAAGCCTGCCCCTAAAAGATCGTTTGTTCGCGAAGAGTTGCAAGTTGTCCCACCAAACACAGTGCCTGTTAGTTAATCAGAGAGAAAGTTTAAATGTGCGGTTCTAGAGCAGGAATATTATTTTGCCCGCAAACCCCACTTTTCACGCAATTAGATTTGTTTAATTTTGTAGGTTTTTAGCTATTTTTTTGGTTAAGAGAATTTGATTATGTGAAAAGGGGGGTTTGCGGGCGAAATAAGATTGCTGATCTAGAACAGAGATATAAACTTTCTCTCGCCGGGATATGCTATGAAAGGAAGCGTAGAGTACAGCCCTGTCATGTAGTCTCAGACCGAAATGAAATCCGTAGCATCATCTTCATCATCCTCATTTTCATCAATCAGCATATATATAGAAAAAAAAATGGGATAAGTATCACACGATAAGAAAAAAAAGACTGCTAACCATTGTAGGTACTCTCTCTCTCTCTCTCTCTCCTCTCTCTCTCTCCTCTCTCTCTCTCTCTCTCTCTCTCTCTCTGTTTGTGTGTCCATCCACCTTCAAGACTGAAGTTTATGACACGCATAACGCGTGATTACTTAAGATCACTTACCATCCAACATGTTCACATAGAGTTTTAGGACTTACATGATGTCAAACATAAACACTTTCCATCAGACTCCATGACAGTCTTATTCAGAGATGTCCCGCCTGATGTGATTTTTGAGAGATTGAACGAAAAACATTTTTCATCTGACCTAAGATCTTTTGGAAGATAGATTTTCAAGCAATGTCAGCATTTTTTTTTCATTTTCTAATGACTTTTGCATGTGTGAGTTTTTTTTTAATCATCTTTGTAGACGGTGATTATGACAAGATTTCAGCCCTGATATGGCCCTTAGCGGTCGGCAGGGCTATAAATAAGTGAAATACGTGAAAACGTTTAAAATGAGGATTTTGTCCCCATCTAATGTTGGGCACAAACGGCAAGCTGTACACCAGACGGACCATGACGACAGTTGATTTCAGCAAGCGTGCTTGCAACTAAATCAGTCTCCATATTCTGAATAACGAAGACAGATTCGCCGAGATGAACTCCAAAATTGCTCGTCCAAACTGAACAAGATATGCGATGCAAATTGGGGAAGAAAGTAAATAATAGTCTATATGTATGCATTGTAAACAGACTGAAATAGAAAAAAAAATATTCCCGATGCGTCCAAAAAAAAAATAAATAAATAAAATAGGCAAAAGTCCAATGGCGGTGATGGTACAAGCGGCGAAAGTAGAGGCAGCCAAAAATACAGATGGCCCGTGCTGGCTATTTAACAACCAATGGTAGGTAGGTACTCTAGGTCTGACCAGCGCGTTGGGCTAATACGTAAATCAGACATCTGCTGAGTCGTAGCCACGAGACCCTCTTCTTAAAGTCTCTCATCTTAGTCATTAATTCATTTATCCATCACCTCCAAATCATGCGCAGTGTGGTCTTAAAAATTAGCGGATGTGGTGTAGCGTATATGGACTAGTCCGCACGCAGTGACACCTCCTTGACGAAACTGAAACTAAAACTGAAGCTGGCCATCTGGTCCGTGCATGTCAACGAGTCGTCTCCCCTATCCCGAGCCTTGGCTGTTGCTGTGTGTCTTCAGGGCGGGGACTTCGAGGTACCCACAGGCAGCCTGGGCTTCAGCGTCATCATCTTCACCTCCTGCGCCGTGCTGGCCATCGCCCTCCTGCTCCTGCGCCGCTTCTGGGACGGGGCGGAGCTGGGAGGCTCCCCGGTGTTGAAGTACGTCAGCGCCGTCATCCTGGTGCTGCTGTGGGGATTGTACGTCCTCTTCTCCTCCTTGCAGACCTATGAGGTCATCAACGTCCAGATAGGAGGCTCCTAGACCACGCTAGCTCGGCTGCCCTGGGGGCTTCTCTCTCTGCCTGGGGTCAGGATGCTGCTACTTGCTGCTGCTGCTGCTGCTGCTGTTGTTGCTGCTTCATTGGGTTTACTGTTAGAGCTGTGTTCTTGATAGGTTTGCTTGTATGGTTAGAGTCGTACAAGCATATCGTATTTAACTACGCAGCACAAACAAGCGCATGTACACACACACACACACACCACACACACACACACACACACACACACACACACACACAACACATACATACATACATACACACACACACACACCACACACACACACACACACACACACATGCACACACACACACGTGCGCACACACGCACGTGCGCGCACGCGCATGAGCACACACACGCATATATACACCATGCTACTAGTCTGTTTGTACTCAACGCAAAAAGAAAACAACATTTTAGGATGCAATGAACGGAATAAAACCCACATAGTATCTGCAAAACTGCCTTTATCCCCTTGACAGACCACAAAAAAACCGATGTATAGGACAGATAGCTGGTAACTAAACGAACGACTTGTCGAAGTAAAGCGCTGTTCTTAGGTCGATGTATTTTCTACATCTTTAAATAATGTTTAGGATTTGCTTTTCACTCATTGGTATTTCTTTTCATTTAGTTTCTTTCGGTTTTTTTTGTTTTCGTTTTCTGCATTGTAAGAAGTCGATCTTCTCCAGTATGACGTGACTGATATGAAGATGTGTTAAGTATTGACAATGAATAGAGTGATATCTTCTAAGTTTGTGTGCTTAACATCATATTTATAGTTTTCTGCTTCCCTGACGCAGATTTTCGCCACACTACAGTTTGAACACATGGATTGTGAGTATGGTGTTCACAGTATCACGGTTATTATTCATGACGTTGCTGCAGCATTTGACGTTAGTGTCTGCGTCCTGTTACTGCTTTGTCGTGTCCACTAACGTTAATGTCTGTATGTTTGTCAAGCGGAGCGATGCTTTGACGCCTGTTTTTGCTGCTGCTGATTCCTGTCGAAGTAAATGGGATACAGGGGTTGTTTGTTTTCATGTCTGCTTCAAACAAAGACGCAATATGATAAAGGAGTAATGGGGTTTGAAACAACTTTTTTTTCAGAAGAGAAATTTGTGGCTTTTTTTCCATTTCTTTGTCAAGTCATTTCATTCATTGTTATTTCATATCCTGTATACATGTATCATCACATTAAATGTTGGTTTTGTGTATTTCATGGGCCATTGGTATACCGAGGTAAAAATGTAATGGTAATACCGTTACTTTTTTTCCGGAAGAGTTGTGTTTATAGACGGAACCATTGACGTGTAGTATATACACCTCTAGGGGATTAATCGTAAGTTACGCATGGCTGTTTTGCAGAATGTTCTTTCAAGATTATTAATTCTTCAATGGTTGCATTACTTTTAAAACACTCTTTTGGAATTGATAGCTCGTTGAAGCTTAAGGGCAGGGACCGGAATAGCTCAGTTGGTAGAGCGCCGGACTCGTGATCCTGGGGTTGCGGGTTCGAATTTCGGTACAGGGGGATTTCTCCCTCGGAGTTAACATTGGTTCTGACTCCATTTCCCATACAGTCCTTCGAATGAGACTATAAACCGAGGTTCCGTGTGCGAACGCACGCACAACATCTTGCACACACGTAAAATCCCATCACCAACTTTCGGAAGAGAAGGCCAGTTTGGCCGTTGGTATGGATGACACGTTACACATAGCATGCACCTTCCCCGAAGATGGAGTATGGCTGCCTTAATGGCGGGATAAAAAACGGTCATACGCACAAAACTCCACTGCCTGTCTATGCAGGCAGTGTCCGCACGAGTATCAGCCTGCGTACCAGACAGACAGACAGACCGACAGACAGACAGAAACTTAAGGACATAAGAATGTTCTTTTAGAATTAATTAATAAAGCTAGTTGATGAAAGCCTGACGGGTGTATGATGCTCTTTCGGAATTCTATATTTTCGCAATTCTTACATCTGATGAAGTCCATTTTCTTATCCATGTCCAGTAAATAGCCAGATCGTTGCGCATCCTTTCACTTCTTTTTTTTATCATCAATCATTTTTAAGCACCAAGACATTGAGCGGTTGTCTCCCCCTTCTCTCCTCTCTCCTCCTTTCCTGACTCTGCCTATTTTCTCAAAGCCATGACAACAACAAATCAAATTACGGGGAAGAACAAATAAAGATTGTGTGTTGTTAGGTTGCTTTTTTCCCTGTTCCTTGACATTTAATGACATTGTCGATCTTGTTTTATGTCGATGTATGTGAGTGAATGTATCATAAGAGAAATCTTGAAAAAAAAAAAAAACATCTACAAGAATGCCTTCATAAAGTGCTGCAAATCTCTCTCTCTCTCTCTCTCTCTCTCTCTCTCTCTCTCTCTCTCTCTCTCTCTCTCTCTCTCTCTCTCTCAACAAATTCATATATCTAGTAACACCTCCATGTATTTATTCATCAAGATCAGAAGACATTTTGAGAGCAAGACTTTGAAAATCTGAAATCCTACTGATTGAGGTTATATTAACTGAGAAGTGTACCCAGTAAAGGGCATGTTTGGTGCCATCGAAACGTACTGTGCTCCATCCTCCCCCCCTCCCCCCACCTTTCCCCATAGGTGAATCAGCGCCTCTATTTCCAGTCTAAAATCCACATGAATCACCAGCATCCTACAAGATTCAAAAGTTAATATCCTTGAAGTGCAGTTAAAGCTGTTAAAATTCAAGCCTCTGTAACTGATTGCGTACAACGGAACACGTTTCCATGGACACATACCATTAGTGTAGAACGTTCTCAACTTTATTGTAGCCTTAAGATCATAGTTCTCAATTTAAATTCGTCTTCTGTATGACTGACTCTAGATGAAACTGCTCTGTTTTCTGACATATTTGTATGATAGGTTTGACATCTGATTGTGAGTGGTGTGTCGCCCCATAGATATACATCTGAAGAGTTTCTCTGATGATCATTGTGACTGTTATATTTCAAAACGGAGTGACTGAAGGCGGAAAATGAAGCAAAATTTGGAAAGAGAGGGGGTTAGTTACCGCCAAGGACACAGACAAACAGAGTACAGGACTGGACACAATGCGTTTCGACCTCTTGGGTTTCTTCAGACGAGAACAAATAAGATTTTGGACAGTGACAAGAAGAGCATGTAGCCACTTAGATTCGCTTCTCCTGTTCGTGTTTTGACCGTTCCTTTTATGAACAGATTTGTTTGTGTGTGTGTGTGTGTGTGTGTGTGTGTGTGTGTGTGTGTGTGTGTGTGTGTGTGTGTGTGTGTATTTATAGATAGTTTTACGTCATTTAACAAAAATGATATAAGGCGAGAAGTAAACGAAAGAAACGGGTGGATGTGGGAGTGTGAAATGAGCATGATGCGCGTCCATCTGTACACTCGGTATTTGTGGATGTGTGTGTGTGTGTGTGGGGGGGGGGGGGGGGGGGTATGTGTTTGTTCAGTGTACCTAGTACCAATGCTGCATGTTTTGAAATGTTAGAACGATGACGACCCTTTCTCTTTCCCTCTCCCATCCTTTGAGGATGGTAAGATTGATTGGGGTCCCTCCCTCGGTGATAGCAATATTGATTGGGTAGTTGTGTGACTGTGTCACAGCTTTTGGTCCAACTGTGTTGATTATTGTCTTCCTTTGTTGCTGCTGATAACTCACATTTTCAGGGGCAAATTTCTTCTTCTATTCCTCTTCATCTTTCATCAGCTTCAAAAATATCATGCACTTACAGAATTAGCTTGTGATAGTTACTGATTATTCTCTTTCTGAACATGCGCCAGTTGGAAAAGAATCAGGTTCCTTGTGCTTATCTGCTGCTACTGTTGGAAATAAAAAATCTCTCTCTCTCTCTCTCTCTCTCTCTCTCTCTCTCTCTCTCTCTCTTCTTCTTCTTCTTCTTCTTCTTCTTCTTCTTCTTCTTCTCTCTTTCTGCTTCTTTATATGTGTTCAGACAAATACTTGGGCAGCAGTTATGATACTTATTGATGTATTAAATTGTGTCCTTCAAAGTAACTCACAAATACTTGTCTGAAAAGTAACGTCATTCGGTTTGCTTATATTCTTGTCTTCGTTGTCGTGTTGGCTGAAAATGTTGAAGTGCAAGTCTGAAGTATGTCTTTATGTCGCTGATCTCTTACTTGTGTCCTATTTATTCTGTGTGCGTGATGTGCCTGTGTTATGCATGTCAGTGAGTACATGTGTGTTCGTGAGTGGCACAGGTAATGGGAAGGAGATGTGACCGTCTAATTTCTCTGCCAGTTGGTAAAATATTTCTTTTCTTTTCTCACCTCACCTCCATGTACGGAAAACGGAGTACAGCATCATTTTTCTTTCAAAAATACTTCTTTATAATTCTGTTTATATCCGGTCTTCCCTTTTTTTTTTAGGGTTTATTGAAAGGCAGGGGAGAGGATCCTGCTGAAAATTGTCATCCAGCTTTCAGTCCCCTGACAGGATTCAGTTTCGGACCATGGGCGGGGTCCAGTCTCATATCGTTCCCACAATGAGTGATCCTGCTTCCCGATCGGGAAAATTTTAGAAAGATGTTCACGCTGTGTGTTGACTCTCAAAAAGAAAAATAAATACACGAGCGCATCACATTTGAAATACTTACCTTCTCTCGCTGTAGGAGTTAGAATGACAAGTGAGTGTGGATCAATAATGAACAGAAATTCCACACAGTGTTTGCAGACAGAACAGTTCGACGTAGATGATTTATAGGTTATTACAGGGGCGGTGTGTTTGAAGGTTGCATAGTCACCAGACAGATGTGAGCAATGTTGAGGCCAGTGAATGGAGATGGAGCGTGGGTGAGACGTGGAGAGAGAACCGAATAGCTGATTGTTTGTCAGCTGAACATTGCACTCCTTGTTCAGCACTGGTTTAGAACTGTTTCTGATATTTTTCTTTCTGACCTGTCGTCTTAACAGCTGTAGTGGCATGACATATCCTCACACAAATGCAGGGGATGGAGACCTTCCGTACTGATACAGAATTCCGCATAGCAAATGTTTCCTTTTTTCCCCCGGTGTGCGCGTTCCGTGTTCCGATTCAGATTTTCGCGCCACTCTTATTTGAAATCCGCCATCTTGTTTTCAATGCGCGAAGACCATATCATCGTGCTTTATATTTGCTAAAAATGGAGCTGATTAACGACGAAGCAGAGGCACGGAAGATCGACAGTGACCTGAAGAAAAACAAGTGGAGAAATGAATGGATGGATGAGACGGACAAACTGAATCATCCGTCCCGAAAATGGCTGCGGAAAAGAAATGAAGTGGGCGCTGCTTGGTGTATACTGTGCGGTCGGAAGCTATATATGGAGGTGGAAACTGCCCAGGTGTGCTGCTTTGCTGGCTACCAGAGCTGAAGACGCTTATATGGAGATGTGGATCCGAATAATTGTTGAGCTAGCAGCAAACGAGCAGCATTATCTGTCTGATGCCACGCTACAGCCTTTTCAGTATAGCTATGATTTTCTGCTCCCACCCCTCCAAATGCGTGCATGGTTTCTCAACACGCACACCCACATTCAGGTCACATTCTCCTGCAGACCCAACACCAGCAGTCTGCTGGGAGTTATCAATATTAAGCCGTTTCAGCGTGTTGACTTTGTTTTATTTTTCCCGCATTTCAGAAGGCATTAAGAAATCCAACACATTCCATCACATGATGAGTTGAAAAAAGAAAACAGTATAGAATAGAAGTCACGGCTATGATGAAGCAGAAACAAAGGAAAACATTGGCGACGTCAACATCCCAGCCATAACAGCCAAGATGGCTGCTGTCCTCTCTGCAGAGAACACCACGTGATCATTGTAAGGCTGAGTCACTAAAAGACTCCAGACTCACACACCACTCGTTCACAATGTTCCCATATCGGCGCCTCTGCTATCTGCCGTTAAAGCACTTCCCCAATGATGGTGGAACTCCTCCTCCAGCACTGTGCCATCCACCAGACTCTATGAGCAGAACTTCAGTCTGCAGACACACTACAAGGGAGAAAAGTCTTTGGGTTTGTTGGGAAGCTCGGGTAGACTGCAGGGTAGTCACTGGCGTTCTTGTCTTTGGGGTGGCGAAGAAGAATCACAGGAACGTCAACATTTCTTTAAATCAGGAAATCGGGTGGGAAAATGTGTGTGTGTGTGTGTGTGTGTGTGTGTGTGTGTGTGTGTGTGTGTGTGTGTGTGTGTGTGTGTGTGTACACGTGCGTGCGTGCGTGCGCGTGTGTGTGTCCGACACGTATTGAGTGAATGAAGATGAACAACATACGTAACAAACAGAGAGTGTTCAAGTCATCCTGTCCACAGAGTAAGCCACTGGGCCGATCCTCACCACTACCTAGGTCGTGTAAAAGGCTTAGGTGTTTTCTGTTCCCGTCTGACTTTTATTTAGTGGTACACATTGCAGCAGCGCATCACTTCTTCGGCAAGGATGTAAACACTTTCTGGAATTATGTAATACCATTTCTTGTCAGGACAGTTCTCAGTCTTTTGTTATTTAGTAATATATTCATTTTGTTATTACACATGATTTTCTTTTCCAAATCTCCCCCATGCCATGCACATCAAAGCCGCAGACGTTGGCATGCTCGTTTCATTGATAAACAGTGGGCCGGAATAGCTCAGTTGGCAAAGCGCCGGACTCGTGATTCTCGGGTTGCGGGTTCGAATTTCGGTACAGGGGGAT
>CM065715.1:7837953-7842953 GCA_033310375.1 Conus canariensis
ACGAACAGGAAGGGTAACTCTCATTCCAGTGATGAAATCCAGTACACGCCCATAACTCCAAACAAACGCTGCTTATGTCACATGTGTCGTAAGCAGTGTATGTTTTGGAGTTTGGGGCGAGTAACTCATTAATTTCATCATGGGAGAAAGAGTTACCTTACTTGTTCGTTGCTTGCAGGTGAACGCTTTTGTTGTTGTTGTTGTTGTTGTTGGTTTGTTTTGCTTTGTTTTGGTCTGGTTTTTGTTGTGTTTTTTTTTAATCCGGGAATGAGAAAACAAGCGGAATGGCAGGCTTTCTTAACACGGCCTAGGAATATCAAAAGTTTAGCTACCAAAGCATGATTTGCTTTCTCGTTTCTTTTTTTCGTGCAGGATGTAATTTTCTTCAACCCCCCCCCCCCCCCCCCCCCCCCCCCCCCCCCCCCCCCCCCCCATCGAATATCTGACCTGTTCAGGACATTTTTGTTTTTGTTTGTTGTCCATTTGAGTTTGACAGCCCTGTGACTTGGCTGTGTGCTCGGCTGGGCTGTAATGATAGTACTAACTGTTTCATTTCTACTGTTTTAACTGCATGCTGTTTCTACTATTTTGTCCTTTTGGGGTTAACCGGTGTCCTCTTTTGTCGCGGAAAGGGTTAATAGAGGAGGGTTTTTTTTTCTCTTTTTTTCCCCCTTTTTTTAATTGGTTCCTTTTTTTTTTTTTTTTTTTTTTGTTGTTGCGGTAAAGGTGTCGTTGAATAATGGTGTGTTGAACTCGGATGAAATCAACGATTTCATGAATCTTCCATATGCAACTGTTTTGTGTGTTTGTTTTGTTCTGGTTCGGTTGTTGGTTTGGTTTGTTTGGTTGGCTGGTTGTTTGGTTGGTTCAGTTACAGTCTCCTTGTTGTGGATGTTTGGATTGGTTGTCTTTGACTTTTGCTGATGAACATAGCGTCTACTTTGTGTCAACTGTATATCATAGTGGCAATCATCTAATTTACATGTTATTGTTATATAGTAGCAGTTAACTTCATAATAAGCTGAATTAATAAATTTTTCTTCAACTCATTTGAGTGTGTGTGTGTGTGTGTGTGTGCGCGCGCGCGCGTGTGTGTGCGTGTGTGTGTATGCGCGCGCACTAATCCGAATTGAGGTAATAAACGCATTTTCTATGCAAGAAGTCAGTTATATTTTTGAAAATCATTTTCAAGAATTGACTTTGCATTAACAGCAGAACAAGGAAGACGTATTGATGATTATGTGTATTTAGTAATAACTGATACCGGAAGTACACATGTGCACCCAACACAATGGACATAACGCATGATTTCAAGTGATGTCTTCAGTGATCTGTGCGGTCAACCTCACTGGTTGCTGTGCTACAGCAAGTCTAATCCAAAGACACGCAAGGTCGATGGTTCAAATCTCCACAGTTTCTGAAGGGTTCAGGGAAGGGTTTTTTTTTCTTTTTTTTAATCTCCCTCATTAAAAAGAGTGTGCATATATACTTTTGCCTCCCAATGTAAGTAACAACGTTTTCACATGAAGGATCCTACAAACAAAAATCAGCGTTTGATGGATTCAGTCAGTCAGTCATTCCTCTGACCGCTGGGGTCGTTGGGGGGACGTGATGAGGCAGCCGCCGTTTCTCTCCAGGCTCCTCTGTTTGTAGCTGTCGTGAGGAGATCTGGCGTGGTCAGTTTGGTCCAGTCCTTTATATTTTCGGATCAACTCTTTCTCCGCCTTCCTCGTCTGCGCCCTCCTTCAACGGTACCTTGAAGGATGGTTTTGGAGAGGGTGTTGTGACGAATGACGTGGCCAAACCATGCCATCTTCCGTCATTTGACGGTTGCCAGAAGTGGTTCGTGGGGCCCAACTAGGTTGGTGACCAGGTTCCGCACATAATCATTGGTCTTGTGTTCTTTGTAGGAGATGCGGAGTAGTTTCCTCAGGCACCTGGTCTCAAACGCCTGGATTCTTCTTTCTGTTTCGGCCATCAGTGTCCATGTCTCGCAGCCATATAACAGGATGGAGACCACTTAATGGATTACGGACATTTAATTCTAATGACTAAACATCCAGCATGCCCTGCATTGTTCTTCAGTACAACTCAAGTTTGCACAGAACGGCCATGACGATATTGGGTGAGATGCGTAGTGTCTGGTCTTCTCCTGTGCTTGTGACTCTGCAGGAGATCTGCCAGCTGGCTTCAGCCCACACATTCCGACTTCAGAGCAGCTCATGGTTGTCTGGTTACCCCGTTCTTTATGCCCATCGCTCCCGGTGGAGCATAGGCCATCAACGACCCTTCGCCATCGCACTCTGTTCTGGGCTGTTCTGGCCATTCCAGTCCAGTTGGTCCCTTGTTGCTTCAGCTCTGCCTCAGTGTCTCGCCTCCAGCTGTTGCGAGGCCGGCCTCTCTTCCTCTTTCCCTGCGGGTTCCAGGTCAGGGCTTGGCGTGTGGTGCTGGACGCTGGCTTCCTGAGGGTGTGTCCGATCTATCCCCACTTTCTTTGCAGTATCTGCTTGGCCACTGGTTCCTATCCTGCTCGCTCCCACAGACCTTCGTTTCGGATCTTCTCCTGCCATCGGATTTTGTAGATGCCCCGTTAACACAGGGTAAACGTACACCAGACAGTGCGGGTTTGGACTCCACGTTTTCCTTCTCTTAAGTGATGTTGGTTCGCGGCACTTTCTTCCGTATTATCCGGTGCACCCCTTAAGCGCAAGGCTTGAGGGATCCCCATCCACCAACCAGGAGACGCGTCTCTACGCTACATAGCCTAAGCCCGAGGTGGCTCGACACGTCATGGGTGAATCACAATCTGCCCTGGAAGAGGGAGGGGACGCGTCTCTACGCTACATAGCCTAAGCCCGAGGTGGCTCGACACGTCATGGGTGAATCACAATCTGCCCTGGAAGAGGGAGGGGAAGCGTCTCTACGCTACATAGCCTAAGCCCGAGGTGGCTCGACACGTCATGGGTGAATCACAATCTGCCCTGGAAGAGGGAGGGGAAGCGTCTCTACGCTACATAGCCTAAGCCCGAGGTGGCTCGACACGTCATGGGTGAATCACAATCTGCCCTGGAAGAGGGAGGGGACGCGTCTCTACGCTACATAGCCTAAGCCCGAGGTGGCTCGACACGTCATGGGTGAATCACAGTCTGCCCTGGAAGAGGGAGGGGACGCGTCTCTACGCTACATAGCCTAAGCCCGAGGTGGCTCGACACGTCATGGGTGAATCACAATCTGCCCTGGAAGAGGGAGGGGAAGCGTCTCTACGCTACATAGCCTAAGCCCGAGGTGGCTCGACACGTCATGGGTGAATCACAATCTGCCCTGGAAGAGGGAGGGGACGCGTCTCTACGCTACATAGCCTAAGCCCGAGGTGGCTCGACACGTCATGGGTGAATCACAATCTGCCCTGGAAGAGGGAGGGGACGCGTCTCTACGCTACATAGCCTAAGCCCGAGGTGGCTCGACACGTCATGGGTGAATCACAATCTGCCCTGGAAGAGGGAGGGGACGCGTCTCTACGCTACATAGCCTAAGCCCGAGGTGGCTCGACACGTCATGGGTGAATCACAATCTGCCCTGGAAGAGGGAGGGCAAGCGGGAGCGTTGGGCGGGGGGGGGGGGGGGGGGAGAGGGGGAGGGGGGGGGACGCACACACCAAAGTAAGTTGCGTGGGTTGTGGACGGAGGAGGGATGTTTAGAATGGGCAAACGACTGGTACAGCCACCCAATTCTGCACTCTTCAACAAAGTTCTGGAGTGGATAAAGTGAAAATGGGGAGAATCGGATGGGGGGGGGGGGGAGGCGGGAAGGGCTTCGGGGGGAGAGGGGGAGGGGCTTAGGAGCTAGGGGTAGGGAGAAACCATAGACCTGTTCCGGAGAATAATCAAGGAAGACTACGTCTTGTCTTCCCATCGCGGATAGAGTTATCTTTTCAGGGTCTGTGGGTCCAGCGAACAGACAGGCATTGAAATGTTTTATTTCAAGAGCACACCAGGATAACGATCAGATCATCGACTTGCTGCACTACAGGAGCAATGTCCCATACCCATGTTTTAGTATTTTCTCCCGATGATCGAATGACGGTGTGTTGAACGGAGATGAAGCCCACAATAGCATGAATCATCCATATGCAACTGTTACTCTGACAACTAGGCCATAATGGCTTTGAGCGTGCCCACCAGTGAGACCTGCCCACAAAAACGGCGGGGTCACTCTCGCTGGGTGCGAGCTTTACCTCCCTGTGGATTTTCGAACATGGCTGCACACCAAACAATAATGCGCCAAGGCCTTGCTTAAAGAGCCGAGTATTTATAGACTGGCGCAATTAAATTGTTTTGAGAATTTTCATTGTGTCTGAAAGTTGATTCTCCTCATTTTCTTTCATATGGCCATCAAGGTACAAGCCAGGTGGTTCCAAACAGACTGATTAAAATCTAAGGAACGGGACTATTTGAGCTGGTGCAAAGATAGGGTCACGGGTGAGTGCAAAAGCCTGGACGTCAACTAAGGGGAAGGTCATGCATTTGAAGAATGCGTTTTCATCGATGAAAAACCTCGAAAACCAGAGAAATAATTGGGGTGGGGGGGGGGAGGTTCCTTTGATCAATTATCAGTTTAACATCAATTGCTGGCTCAAATTTATGGTAGGCCTCAAAACGCTTACATGGATTATATAGTGTTTTAGTGCACAATCCTAATTGTGGCGTGTGGTCAACATTGTCTGTGTGGGATGTCTGCATTGCCATACAACGCCATCACCAGTCATCAGTCTCTTACCCGCCACAGTGAATAGGCTGTTGATGACTGGCCTGGGGGAGGGGGCGGGGGAGGGGTGTGTGCCAAATTTACACACACGCGCACGCACACTCGCGCGCGCGTGCGCGCACACACACACACACATACACACACAGACACACTAACACACACACGCACGCACGCACGCACGCACGCACACACACACACACACACACACACACACACACACACACACACATACACAC
>CM065715.1:7847953-7862953 GCA_033310375.1 Conus canariensis
CCGGCATTAAAGTTCACTGCACGTGGCAGGCGTTCCGGTGGGCTGGTATGCCTCGTGAAAAATGAGCTCTGTCCTTATTTGAAAGTTGTGGATGTGGTATCGGATTTATTCTTTGCTTTTATTATTGATAAGTCCTTGTTTGGCACAACAAAACATGTTATGTATGTGTGTGCATATATTCCACCGGAAGGCTCGCCGTATTATTCTTTTTTTGATAAGGAAAATGGAGTTTCTTTGCTAGAAGAATTTTTGTGTGATTGTTTACTTTTGATTAAAGATGATGTTATTGTGATTGTAGGTGGTGACTTGAACAGCAAAATTTTCTTGTGATTTTGAGGAAAACGTGCCTGAAAACGGTAATCAGTATAAAAGTGAACGACTACAAGTTCGAAATTCAGAGGACCTTGTTTTGAACAATTACGGAAAATTACTGCTTAATATGTGTACTGCTTTAAAACTGTGTATTGTAAATGGTGTGTGTAAGGGCGACCTCCAAGGTCGCTACACATACATATCTGACTGTGGTAGCAGCGTTGACGATTATTTTTTAATGTCTTTTGATTTGTTCTCCGTTATCACTGATGGCTGTGAGATGTATGTATCAGACAGAATTGAATCCGATCACATGCCCTTAGAACTGAATCTTACTTCCCTGTGTTATAACGACAACGCTTCTCAAGTAAACAACAGGCGCTTTACAGTTGAAAAATTTGTATGGAATGAAGGTAATATTGATTTGTTTAAAAGTGTAATTCTTTCCGATGAAATGCAAGTGCGTATGCAAGAGGCAGTATGGCTGGTTGATATTAATGTCGAGGAAGCGTTAAACATTTTCAATTGTTGTGTAAAAGAGGCCGCAGAATGTATGAAGAAAGAGATTAGCGTCGGAAAATATCCAAAAGAAGATGACTGGTATGATATGGAATGCCGAGCTGACAAAAGAAATGCTCGTAATTTATTAAAGAAATTTCGACGTTCTTTATCCAAGCCGTCACGTGAGTCCTACTGCAAAGCAAGGCGAGAATATAAACATCTATTAAAGAGAAAGGAAAAACAATATAATGGTGCTTTGTTGACAGAACTACTCCAATCTGTAAATAGTCAGAAAGAGTTTTGGGATTGTGTGCACAAAATTTCAGGAAAAAGAAAACAACCCGTAAATGATATAAGTCTTGAAACATGGTTTTATCATTTTAGAAATCTGCTTGAAGGAAATGATCATTCTCATGACGATCTAGTTAATGAAACTCACGTAAATGACACTGAATTCGATGATGACAATCTAAACCGTCCCATTTCTAAAGAAGAAGTTTTATTGGCTCTAAGAAAGATAAAACCTCGGAAAGCTGCCGGCCCAGATGGAATTATAGGTGAAATTATAAAAACTGCTTGCCAGTCAAACTTATTTCTAGAGTTTTTGGTTAAATTCTTTAATTCCTTATTTGACAAAGGGATGTATCCCAGATCTTGGTCAGAATCCATTGTCATCCCATTGTTTAAAAAAGGAGATGCGAACGACCCAAATAATTACAGAGGTATTTCATTATGTAATGTGTGCAGTAAATTGTATAGTGCGGTTATTAACATGAGATTACAGGAGTGGGTAGAAGAACATAATATTACAGGAGAATACCAAGCTGGGTTCAAGAAAAACTATTCTACTGTTGATCACATGTTCACACTGATAGCATTTATACAAAAACAGTTTTGTTTAAGTCGTAAATTATTTGTTGCCTTTATTGATTTTGAGAAGGCTTTTGATTCGGTAAATAGAACTTTATTGTGGCCTGTATTGCTGAAAAACGGTGTCCATGGGAAACTTTATAAATGTGTTATAAGTATGTATGAGTGTGTGAGGGCAAGAGTGCGATCTGGTGCAGGTTTGACAGAGTACATTAAATGTACTTCTGGTGTGAAACAGGGCGATGTCTGCAGTCCTGTCTTGTTTTCTTTATTTATTAATGAATTGACACAGGAAATGATACGTCGTGGAAGGCACGGTGCACATTTCATAAACGATGCTCTAGAAATTTTCGTTCTCCTTTTAGCTGATGATGTGGTCTTGTTATCAGAAACAGTGATAGGATTACAAACTCAGTTAAACACTTTACAAGGTGTCGCTGCTTCATTACAGTTAAAAGTCAACCTGTCAAAAAGCAATATAATTGTATTTAGGAAGGGTGGGTATCTTGCAGCGAGAGAAAGATGGACATACAACGGATCTATAATGCCTGTTGTTAATGTATATAAGTACCTGGGTATCTACTTCTCCACACGTTTGAGTTTTGCCTTTGCTTGCAAGGATTTAGCAAGTAGAGTAAAATATCCATTATTGTGCATTATGAAAAAATTGTCATTGCTAAAGAACGATTCCCTTACTCTGTTTTTGAAATTGTTTGATTGCCAGATTCAACCTATGTTACAGTATGGAGCTGAAATATGGGGCCTTGATGCTGCTGCTGTGCACTGTGAAAAAATTCATCTTTTTGCTCTTAAGAAATTTCTTGGTGTATCTTTGCAAACCCCGAACGATTTAGTATATGGTGAAACAGCAAGGCATCCTATAAGTTTGAATTCTGTTGTTAAATGTATCCGATATTGGTTAAAAATTGTTCAGATGCAGGAGCACAGATTACCGCTCAAAGCGTATAGAATGTTGTTAGACTTAGACAATAGAGGTAAGAAAAACTGGGTGACCAAGGTGAGGATGAAACTGTGTGAATATGGTTTCAGCTTTGTATGGATGAACCAAGGTGTGAGTGATATGAATGTTTTTCTTCGGGTATTTCGAGAAAGACTGATTGATTGTAGTTGGCAAAATTGGAATTATCATGTGCAAAACAGCGATAGATTTGAATCATATAGAACGTTCAGTCATTTACGCTGTTTACCTGTATATATATCGATGAAGATGGACAAACAACTGAAGCGTATCATGACTAGATTCAGATTCGGTGTGTCTGATATTGCTACTCATCATTTTCGTTATAGACAATTATGTGACAGAAATCTAATTTGTCCATTATGCCAAAATCCGAAAGAAGATGAAGTTCATTTTGTACTGACGTGTCCAAGATTAAGAGACCTCAGAGAGCAATTCATACCACAAAAATATTTCAAAAATCCTTGTCTTTTCAAATTGGTCTTGTTAATGTCATCATCTAATGAACATACTATTAGACAATTTGCTATTTACTTGTATAAAGCATTCCAGATGCGAAGTGTTTATGTAACATGATGAAGACTAGTGTCAATATGCGACATGAATCACAATGTATATCCCCATTCTAAGGGGCTTTGGCCTTTATGAATAAATCATTTGAGTCTTGAGTCTTGAGTCTCTGTGTGTGTGTGTGTGTGTGTGTGTGTGTGTGTGTGCGCGCGCGCGCGCGCGCGCACGCGGGAGCACGCCGTATGTGTGTGAGGTGTGTTTGGGGGGGGGGGGGGGGGGGGGCTTCCCCTTCTCACGCAGTTCTTTTATTTTATTCCATGTTCTTTTCAGTTATGAACATTTTCCTCTTCTTGATTCGATCCGTGATGATACGTGCAGATGCTTGCCATGTAACACAACTACACCCTTCAAGTGTTTAGCTTTAAGGCGATCAGCAAGGTACACAGTACACAGTCTCTCTCTCTCTCTCTCTCTCTCTCTCTCTCTCTCTCTCTCTCTCTCTCTCTCTCTCGATAATCCGACGACGATGACTCAAAGTCAACCTCCTGTGTGAAACACCTTAAAAAAAAAAAATTAAAAAATATGTGCATTACGTGCCGTGACGACTCAAACAGTGAACACATTGCGTGGAATAATACTCCGCTTCTATGTGACATATTTTGACATCGTCACGACGCCCTGTTTTCACACAACAGACATCGAGACGCAGTGTTTTAGGATTTATCTCCCTTTACCAGTCCGGGCTGAGATGCCTGCTAGCCGGTGTCTCGTCGAGTGGACCCTAAAATGGCAAACACAGATTACAGGTTGATCGGGTGGATGGTTCAAGCCTTCTAGAAATGTACATGTTGACAGTGGGGGAGGGTGGGGGGACTTCTGTTCTTGTCACTTTCCCTTTCATCCCCGCTGCACCCCTCCCTCCCCCTCATCCCCCTTTTCCCTTCTCCCCCCCCCCCCCCCCCCTTCACCGTTTCAGTTCATGCAGTCCAGTCCCTTTCCCCCCACAAACCATTTTTTGAAAATGTGTTCGTTTGGTTACAAACAAACAAACAAACAAACAAACGTTAAACGAGAACCTGTACTTCAAGCCTCGCCCACCCTCTTCCAACACATAAATGTATACACTATATTTCTGTCTCTGTACATGCATGCATACATGCATACATATGCACATACATGCATACATACATACACTTATACATTCATACATACATGCATATACATACATGCATACATGCATACGTACATATATACATACACACATACATACACACATACATACATGCATTCCTTCATACATATACTGCTCAAAACAATTTAAGAGCCACCTGCATTTTCATATGGTTTAGATAACGCATCGTAGTGTATAGAATTCAAAGCTTTTGTCCAATTTTTGCACTGAAAGTGTGACAACTGCTTCGATGCAAAACTGGTTTTGGCATGTGTTCAGTTGAATCTGAGTCTAGTGGGTTGAACGAGTTCACAAAAGAAACACCGAAATCACAAAAACATGGTCGCGGTTTGCGAGCGCATAGCTGAGGCAGCAGAGTTGGGCTGACTGCAAACCGCATTGCACGTGCAAGTCGTGCCTTTACTGAACACATGGCAACCAGTTTTGCTGACCAGTGGGTATAAAAAAAAACCCGCTTTTGGGGGTGTTTTAACCATGCCACCAAGACGGAGATTAAATGACTCTGACCGGGGAAGGGCCGTTGCTTGGCTGCAAGAAGGTGTAGGCGTCAGAGAAGTTGATCGTCGCCTTCAAGTGCATCATACTCTCATCCAAAGACTTCGTGACTGCTTCAACGCCACCGGTAGTACTGCTGAACGAAGACGGTCTGGCCGGCCTAGGTCCACCACCAGACAGCAGGACAGACTGCTGGTTCTGGCGGCGCTGAGACAGAGAACTGCCGCTGCAAACAACCTCAGGCGACCACTGTGTGCTGCAGTGAACATCAACATTTCCGACCAAACTGTTCGGAACCGCCTGAGAGAAGTTAATCTCCGAGCAAAATGGCCAGCTGTTCAACCTGTGCTGACGGCGGCTCACCATAGGGCGCGACTGACCTGGTGCCGAGCTCATGTGGCCTGGACGAGGCAACACTGGGCCCGGGTGATGTTTTCTGATGAGCCGCGTTTTGCTCGGCTCTTCCACGATGGTCGCATACGTGTCTGGAGGTGGACGGGTGAACGCTACCAAGAAGCCAACGTAATCGAACGGGACCGGTATGGCGGGGGTCTATCATGGTGTGGGGTGGCATAGAAAGGACCTTCAGAACCCCCCTGTACCGAGTTGAAGGCAACCTAACTGGTGTGGGGTACAGGGACAACATTCTTTAGCCTCTGGTCCTGCCTGCCCTGCAAGCCCTGGGCCCTGACGCCATCCTCCAGGATGACAACGCCCGTCCCCAGCGTGCCAGGGTGGTAAACGTCTTCTTGGAGGAGCAGCAGGTCAACCGCCTCGACTGGCCAGCGTCCTCGCCCGACCTTAACCCGATCGAGCACGCCTGGGACGTCCTGGGGCGCCTGCTTCACGAGAACCACCCTCCAGCAGTGAACCTAGGCCAGCTCTTCGACTTCTTGCAGCAGGAGTGGAACAACATCCCCTAGCTGACTCTCAGGAGGCTTGTGGACTCTATGAGACAGAGTTGTCTAGCTTGTATACGCACTAATGGCGGCCATACTGAGTATTGACATTGATTGTCATTTGATTTGACTGTTCTGATTTCTGAAATGAAGGTGTTCATCAATTAAGCCCATGAAGTTGTTTTTGAGCAGCTGTTGTTCGTTTATTTCTTATGTCATTATATCGTTCCATAGATGATTTTTCAATTAAATTGTTTGAAGAAGTTATTTTGTTTTTCGGTTGAATTGTGTGCGAATGTTTTCAACTGGCTCTTAGATCGTTTTGAGCAGGATACATACATACATACATACATACACAACACACCACACACACACACACCACACACACACACTATACATACATACATACATACATACATACATACATACATACATACGTACGTACGTACGTACGTACGTACGTACTACACACATACATACATACACACAGGCCTGCACATAAAGCGCATTCTGTCCGTTTGTCTGTCTGTCTGTCTGTCTACGACTGTCGTTCCTCTTGCCCCTCACTCAAACCCACACTTCCGTCATCGAATCTTCTTAACGTGACGTGGCGATTCACAGACACGCCAGCCAGCAGATCAACAGTGAATAGCTTTTTGTGCTGAACACCCGGGTTGTTTGCCGCATTGTCAATGCACGCAGTCAAGTGGGGCGAATAAGGATTCGATAGGGGGTCGATCGAGCACGTTCCGCCCTTGGCAGTCGTCATATGGATCAAAGAACTCAAGAGTTCAGCGTCACCATATTAGGTGTAAACGTTTTAATAACCAAAATATTAGTTGTGAAAATACCTTAGACTGAAGATCGAAGTGGGCTCTGGTTTTTCTGCCTGGGTTCTGATTTTTTTTTCCTTCCTTTCTTTCTTTCTTCTCACCCCCACCCCTTGCACCCAACTCTCCCCATTTTCTTTTTCTCTTTCCTTTTTTCTTCTCTCTCGCTCTCTCTCTCTCTCTCTCTCTCTCTCTCTCTCTCTCTCTCTCTCTCTCTCTCTTCTTTCGTCATTGGATCTGAAGCGTATCTGAGGCTAAGGAGAGGGGTGGGGTGGTGGGGGTGGGGTTTTTAAGGACGGGGAAAGTGGTGGAGGATGGGGGGTGTGCAGTGGAGGGGGAGGGGGATGAAGGGAAGGGTAGGATGGGGCGGGGGGGGGGGTGTAATGGAGGCGGGGGCATGTGAAAAGGGGAAACAGGGGGAGGGGAAGGCAGTGGGAAAGGGGGACGACGGAAGAAGGCGGGGACGGGGGACGGGAGGGGGAAGGAGGTGGGGACAGGGGAGGAGAGAGAGAGAGAGTGTGTGTGTGTGTGTGTGCGAGCACGCGCGCGCGCGCGCGCGCGCGCGCGTGTGTGTGTGTGTGTGTGTGTGTGTGAAGTCATAGTTTTAATGACGGAGGAATAGTTAACCCGCGCTTGTTTCACACACTACGTATTTGTTCAGTGCTTCTGTACACACACACACACACACACACACACACACACACACACACACACACACATACACACATACACGAGCGCGCACGCGCACAAACACACACACACCACACACACACACACCACCACACACAAAAATATACACACACAGTGTGTATGTGTGTGTGTGTGTGTGTGTGTGTGTGTGTGTGTGTGTGTGTGTGATTGTCTCTTTCACATCACTTGCAGCTATGTTTTATTTATACTTGTTCTTTTACGTCGCATGCTCTATTAAGTATCCAAATTCTGTTACGTTGTTATAAGTTTTAAAAACTCTCTCTCTCTCTCTCTCTCTCTCTCTCTCTCTCTCTCTCTCTCTCTCTCTCTCTCTCTCTCTTGGTACGGCAATATCTTTATATGACTTTTTTTTCTTGTTTTTCCTCGTAAGCCCTACTTGGAGGCAAAGATTCGATAAACAAAAAAAAAAAAAAAAAAAAAAAACGCTTACAGTGCTTCTCTGTGTGTGTGTGTGTGTGTGTGTGTGTGTGTGTGTGTGTGTGTGTGTGTGTGTGTGTGTGTGATATTGTCTCTTTCACACACACACACACACACACACACACACACACACACACAGAGGCACGCACGCGCGCGCGCGCGCGCGCGCACACACACACACACACACACACACACACACACACACACACACACACACACACACACACACACACACACACACACACACACACACACACAACCCTTGAAATGATGCTTTAACAATCTATTTCATACACAGTTTTGGACAAAATTAAAATAGCCTCTGGTTAAAGCAATAACTGAAAGTTGAGAAGATGAAATCGTCTCGTTCCTAATCCGAAAAGACATATAAAGTATATTTATCATCATAACTCGTAAAGGGAAAAGTTGATAAAAGTGACTCATCCAATTAGAAACCACTTACCTTAAACCAACAAAGTCATAACAAAGGCACTAGTAATTAGACTCCAGAGATTCATTTAAAAATATACATATATACATATATATATATATATATATATATATATATATATATATATATATTCAATTATAAACAAAGCTTGCTCTTATGTCTTAGATTGAAGAAATAGGGGGAGATAAGCATTCATATCTGCAGTGGTAGATCATTCTGCCTAACTAACAGTATGTGCTTGAGTGGGTGAATGGGGAAAAATAAAATAAATGCTTCTCAAAATGAGCCTTCAGCAAGCTTATAGTCTCCAAGTGGGAGACGATCTCCAATAGGGAGGAAACCCACTAATAACATATAACTCCTGGTCAGATACCGATATTTCGAAACCTGATTGTTTCTCCTCAGTGACAGCGGAAAGTGGTAATTTGACTCCTCTCTCTATATATATATAAAATGAAGATTAAGCAGGTTTTATTTGAAATCACAATAATGCCACCCCCCACAGGCCGCCTGATGACATCACACACCACTTGAAGAAGATAGGGGCAATAAGTGCTCTATAATTTCCTAAGACATTGATACATTTAGCTAGGGGCCACAATGAATCAGCTAAATATCCCCGACGATGCAAAACACACACACACACACACACACACACACACACAAAGCTGTGTTTACAACGAGGGATGGACTGTCAGATTGTTCCCCAGCTGAGAGAGCTCCATCAATAATGACCGTTCATCCCTTTCTGTGTGTATTGCGGTAGAACTACTTACAAACAAAAAGAAGGCAAACCCTACACATCGAAAGAATTGAAATCAAACAAGACGTCACTGTACTGTGGACCTTTCCTCCCATCACGGCTCCCTTCTAAGCTGTAAAAACAAGATGCAAAGCATATAAATGTACTCCCAGTTTATCTTCCTGAAAAACGTCACAATTAAACATGCGTCATAATGTATTTGACGTCACAACCAAACATGCGTCATAAAGAGATATTCCATAAAGAAGAAAAACCGTTTTTGGCCGTTATAGCCTTTAGTAACGGCTATTCTGGTAAAATAAAACATCACGCATCATCCGTGACCCATAATGAACATACCTACAAATTTTCAGAAAGATCGGCTCAGAAGTTTTGTTCTGGAGCGAGTGGAACACATTTTGACCACGGATAGACACACAGACAACAGACAGCATTTCTTCGTTCCCATTGTAAAGTACTCCGTGTTCTATAAGAACTGGGAATACAAAAAGTCAGAATTTGTTCGTAGAGAACGTCGTCATTCATGTCCAAACCTCTGTGAGAGATGGGTGGTAAAGATTGACCAAACGTGTATAAATGATGTATTGGCTGTGCAAGATGGAAATCCATGTCTTTTGCTCAGTGCACAGGCATAATAATCACTGTAAACGCTGTCCTCTTTGATATTTACAAACATTGAAAACTCGTACTCAAGCAGAGAAATGGCGACGTATGCAGCCTCGTACTCGCAACATAAATGTGTTGAGCGAGTGAAGTGGACACAGGTATTATATGCAGGCCAAGTGGGGTATTACGCAAACTCGGTTGGTTTCAACCCCCGGGGAGGGGGGGGGTGGGGGGTCGGAGGGGGTAGTGGTGGTGAGGAGGGGGGGGGGGGAGGTGAAGTTTGGGCTCACTTTACTACAAACTCTGTTGAGCACAAGGAGACCTTGGTCACGTGAACTTTTGTTGTGATGACGTCATGAGATGGCGAAGGCGCTGGCGGGAATTTGGTCTTGAGTGTTGTGCTGCTCCCTCAGGTATTTCATGAGCTGATCCCACAATGAGCTGTACCGACCCTTGTGCGTGGTTTGGCTGTGTCGATCTGTGTACACTGACGTGTAGACTGCTTCCTGGACTCGTTTTCTAAGAACCGTCTCTCTTCAGCTCCGAGAACCCGATGTTTCATTGCATGCAGAACTCAAGACCAGCAATCCCTACCCCAGCGCCACCTAATGACGTCACTTTAAAAGGTCACGTGACTAAGACCCGCGCATAGATGGAAAGTTTGAAGTCCAGGTTGTTTAAACTTCGTCTTTGTCAGTCATCTCTTGTCATTTATGTGAACAGGTGTGTGTTGAGACAAATGTCGGGTCATACAATTTGTCAGATTCTGTAACATTCCCTGGATGGCTGGATGGATCAGCGATGACAGAACAATGGTGCCAAGCTATACTCAGACAGGTGAATGGTGCCAAGCTATACTCTGACATGTGAAGAATGGTACCAAGCTATACTCTGACAGGTGAAGAATGGCGCCTAGCTATACTCTGACAGGTGAAGAATGGCGCCTAGCTGTACTCTGACAGGTGAGAATGGGCCAGCAATTGAGTAAATGGTGCCTAGCTATACTATGACAGGTGAATGCCGACCATTCCTACGACCAGTCACGAAGAAGCTTACAGAAATCGGCTGATCACGTACCCCACCCCCTTCACACACACTCATACACACACACACACACACACCACACGCGCGCGCGCGCGCGCGCGCGGCTACACACAACACACACACACACACACACACAACACCACAAAACGCACAGCAACACACACACGCACACACGAGCGTGTGTGTTATGTGTGTGTGTGTGTGTGTGTGTGTGTGTGTGTGTGTGCGTGTGTGTGTGTGTGTGTGTGTGTCCCCTCCACAGTAAAGCACACAGTGGTCAAACCATGGTCACTGTGACCGGACAGCCGGTCGTAAGAAGTGCCACGTGGGTCTTAGACGACCTAAAGTTCAAGGTCGGCACTCACTGCTGCCAGCTGCGTCATCAGCGCCACCAGACGATCAACCCCACGGACCGTTGTCTGCGTCAGGTCAGGCCCCCACCGCAGGGAAACCCGCTCACTGCACAGACTGTGGCCCCCGGGTCTACTGACTGCCTTTGCTCGCTGTCACACGCCTGTGGGCCCAGGGGCCCCAAATAGAACTTTTTTTTGCCTTTATTGTAGGCGCTGTTGCCGATTAATCACAAATAGATGCATCGTAATTAAAGCACTGAGCACAGAATCCACTGCAAAGAAAGGATATTTCAAATGAAAATACGATTTCTGTACTGAAGCACAGCAATGTACCCTCCCTATCTGATGAGTGAATGCATACCAAGGTATCGACTGCTTTACGCGGGTTCAATGAGAGGCGGGTCTCTGCATCTGCCCCCCACCCCACCCACCCCGACGCCTTCCCTCCAGACATACACATTTTAAGGTCGATGATCTGTCCGCACGATTCCTGATCACTATGAGAGAGAAACCACGAAAGAGAGCCCACGTGTCAGTAGTTAAGTAGAGTAAACAGTAGCTTCCCATGCGTGGGAATTTTGCTGAAGGCGCGCACCAGCTGGCACTGGCTCTGTGACGGACAACACGTGTAATGCGCGCGGCTGTGGGAAAGAATGTGTAGGGTACATCCGCAAGGGAGTGTGCATTGCTGTTAGTTTACGGTCAGTTGTTAGCGTAAGGGGGCACACACACATCCTGTACACTGTCTGTCCACCCCCCCCCCTCCCCCCACCCTCCTTACTCCCTGTTCCGCCTCCTCTCCCGATCTCTTCGTCATCCTCTAACCACACACGGTCCGGTGCATCAGGTTTTGCCTAATCACGTTTTGCCCAGTCACGTTTTGCCTAATCACGTTTTGCCTAATCAAGTTTTGCCCAACCACGTTTTGCCTAACCATGTTTTGTCCAATCGCGTTTTGCCCAATCACGTTTTGCCAATTACATTGTGTTTTGCCCAATCACATTTTGCCCAGTCACGTTTGGTCCAGTCACATTTCGCCCAATCACATTTCGCCCAGACATGCTTTCGCCCAATCACGTTTCGCGCAATCACATTTCGTCCAATCATGCCTTCGCCTAATCACGTTTTGCCCAGTCACTTTCGCCCAGTGACATTTTGGCCAATCACGTGTTGCCCAATTACCATTCGTCCAGTCCTACTTTGCCTAATTACCATTCGCCCAGTCATGCCTTGCCTGATCACCGTTCGTCCAGTCCTGTTTTGCCCAATCACCGTTCGTCCAGTCCTGTTTTGCCCAATCACCGTTCGTCCAGTCCTGTTTTGCCCAATCACCGTTCGTCCAGTCCTGTTTTGCCCAATCACCATTCGTCCAGCACTGCTTTGCCCAATCACCGTTCGTCCAGTCCTGCTTTGCCCGTCTCGTCCAATCCGTTTTTGTTCCACACATCCATCAATTTTCAACCTAGGTCAGGTACAATCAAGATAAATAAAATCATTGTTTGTATAACTCTCTGTCTCTGTCTCTGTCTTATTGTCGGTCTGTGTCGACTGTCTGTCTGTCTGTCTCTGTCTCTGCCTCTGTCTCTCTCTCTCTGTCTCTCTCTCTCTCTCTCTCTCTCTCTCACACACACACACACACACACACACACACACCACACACACACACACACACCGGACTGATAACAGAGACAGGGAGGCTTGACAACAGGCGACCACAGACCTTGACGGACACCATTCACAGCGAGATAACAACATCCGCTGAATCGCTGAACCCGACAGACAGTTTAGTATACAACCTGGCCTCTGATTCTGTGTCTTCCGTTGATAATTCACTGTGTCTTCCATAGAATCAAGACGATGTTGCCAGAGGACAGAGAGGAAATCTTTTTTGCTATATACTGCCACGTTTCTCTTCCTATGCACCACGAATACTTTGGGGGAAATAGTGCGTCTGTATTTGGATGAAACGTTTGTTGTGGCACTAACTTACCTTGTTCCGAGATATCCCACTTGATGTGATCTTTGAATTTCTGAAAGAGATGAAGATTTTTCATCTGATGTAAGATTTTACAGAAAAAAAGATTTGTAACAACATTTCCGATGTGTTCTTAGAAGGTGTATTTTAGAGGGGTGTTTGTGTGTGTGTGTGTGTGTGTGTGTGTGTGTGTGTGTGTGTGTGTGTGTGTGTGTGTGTTTAATGAATTGTGAATTGACTTCAATACGGTGACAGCCCTGATATGGCCCTTTGCAGTTGGCTGGGCTATAAGCAACATGACCTATCTTACCTTACCTGATTTTATGTCTCATGTGTAATTCTCGTTTGAACGAAACAAAGAAGATGAGGGTTTTTTTTTTTTACATTTAAAACATCAGTCGAGCGAAAGCTTGCATCGGCAAAAACAAAACAAACAAAAAAAAACAAAAAAAAAAACAATGACGTCCCTAATATTTTCAGCCAGCTTGTCAGAATCCTTCAACTAAGCGCAGAACTCATGGTCATGCTTCAGTTTGCGTTTGTGTTCCCAAGCATTATTTACTAGGCACACCGGGCAAATGACTAAAAAAAAAATCAGAGAGTTCTTTGATCAAGTTTAGTTTCAAAACGAAGTGACTGAGGGTGGAAAATGAAGCACATTTTTAGAAAGAAATGGATTAGTTACCGCCAAGGACACAGACAAACAGATTACAGTGTTCTGTCCTGTAATCTGTTTGGTCTGTATCTTTGGTCAAGGTCGTCAAAGATGAGCTGTTATATGGAAGTCTTCCTGTCCAGTTAGCACCAGGGCCCAGATGGTGTCACAGCATGTGTCACTCTTCAGAGTTTCAGAGCTCCAGGAAGGTAGCACTTGCAGTGCCGCATCGGAACAGAGCTGGTTAGGCGAAACGTGACGTACCCGTTCTGTCAAACCAGGGACAGTATTCCAACTACAACTGTCAGAACAAAGCTGATAGGGCACGTGCAAAACGTACCCACTCTGTCAAACCAGGGACAGTATTCCAATTACTACTGTCAGAACAAAGCTAATTGGGCAAAACGTGCACATGCAAAACGTGATGTATACCCGCTCTGTCAAACCAGGGACAGTATTCCAAATAACTACTGTCAGAACAAAGCTAATTGGGCAAAACGTGCACATGCAAAACGTGATGTATACCCGCTCTGTCAAACCAGGGACAATATTCCAATTACCACTCCTCCTGTTCCACTCTGTCAACTTCATAGCCGGAAGTAGATCTCCTCAACGCTGGTCGAAACAGCCCTGTCCGCCCGTTTATGAAAGACCCTGTGAAACGTGCCATTTGCCACAGCTGGCTGTCCCTCCTTGCTTACGGCCCCTGATCAAATAGAACCATGTCCGTCTGAAATACTGCGACATGGTGTTGTCTTTCACTGAGCAATACCTGCACAGCTGTTGGCGCGGTGGCGGCTTTCAGCTCCACTGGCCTCAGCTGCGTTCAGATGGCCTGCTGCTTTACCCTGTCACTGTGCATCTTTCTGCTTCTAATGCCGTTCAGCCAGTCGTTCAGTCGTGGGAACAGCAAAGCGCGATCTGGCAGCGAATAAGTTGTAGGATGCTGTTGTAGAAAACGGCACGAGCCGGAAGATCGTTGATTGCGTACTTCTGGCAGCGGTCTTCGGTAGCGAGAGATGAATTCTGACAGTTCTTCCTATCCGTCCCTCTGATGAGTCTGAATCAGCGGACGAAAGGCCTCTGGTCAGCTGATATGAATGGTTCTGTGTTCAGGGCAATGGTGGTTCCTATGTGCTGCTAGTGAAGGTTCTGTGTTCAGGGCAAGGTGTTCCTTGTGCTGTTAGTGAAGGGTTCTGTGTTCAGGGCAATGGTGGTTCCTATTGGTGCTGTTGTGAGGGTTCTGTGTTCAGGGCAATGGTGGTTCCTATGTGCTGTTGTGAAGGTTCTTGTTCAGGGCAACGGTGGTTCCTATGTGCTGTTAGTGAAGGGTTCTGTGTTCAGGGCAACGGTGGTTCCTATGTGCTGTTAGTGAAGGGTTCTGTGTTCAGGGCAATGGTGGTTCCTATGTGCTGTTAGTGAAGGGTTCTGTGTTCA
>CM065715.1:7867953-7870453 GCA_033310375.1 Conus canariensis
TTTCCACAGCTCTGGTCTCCCTGAGAAGTTTGTTTGAGGTGGTGGAGGCGAGGGCCTTGGGGGTGGGGAAGGGGAGAGGGGGAGGGGGAAGGGGCGGTGTGAAAAGAAAGCATACCTTCACGACTAATAAACCAAAAAAGTACGTGGACGTGGCCGTTCTCTCTCTCTCTCTCTCTCTCTCTCTCTCTCTCTCTCTCTCTCTCTCTCTCTCTCTCTCTGTCACTCCCCCCCTCCCCCCCACACACACAAGCACACGCACACACTGTCACCCACGTGCGCGCGCGCAACACACACACACACACACACACACCACACACACACAACACACACACCTACCTCACACACTCACACACACACACACACACACACCACACACACACACACACACACAACCACATCCACACACACACACACACACACACACACACACACACACACACACAATATTATATATATTATATATATTGTTAAAAATATTTTTTAAAAATGAAGTATAAAAATCTACAAGCTTGTTTCAAGCCTTGCTATCATCAGGATATCTTTTTCTGGGGCACGCCAACGATCTTTTATGGCGTGCGGGACTTGATTTCAACTCTGTGTGTGCAGGCGGATCTCATTTGCTGCACGTGCGGCCTGTGGTTCTTATTGGGGCCTGTTCAGATGGAATGTGCTAGCAAAGATTTCCACTTGTGCCTGCAATTGTTTACAATTTCTACTTTTGTGTTCAGAGTTGCTAAGTGTGGTTTACATAATATCAACCATTTTTCTTACACTAAAAAACTGATAGAGCAAACCGAGAAATTTGTGCGCAACATGAGATGGAAGGCGTTCTTCTTCCTAAACCCAAATGCAAAGAATGAAGACAAAAACACATATGGATTCAAATCATGGCGATCACCTCCGACAATAGATGAAATGAAACCTTTTGAAGACAAAATGAAGGGACTGATAGCCAATATTAAATTCAAAAAATCAAATAACAACTTTCAAACATCACTAGCAAATGATATAAAACAAATCCAAAATGATAAAAAGATATTCGTAAAGGCTGACAAAACGTAGCAATTTTTACAAAATGGAACCAAACGAATACTCTCAACTCTTAAACAAAAACATCCAGAAAAACTACAAGAAAGCTGACAAAACCACACATAGCAACATCCGCAAAAAAGAAAAAGAGCTTGCACACCGCATGGAGTTAAGCGATAGGGTAGAGGCAACAGCAACAAAAGAAGCCTTCATAACACTTAAAGACCACAAGCCTAACTTCCAAAACAACCCAACATGTAGACTAATAAACCCATCTAAATCCGAACTGGGCAAAATAAGCAAGAGAATTTTGGAAAAAGCTATAGAAGATGTAAAATCAAACACCGAATACAACCTTTGGAAAAACAGCTATGAAGTCATACAATGGTTTAAGAAACTCAACAAACAGAGAAATACAATGTTCATTACATTTGACATAGTAGACTTCTATCCATCCATAGATGAAGAACTACTCAACAAAGCTTTGAAATTTGCCAATAGATACACAAAAATAACAGAGTCAGAAATGGAGATTATTTTCCACACCAAGAAAACCTTACTCCATAGCAGAAATGAAACTTGGATTAAAAAAAACGAGCAAAAACTCCACATTTGATGTAACCATGGGATCGTATGATGGTGCCGAAACATGTGAACTAGTCGGACTATTCATGCTATCCAACATCCAAAAACAACTTGGAAAACAGGTCGGTTTATACAGAGATGACGGCCTCGCTGCATTAAACAATAATCCAAGAACCATTGAAAACAAGAAAAAAAGAATTATGTAAAATCTTTAAAAACCACAACTTAAAAATTACAATAGAAGCAAACAAAAAAGTAGTGAATTACCTAGACATAACATTAGACCTCAGTGACCATGTGTACAAACCATACAAAAAACCCAATGACATACCAATCTACGTAAACACCAAAAGCAACAACCCACCATCTATACTAAAAACAATACCCAATGGTATAAACAAGAGACTATCCAACCTGTCATGCAATGAAAACGCATTCAATGATGCAGCAACAGAATATCAAGAAGCATTACAAAAAAGTGGTTACAATTACAAACTACAATACAGTCCAGACAATAACACGAACAGAAATAAGAAAAATAGGAAAAGAAAGATCATATGGTACAACCCACCATACGATGGACAAGTAAAAACAATGTAGGAAAAGAATTCTTTAAAATCTTGGCAACATCATTTCCAAAAGAACACAAACTGTCCAAAATATTCAACAAAAACACCATTAAACTATCATACTCATGTATGCCTAACCTCAAAAACATAATAATTGATTCATCTAATAAAAAGAAAAGCAACACAAAAGAGAAGGGTGCGAAAGGACATCTTGCAACTGCACTAAAAAAGAACAGTGCCCCCTAAGCAACAAATGTCTTCACAGCAACATTGTATACCAAGCTACGGTAACATCAGAAAATGAAAAAGAAACATAT
>CM065715.1:7880453-7882953 GCA_033310375.1 Conus canariensis
ACAGACCATTCAATGCCAGGAGTCTGCCCTGTCCACACTGCAACAGACCATTCAATGCCAGGAGTCTGCCCTGTCCACACTGCAACAGACCATTCAATGCCAGGAGTCTGCCCTGTCCACACTGCAACAGACCATTCAATGCCAGGAGTCTGCCCTGTCCACACTGCAACAGACCATTCAATGCCAGGATCAAGTCTGCCCTGTCCACACTGCAACAGACCATTCAATGCCAGGAGTCTGCCCTGTCCACACTGCAACAGACCATTCAATGCCAGGAGTCTGCCCTGTCCACACTGCAACAGACCATTCAATGCCAGGAGTCTGCCCTGTCCACACTGCAACAGACCATTCAATGCCAGGAGTCTGCCCTGTCCACACTGCAACAGACCATTCAATGCCAGGAGTCTGCCCTGTCCACACTGCAACAGACCATTCAATGCCAGGAGTCTGCCCTGTCCACACTGCAACAGACCATTCAATGCCAGGAGTCTGCCCTGTCCACACTGCAACAGACCATTCAATGCCAGGATCGGCCTGATCAGCCATCTTCGTAGGCCTACACACACCACCACCCAGTGATAGCAGAAGCTGTGGTCATCTTCGCCTGCGAAGGACAAACAACAAGCATATTCTGATATGAAGAAAAATCCTTTTCCAAGAATTACAAGACGTGCGGTGCACATGGAAAAAAGTTCCCCACCAAAGAAACACACCCCGCAGTCAAAATACCGACGGCGAAAGCCCAACGGCGGAGAAAATACAGGCGGCCAAAAGTTGTTCACAGCTTGGTCTCATGCGTCGCGAGCATTACGCTGTCTTTGGCTTGATAGTGTATCTCACTGTCTGTGTGCTAATCAAAACGTATTCACGCCGTTTTGGCAGCGGGTACAGTAAGGACCCAACAGCCCGCTGGATTGTGATTTTCTCGCTGTGGTGGTAAGAAGACCACAAAGATTATAGGTGGCAAGTCTCTGCTACCATCCAGGCTGGTCCGCTGAGTCTACAGTCTCGCCAAGGAGACGAAAGTCGACTCCAAGAAGGCGTGACAATGAAATGGTGCGGTTCACAGGGCCAAGGCCGAGTGACGACGAATCACACCTGCTGTCAGTGAGCGGATTGACATATCTTGACACCCTGTCAGTGAGCGGGTTGACATATCTTGACACCCTGTCAGTGAGCGGGTTGACATATCTTGACACCCTGTCAGTGAGCGGGTTGACATATCTTGACACCCTGTCAGTGAGCGGGTTGACATATCTTGACACCGTCTTTTTCATCCGCGCTCCCTCCACGCCTATCCCCACCCTCTCCCTTTCATATCCTCCCCCCCCCCCATTTTTTTTCTTTTTGTTTTTTTTGTTTTTGTTTATCTTTGCTGCGTTTTGTCACAATGAGGGTGGTGAATTGTTGTTGTTGTTGGTGGTGGTGGTGGTGGTGTGTGTGTTTGTGTGTGTGGGGGGGGGGAGGAAGGGGGGTTGGCAGTGGTATATTCCAGCGGCTTGTTTGATTCCCGTCGACCCAGTGACGGTGAGGAAAAACCCACTGATCACGGGGAAAAGTCTTGCTGACAGCAGGAAAGATGCAACCTAGGATCCTCTTCAGAAGGCACGTAAGACCTTGCTGTGAAGCTTGGCTGTGTCTGGAGTTGATCTGGTTTCACCTGTCAGCGGAACAGCAACGAGTGGGGGGCTGTCAGACAAGCATGTAGCAGTTGCGTGGTGGTGGCGTCTTTTCGCCGGTTCGCTCTGCAGTCATGAAACACGAGCTGGAACACCCATGTTGGCGCTGCAGTGGAGGATCTATTGTGTCACGTCTGGTGATTACACAGTGGCATCTGCCAGCAAGCTGTTATGTTCCTTGAAGTACCAATGGAAAGCCTCGTGCGTGCGTGCACCCTGTGTGAGCAGAGGCTTCCAAGGGTGGTGCAAGACAGCTCCCAGCTGGTTGGTTCGGCAGTTGAGGCCAGTACCTCTCTAGGTCCCAACGGCACCTTCGGGTGTATCTTTTTTTCTTCTTCAGCAGCTTGTTGGATTCCCGTATAAGTGAGATGTTCGTCCTCGTTCTCCTCATAAGATGTTCACTCTGGTGCGCCGGATGAAAGGTGCTGTCTTCTTGAGGTCCTCCAGGGCACTTTGCGGTTTGATGTTCTGGATGTCAGTATTGACCAGACAGTGCCCCTGGCCGCGGCGTGCTATGGGCAGTTTTGGATGAGGTGGCCTGCTGTTAGAAGTCTCTGACCACCACAGGTATGTCCGCCAGACTGTCCAGATGGATGAGATGAAAAACAGCTTAATGTTTCTTTTTGCATATTTCTTGGATTTTGTCTTACTAGTATCTTTCCCGTTTTCCATATCATTATGTTTATGATGATGATGATGATGATGATGATGATGATGATGATGATGACGATGATGATGATTATGACAATTTGTCTATTTCTCAGATTTTCTTTCACTATCTTTCCTGTTTTCTACTTTGTTGTTGTTGTGGTTGTTGCTGT
>CM065715.1:7892953-8002953 GCA_033310375.1 Conus canariensis
TAGAAACAAATGCACATATTAAACTATCCAACACAGATATATTATTTGGTATTAATAAATCCATTGCTTCGAAGGTAAATTATAAGTGTATCAATTTCATCATATTACTAAGTAAAATGTGTATCAGTATTTGCAAAAAGACGAACTCGTGTATCCCTCTGCAGCTCGTTTTTGAGAAAGAATATAATGTCCGAAGGGGTTTAAAAGGAAAACTTCCCCAAGTAAGCGAAAGAGTGTAAATATCGAAAGAACTGTGAGTTGTCTATGTACACACTTTTTTTTTTCTTTTTTTTTTTTTTGAAGGAGGGGAGAGAGAGGGGAAGTGGAAAGTTGTATTATCCGTGCGTTAGGTGTTAGAGGGAGAGAGGGGGTGGGGGAGGGGGTGCGGTGAAAGATGGGGGGGGGGGGGGAGACCGGAGAGCTGTGTGAGTGTGTGGATGTGTGTGTGTGTGTGTGTGTAGGGGGGGGGGTGGGAGGGAGGAGGGAGAGGTCGCATGACTGTTGTCTCGCTTCTTGGCTTTCCTCATGTCTTCCTTGTAGACCTTTTCTTTTCGCTATAAGGTGGGCTTCATCGGGGGAACAGCTAATTGGTGAGACCACATGTAACAAACCTCTAAAATCATTCATAAAACGCCGTCTTTGTCCGTATGTTTGTCTGTCTGCCTTACGGCCTGTCTGACTTTCTACCTGTCTGTATTTCTCTCTCTCTCTCTCTCTCTCTCTCTCTCTCTCTCTCTCGCCCTCCCTCTTCCCCCCTCTCTTTCTCCGTGTCTCTCGCTCTCGCCGTGTGTGTGTGTGTGTGTGTGTGTATGGAGTGGGCCTTTTTTTTGGGGGTGGGGGTGGGGGGGGGTGGGGGGGGGGAGAGATGGGTGAGTGGGGATGGGTAGGGGTAGATGGGTGTATGGGTGAGAGGGCGGGCGGTGGTGGTGTTGACGGTAGTGTGACGTGAGGAGCGCTCACGTACATGGGCAGAGGGATGGAAAAGGAGACGGGCAATTGGGACAAGGATATCCTTTCAGCTGTGTACATACGGAAGTGATAGTTTACACATAAAATAATTATACTTTGGTACCGTGCCTTAATATGTAACTATCATTGTTGACATATTTGAGAGAGGAGGGAGGGGAGGGATGGGGGGGGGGGGGGGTGAGAGTGTGTGTGTATAACACAAAATGAGAAACTGAAAATAATTAAGTCTTTTTTTTTCATCTATGTTGATTTCTTTGTACAAGCAACACATTATCAGAGTGAATGTGCCAGCACACCACACATCAGAACATCAACAAACTTTGTATCAAATGCGAAAACACTAAAATCAGCAAAAAATATGTCCATTTATGAGAGTACATACAGACTATGCATGGTGTGAAAGAGACTGGTTGGAGAAAAAAAAAAAGAAAGAAAGAAAGAAAATCACCTAGTAGTGGAAATTGTTCTGTTTGTTTGTTTTTTTCACTTTTTTTTTTTCACTTTTTTTTTTTTTTTTTTGGCAAATGAAGAGGACAGTGTGAAGCACCAAAAAATGAAGAGGTGGATTTTGGCCCTAGGAAAAGAAAAAGAAAAAAAAATCACCGCCTTAGGTGCTCCATTGATCCGATAACTGATGCCACAAAAAAAGTCTCTCTCTCTCTCTCTCTCTCTCTCTCTCTCTCTCTCTCTCTCTCTCTCTCTCTCTCTCTGCACGTGTGTTGTGTGTGTGTGTGTGTGTGTGTGAGCGTGCGCGCGCGAGCATGTGCGTGTACAGTATGACATGTGTGTATGTGTGTGTGTAGGCTATGTGTGTGTGTGTGTGTGTGCGCGCGCGCGCGCGCGCGCGCACACACATGTATGTGTGTGTAGTGATGATTAACATGACTGATTATAATAATAGTTTTGTGTGCGTGTGTGTGCGTGTGCTTGCGTGCGTGCGTGCATGTGTGTGTGTGTACAGTATGACATGTGTGTGTGTGTGCTCGTGCTCGCGAGCGCGCACGTGTATGTGCGTGTAGTGATGATTACCATGACTGATTATTATACGTGTGTGTGCGTGCATGCGTGCATGCGTGCGTGCGTGCGTGCGTGCGCGCGCGCGTGTGTGCGTGCGTGTGTGTGTGTGTGTGTGTGTGTGTGTGTGTGTGTGTGTGTGTGTGTGTGTGGGTGTGTTCCATGAGTCTGTAGCAGTGTTTGAATGGTTTTAGCCCGTGTGCGCGTGACGTGGAGTCGGTGTGGCGTATACACACGGCTCGTGCACTGTGGGTGTGAGCTGTTGTACAGGCTTGTGTGTCTCCATAGGAGCCCGTGTATACTACGACATGTGTTTATCAGCAGTTAGCCACATTTCCCAGTCAGTCTCCAATTTCCCTGCATACTACCAACCGATCCCATCGGCCCGGCGACCGCATCTCGCCGATCAGCGGATCAGCGACGCCGCGAGCCGGCAATGTCTGTAACATGTTTAAGTAAATCGCTTATAGCAGTCCTCACACATTAAACACCAAACCAAGCAAAAAGAAAAAAAAAAAACTTAATGTTTAAAAAATCGCTGGTCTGCGCCAGGTGTAGATCAATACAATTAAAGAGCTATTGAGGATTGGTGGAAGCTGATTTTAACGATAGGAATCAGGCTTACACTGACCCGGTCTTGGTCAAAATCAGATGAAGAAAGGCGGGATGGTCTAATGAATTTCATCCGTGTAGGCAAACGCTTGTCATGGAAACTGATGAAATCAACATGGCCGGATTTCTTTGTTTGTTTTGTTTGTTTATTGTGTTTTGGGGGGATCAGTTTTCTGCCAGTTAATTAAGCTTTCCGCTTTTCTTCTTCTTCTTCTTCTTAATCTTCTTCTTCTCTATTCTTCTTCATTTCTAATCGATCGACAGATCTGGAGTTATGTTCAGCACACGTCAGCTCGATCTGACCGATTATCTGAAACTGATCGTCGGCCACATCAAATCATTCGCCTCTTTACCGCACAGTGAACAGACAGAACGGTTAGACTAGCTCAATGGGACAACCAAAGTTAGCCAACTTTAGCTGTCTGCCGTTATCTTCATTGTTAATCTGTCAAGGTTGTATTGTCGCGCCGGTTAAAAAAAAGATAATAGTAATCTGAGCACCTGGTGTGTTTCGAGCTTGAGACCGTCTAGTAAAATATCTTTCTTACTAAAGACATTTAGGAAATGAAATGAGGCAGGGAACAGTAAACGATAAACAGTAAACAAGTTGGGTATTTTTTGCTCCCATAAGAAAACCTAACACAGAGTAACTTTTATTCAAGACTGGCACAGCCTTTTAAACTTGAATAAAGTCAGACAAACACATAGACGGACAATCTAATAGTGGGGGGCGGGGGGGGGGGGGGGGGGGTGACAAGCGCAGGCCAACAACTGAACTGTCTTCATAGTAATGACTTGGCAAAGATTTGGACTTAAAGGGGGGGGGGGGGGGGGGTTGAAAATGGAAGAAACTGGGAACATGAAATTAAGAAAATATGTTACAGACATGAAAACTCTTCGCTAGCTGCATAAGGGAACCATCGCAATCCCTTTTGAAGGCAGATATGTTTGTATTGCCTGCTCCGAGGCCTTTCGTCCGCTGGGTCGGAACTCATCAGGGAGACACGGCTGGTTGTGTCTGCGCTCCTGGCGTCAAATAGAGACACACCACACAGTCCATAATACTGTGGTGTTCTCACCACCAAGGGTGCAAAAAAGAATCCAATAGCACCCCCAAAGCAGCCAGCGAAGAGTAGTAAATGAAGCCAAACGAAAGTGTGGGGAGGAAAAAAGTTGCTGAAAAACTAAAGACATTATGCAAATAGTATAAAATGTAGGGGACAATCTTTGAGCCTAGGCCTGAGGATCCACCCAAAGATGCAAGGGAGATCAAAAGACAAACACACAGACGGACAGAAACAAACACAAATAACCTCAATTTAATCAAAACAAAATCGGAAATGAAATGAGGCAGGGAACAGTAAACGATAAACAGTAAACAAGTTGGGTATTTTTTGCTCCCATAAGAAAACCTAACACAGAGTAACTTTTATTCAAGACTGGCACAGCCTTTTAAACTTGAATAAAGTCAGACAAACACATAGACGGACAATCTAATAGTGGGGGGGGGGGGGGGGGGGGGGGAACAAGCGCAGGCCAACAACTGAACTGTCTTCATAGTAATGACTGTAACATATTTTCTTAATTTCATGTTCCCAGTTTCTCCATTTTCAACCCCCCACCCCACCCCCTTTAAGTCCAAATCTTTGCCAAGTCATTACTATGAAGACAGTTCAGTTGTTGGCCTGCGCTTGTTCCCCCCCCCCCCCCCCCCCCCCCCCCCCCATACACATAGACGGACAATCTAATAGCGGGGGGGGGATTCTTTTTTGCACCCTTGGTGGTGAGAACACCACAGTATTATGGACTGTGTGGTGTGTCTCTATTTGACGCCAGGAGCGCAGACACAACCAGCCGTGTCTCCCTGATGAGTTCCGACCCAGCGGACGAAAGGCCTCGGAGCAGGCAATACAAACATATCAGCCTTCAAAAGGGATTGCGATGGTTCCCTTATGCAGCTAGCGAAGAGTTTTCATGTCTGTAACATATTTTCTTAATTTCATGTTCCCAGTTTCTCCATTTTCAACCCCCCCCCCCCCCCCCCCCCCCCCTTTAAGTCCAAATCTTTGCCAAGTCATTACTATGAAGACAGTTCAGTTGTTGGCCTGCGCTTGTCCCCCCCCTATTAGATTGTCCGTCTATGTGTTTGTCTGACTTTATTCAAGTTTAAAAGGCTGTGCCAGTCTTGAATAAAAGTTACTCTGTGTTAGGTTTTCTTATGGGTGCAAAAAATACCCAACTTGTTTACTGTTTAAAGACATTTAATAAAAAGCAGTATCAGTTTCTAAATACCCTGCCCTCCTTCACCTCAGCCGAAGTCTCCCTTTATACAGACTGAAGCAGACGAACCATGTGATCCAATTTTGACCAATCACATTTCAACACGCCTGTCGGCCCGTGAATATTATACACCGAAACTGGTTTCAATGCCACGTTGAACGCCGCTTGTCTGCCTTTCGGCTGTAGTCTCTCCCGCAAGCTGCATCGACAGTCTCACGAGCATGAAGTTTGCAACTGTTTTCTCTCTCACGTTGCTGGCCTTTGTGGCCTGTGAAGAAGTTGAACAAGAGGAAAAAGTCTATGTTTTAAAGACAAAAAACTTCGACAACTTCATTAAGGAAAATGAATTTGTTCTTGTGGAGTTTTGTAAGTATTGGCCCAAGTTTTACCTAGTAAGTCAAGTGTTTTAGACAAATGTAAAGTTGCACGTGACAGCATTTTAGCGACGATTCTTTAAACTGGTACGTCTCGGCTTGTGAATGTAATGAAAGGGGCGGGGGGAGGGGGGGGGGTATGAAAAGTGCATTAATTTTTCCCCATTTTTTGTGAGAATTAATGAATATTCCCAATCGCACTTAGGAAATCAAATCTGCTGTTGTGTTGTCAGTGGATACGCTTACTGCACAAGTTGCAGACGAACCGTTCATGTCCGTTTGAATCGACGAACAATAGCCTACGGCGATATCATGATGATGATCTGTTTAGTGTTTGACTTGCGTGTCAGCATATGGTTGTGAAATCTATTATGTGGAATATAGGGAGGTGAAAAGCATTTTTTTTCCTTTTTACAAGGTTTTTTGTTTGTTTTTACAAGATCAAAACGCGCAATCAGTTGGAAGGTTATCCTGATAACTGGGCTGTTAATTTAAAAACTCTGTGTGTGTGTGTGTCTCACGCAGTCAGTCAGTCTGACTCTCTCCCTCTCTCTCTCTCACACACACACACACACACACACACACACACACACACACACACACACTCGCACACACACACGCGCGCAGTCTGTCCGTCTGACTCTCTCTTCTCTCTCTCTCTCTCTTAGGGCCGGATGTAAAAAAAAAGCATATATTTGCTTATCTGTTACCCTTGAAAGTAAAGATTATCATCATCATTACCATCGTCTCTCCCCCCACTGTGTGTGTGTGTGTCTCTCTCTCTCTCTTCTCCCCTCTCTCTCTCTCTCTCTCTCTCTCTCTCTGTCCAGAGTGGAGTATTTTGTGGGCACAGCTGGGAAGACTGGAACTGGAGTTTCATCCTGTTACTGTTAGTGGATGTGCCTCTGAAAGTATTGCTCAGATTGCTTTACCAGCACCAGTGATCAGGTTAACCAGCTAAAGCTGGTACAGTACTGCTGGCAAAAGCAGAATTCTGAATTCTGTTCAAGCAGCGGTTCCTTAGGACTGGTGTGTGTGTGTGTGTGTGTGTGTGTGTGTGTGTGTGTGTGTGTGTGTGTGTGTGTTCGTCAGCAGCTGAATTGAAAAAGACGTGTCAGAGCGAAAATATAAAATCAATAATTTTCTAATAGTGTGTGCATCATGGTCAAATTGATCGTTGAATCTACTGTATAGCTGCTGCTTGAAATAGGTAATGTTACATCACATGAAGCCTATGTCATACTCTTTTGGTTCCCATACTGGTTTAAAGATGCTTGCTTTTAACACGCAAGACAGGATTGCAGTTGGCCATCATTGAATATCTTATGGTCTTAAACTGATCTTTGCCAGGTATTATGGAGATAAAAACAACAACAAAAGTCACTACTTTGCACTTTAACAGATGAGCAAAACCATGGCTGTGGAAAATGTGCAAAGTTTGAGTCTCCTGTTGATTTTAATTAGTATGTGTAGATGAAACATAGGCTTTTCCTTGAGCCCCATTTCAGTGTACCTTTCTGTAAAACTGGTTTTTGTTTTTCTGGGACTAATTTTGATTCTGGGTGTGGAGTAACAGTTCAGGGTAGTCCATGTTGGGGCTGGTGTGCAAAATTCCTTGCACGGTCATCGCAAACACTGCAGGTGTCTGTATCTCCCAAGCCTGGTTGATACCAGGATGTAGTATCAAAGTAAGAGTAGAGTACAACCCTGTCATGCAGTCTCAGACCAGAATGGACCTTTATAGCATCATCAGTTGTATGATACTCGTGATCCTCTTCGATTAGCATTTTTTTAAAAACCCTCAGATTCTGTGGTTTTTCATGCCCTGCTCTCATAGTGACCTCAGTTTTGATTTTATCTCCATGCCCTTCGTGATTTCATGTCAAGGTCACTGGTATTGGTAAAAACAATAGGGAGGGGGGGGGGGGGGATGTCTTTTGATGGACATAGTGGTTCCCGCAGAAAGGGACACTCACACTGGATCCACGTCAGAACTACTTCTGTTGTCATTAGTGGGCGTGGTAAGTGGCATACTGCATATGCTGCATCAAAAGAGACACCACCAGATGCCACTGACCTGACTGGGCAGCAGTACAGTGTGTCCTCTGCTGGGTTGCCCCATGGTGACTTGACATTGCTTCTCCCTGTGGATTGCCGGTGCCAGAGCTGTGACAGGATAACTTGGGTGTGACTGTGGACAGGGGCTGTAACAAGCAGCGTGGGGTGGTGCCACAGTTTGGGCACAGAAGTTGAGACAGGGTGTGAAAAAAAAAAGGTTTCTGATAACTTCGAGTAGTTCAAGAGGTTTGATGATCATAATGTTATTACGTCTCGGGAAATGTGGCAGAGGCTAAGCTAGATGTTAGTTGCATTGGACAGGTTAGGTGACCTGGTGCTTGTAGTGCTTCCAGTACAGGTTGTGTGTATGTGTGTGTGTGTGAAATTTTCTTAATTGATGAGAGTGACACAGACAGAGAGAGAGAGAGAGAGTGTGTGTGTGTGTTTGTGTGTGTGTACTTATATATAGTGACTGTGCGAGTACTTTAGGTGATTGAGTATATAGGTGTATATCAGTCATACATGCTGGTTTGTGCTCTGTATGTTTGCACTCTGTTTTCATGTGAATTTCTTTAGCAGTATAATGCCTACTTTAACACACACATTGGTTCATTTGTGACAAATCCTCAGACTTTGATGCATCAGGTTCTTGTTTGGTTTTTGTCTTTCACCTCCTTGATCTCTGTGTGCCTGTAGACGCACCGTGGTGTGGCCACTGCAAGAACCTGGCTCCCGTGTACAGCGAGGTTGCTGGGAAATTGATGGACGAGGGTTCCAACATCAAGCTGGCCAAGGTTGATGCTACCGTGGAGAAGGACTTGGCGGGCAAGTTTGAAGTCAAAGGTTTCCCCACCATCAAATTCTTCAGCAGTGGCGAACCAACAGATTACACTGGTGAGTCTTAACATTTCTTGTTTATTTCTCATAAAAAAGAGATATTTCAATGTGTGTTTTGATTTTTTTTTTTTTTTATCAACAGTTTCATTGTTTCAAAAGTAGGTGTCAAAAGTTTTGTACATGGCATCACTTGATAATTATTTGAAGTAGAATTTTAAGGACATTACAGTACAGTACACTGTAGAACAATGCAGCTGTTAATCCTAAAGATGGAAGTTCATTTGTGGCTTTGTCAGCTCATGATTAAAAGGTAAGCACATCAAAATTTTACCATATTCACATATTAACAGTAGTCGCATAAAAACCCACCACACCATCTATGAATCTGTGCAAGCCACAATCACCATACTGATGCACTTCTTAAACACATACACACATCTGTGCACTCACACACACACACACACACACACACACACACACACACACACACACTTGCGCGCGCACACACACACACACACACACACACACACACACACACACACACACACACACACACACACACACTCACAGTCGGTAAGACAACTGTTATCTGCATTATGCTTGCCCTTAAAGATCAGGACTGTGAATGAACTGACTTTATCATCAGTAACTCCTGCGTAACTATATATTTTGAATTATAGGATCTTGTATTCAATAAAAAGTACACAAATGTGTCAAAATGATAAGATTACTATCAAAACGCAATGGTGTTTAAAACAAAATCCTTAAGAACAGAATATTTGAAAGAAAATAATCATGTAATGATTGCATCACATATATTTTTACTGTACATATTTTATCGGAATGAAAGGAAAAGGAGTGTTAGAAAATGAAAGTTTGCGTAAGGCAAGAAACTAGCTTATGGTGAGAGTATAAGAGGAGGGGGAGGGTACATGCAAAGAGAATAGTGATGTCTAGTGACCTGCTGTTTTTACACACTACAACCTCAGGAGGCAGGCAGACTTCCGACATCATCAACTGGCTGAAGAAGAAGACCGGCCCCCTGCCAAGGACGTGAAGACTTCTGAGGAGGCCAAGACTTTCATTGACAGCGATGAAGTCATCGTCATGGGCTTCTTCAAGGTCAGGCCCTGTTCCTTTGCAACCCATGTAGTGTGGATTACACCAGAGCTTTAGGTCTTGAACCTGGCTGTTTTCAAACAGTTCAGAATGTTTAGTTTGAGAACTCATGCTCAAAACCTTGGACAGGAGGTTCATTTTGATTCAGCCTCAAAGTTGAGAAGAAAAAAAAAAGAAAAAGGATTGGTAAGGGACCCCATCCTGCAAACAAAAAGAAAAGAAAGAAAAATGATTTGTAAGGGATGTTTACTGTCAGCTTTCCTTCTAGTTTCTGGGGGAAGAAAAATGTCCATCCCCATCCAGCAAACAAAAGGAAGAGAAAAAAGTGGGGTAGGGGGAGAGAGAAGAAACTGGTTGAATTCATGACTGCTTGTTCACGAACATGCATGTTCTCAACTGTGACTGATGAAAAGAAGCAGAAATACATGCTCGACATGTCAGACTTATGTGAATAGCAGAGAAAGATTTTAGGGAGGGGGAAAAATTGGTGTGAAATGGGTAGTTTGAAAGGTCTTATTCCTTGACAGATTCTACTTACATATAAATGGTCGATGTAAACTATGATGTTCACTTTTTGTTGAATTCAGCATGGCAAAATTTTTTTTTTGATAGTTTGTGGCTTTCAGATGTGATAACTGGTGATCTACTTTGTTTCGATTTTAAAAGAAAGAGACACAGAGAGAGAGAGGACAGTGTATGAAGAGAGACAATTTCATAGCAATCAAGGGTTGAAAAAAAAAGTGAGAGCTTTTTGCATTTGTACACCAGTCACCCGGTTACTGAACTCTTCAGGTGTGACATTTTGTGTGCTGTACAAGACATTGCAAGATGATGTGAGTGGAAAGAAAACTTTGCCTAAATAGGAAATAACTCAACTTTTTTTGTTGTACTTTTTTTTTTTTAAGCTGTCTTCAGTTACTCAGGCATGTGGTCTATAATGCAGTATGTTTCAGATTCATGGTAATATCCCAGTCCCAGACTTTCAGAACCATCCCTACCAGCACCCCTGAGTGTTCAGAATAAACGTGTGTGTGTCAGATCTGTTTACAAACAGCTGCTGTGGCAGACTAGTAGGTTCTTGGTTTGATTTCCATCAGTAGACATGGGATTTTATTTTCCCCCTGGTCAGATTCAGCCCATGGTTTAATGTGTTATGTGCACATATGAGAAAGACAGACCACACTGAGTTTTAACTAGTCGCTGGATGCATCTTTGAATTCTCCCCCCAGCTTCTGGATCAGAACTGTAATTGTCTGTACCTTTTTTTTTTCATCCTAGCGATTGCATGGACATTGTGCTATGAGAGGAAGACCTGTTGAGCAGTTAATAATTGCAATTAATCTCTGTAGCATTTCTAATATCATTCTTAATAACTTGATATAACCATACAATCTGTGGCTTTTGATGGGGGAGGGGGGGGGCAGGGGACAGATTGCTTTTAAATGCGCTGTAACAAAACTGCCAGATTCTTCTTTCATAAATGTCCACCTTCAACCAGCAAAAGATTTTAATTGATTCAGTGATGACAAGTCTTTGTATTACAATGGTTTAGCTGTTTTCTAGTTCTAAACAAGTCCTAGAAAGCGTTAGATTGTTCTTCACTTCCATGATCCTGGAGTGAAGTTATGACTTAAATATACCATTAACCATATAATAGAGGTTTGGGAGGACTAGGCTGATGGAGAAAAGCTTTGCTGATGTGTAGGCAACAATATCGATTAGTATTGAAAAGCAAACAGTTTGACATTGCGTTAAAAGGTCAGGGCCAACAGCTGGTGAAGGAAGTGTTCACCGTCACTGCAGTACACAGGTAAATCTGGAGAGAGCATTATTCGCTATTGTTGAAATGGAAATCACTGCCTTTTGTAGCCAAAATGGTGGCAGATGTGCTGTGATTTGTGATGGATCGTAACAGTTGGGTTTTCATCTCGCTCCATTTTGTGTACCTGACGAGGCAAACCATATGGGTCTGATTGTGAGACTTTTGCTGTGCTTACATCAGTTTGTTGAACATGGTTTGCTACATGGGGTTTTTTTTTTCTTTTTTTTTTTTACTCAGTGTTACAACATAATTGTTCGTACAGCCAACAAAAAAGCATTAACAGATATAATCCAACAGCAGTGAGGAGTTAGAAAAAGGAGTAAGAAAAGCTCCCAGAGATGAGTCACACACTCCAACAGGGGTAAGGATTAAGACAAATCCCCACGGATGAGTCACAATCAACATTAACCACATTGTTCAGTTAGTCAAAGTATCGGAACAGTTAGCTTCATATTGGTATGCTTGTCATGCTAGTGGCACTCGTTATGATTATTGCAGCTTTAAACTCTTCACACAAAAATACTTGTTTTAAGCCTGTACTGATGTTTAGCTTGATTACTATTGAAGGAATAATTTCCTTTTTCCACATTTAAGGCCATTGTTCTTTTTTATAACAGTAACATGTACTGCTGGCTCTTTGATTATCATTTACTGAAATTGAAGACTCTCGAAGTTTGTTGATGCCTAAAGGAAAACCTGCTCACAATGCATGTCTCCAAGAGAAAGTGTCAAGTCTGCATCTGTAACTGAAAAGAAGATGTGATGACGCCACTTATTTCTCTTTTTCATGTTACCATTTTGAATGCCAGATAGCCACAGAAACAGCGACAAAAGGCCACATGGATGAGACAAAACAGAGCATTTAACCTTACTTTTTCCAGAAGCCTTTCTGTAACATATACAATGCAATTATAATAATCAGCCAATAGAATAGTTCCAGGATTATATTCATTTTAAATTGAGAATGTGACGGTCTGGTTCTGGATGGTGGACATGAAAAAAAAAAGTTTGTTTTTTTGTTGTCGTTTTTTGGCGTCTTGTATCTCCAGTGTTTAAAAAAAAAAGTATTTGCCACTTAATATAGCAATTTTAGTTTGAAAACCAGGCAGAAAATTTAAATGTGAAAAAAACATTTTGGGCAATTATCATGTTCTCTGTCCTGTGCAGAACAAACACATCCTTATTTTACGAGAGAAAAAAAAAAGCACAGTAAGAAGAAAACAAGCATGAAACTAATTTTTTTCTGATTTCACATCAGTGTGCGTGTAACGTTAGCATTCTGATTTCCAGACTGCTGTTAATGTATTTTTCATTTTGAAAATCGTGTCATTCTAGACACAGTGCAGTGGACAGTAAAGTTTCAGAGCTGCACACTCCGAGCTTTGAATTCATGCACTGAATAGGAAAACTTAGACAACTTTGACCAATCTTTCTTTATCACAGTTTCAAAGGCTTTAGTGTATTTTCCATTTAAAGGAAAAATTACAGACAAGAAAGTGCGTACATCATTGTTATCAGTATCTCCCACTGTGTTTAGAACTGTGTATGTAGGAACATAAAAGATGTCTGTGATAAGCACTGTCATGATTTACTTCAACTCAGAGAAAAAAAGAAAGAAAAAAGAAAAGAAAAAAAAAAGAGAAAAGAAGAAAGAACAGTAACAGAGAGCAGATTGATAAGTGTAGCAATGTTTCATTCTTAAAGTAGAAAAGAAGAGAGAAAGAACAGTAACAGTGAACAAATTGATAAGTGTAGCAATGTTTCATTCTTATCACTGAAATTGTAAGAGGGACTGAAGAAGACATGACAGTTATAGGTCAAAGGGGATGATGGACATTAAAAGTTATTCATGTACTGATTCAGAATTCTTGTCATTAAACCACAGACATGGCACACAGAGCATTCATGTGCACCTCATGGCTTTTATTTTGAGTAGCTGTGAATTGAGGAATATAAAGGTTACAGTATAAAGTAATTGATATTCAAGAAATTTATGTTAATCAGAACTCTTTGAACATGGGATCTGAGGAACATAAAGGTTACAGTAAAAAGTAATTGATATTCAAGAAATTTGTGTCAATCAGGACTCTTCGAGCATGAAACAAAAGTTTAATTTCTAACATATCTCTTGCCATTTTTTTAGCTTGATGTCTGCTTCAGTGTAACAAAGATCGCCATAGGCAGTGTGAAAGCATCAAAAGGTGCTTACCAGTGTGCATTTCAACATTTCTGTCGATTAGTCGGATCAGGACAAAAGGACAATAAGTTTACCATTACAATCTCTCTTTTCCCAACATCTTTGAGTCATTACCATGTCAGGTCTGCTGCGGTGCCAGCTGAAATTCTAACAACACCACCCACAGAATGTAAGCGACTGGGTGCAGTGGAGACATGATGTGCATTGATGGATATTGCATGTTTGTTTTTGAACCACCCCTTCAATGTAGATTCCCTTCAGCCAAAAAGTCCTTTACCAGTCATTTTGAAGCAACACTGCTTCTTTTTAGGGGTACAGAATGTGGCCAAGTGAGGCAAGGGAAATAACTTGGAATCATTTCCATCTGACAATATGAGAAGAGGAAAATACACAGAAGACATTTTTAACTGGATCATACAAACCAGATTTGGAGTTCCAGTTGTTACAATATTTATTCATTTTTCTATGGTCCAGAGTGAGTTGATTTTGTCGATCATTTTTAATGTGCATCAGGGCTTCTGATTCACTGGTGTTTCAAAGGATGGTCACACCTTTCTCATACAGTTATAAAGGATGGTCACACCTTTCTCATACAGTTATAAAGGATGGTCACACCTTTCTCATACAGTTATAAAGGATGATCACACCTTTCTCATACAGTTGTAAAGGATGATCACACCTTTCTCATGCAGTTATGAAGGATGGTCACACCTTTCTCATGCAGTTATAAAGGATGGTCACACCTTTCTCATACAGTTGTAAAGGATGATCACACCTTTCTCATGCAGTTATGAAGGATGGTCACACCTTTCTCATGCAGTTATAAAGGATGGTCACACCTTTCTCATGCAGTTATAAAGGATGGTCACACCTTTCTCATGCAGTTATGAAGGATGGTCACACCTTTCTCATGCAGTTATAAAGGATGATCACACCTTTCTCATACAGTTGTAAAGGATGATCACACCTTTCTCATGCAGTTATGAAGGATGGTCACACCTTTCTCATGCAGTTATAAAGGATGGTCACACCTTTCTAATACAATTATTCTCATACAGTTATAAAGGATATTCATACCCTCATCTTCGCTTTTTAAAGGGTAGCAAGATCTGCCAATGGTTTCCCCATGTTTTCCCATTTTTGACATAAAGACCTCGACAGCTGATTCCAGGTAAACAGGCTTGAAAGATCTGTTTGTTGGTGTGTTTGGGACAGACCTCACTGTTGTGCCATACAGTGGTCTGCCAGAATGTGTTCTGCTGATGAACGGCATGTGGTGTGTGAATGTGTCTGCAGGACCAGGAAGGCAAGGGCGCTGCTGCCTTCAAGAAGATTGCCGCGGAAATCGAGGATGTTGCCTTCGGCATCACGTCAGAGGACAGCGTCTTTAAAGAGCATAAGATGAAGAAAGACGGTGTTGTTCTGTTTAAAAAGGTATGGTCACTTTGCATGTACATCAGCCATTTGTGTGTTGTTTACTCTGTGTGTGTGTACGTGTGCGTGTGCGTGTATGACTCTGTGTGTGTGTGTGTGTGTGTGTGTGTATGTGTGTATGACTCTGTGTGTGTCTCTGTGTGTGTGTGAACATGTGGCTTCAGCCAGCTTTGTGAGGATGCTACAATTGTATACCTTCAGTATGTTGAGTGCTGTTGCCATATAGATGTCAGCTGCCTTGGTCAGCTGAGCATTCTGTCGTATACTTAGTTTTCCTTGCATGCACCTGTTACACCATTGCAATGGCTGAAATCCATTTATTCTGTCAGCGTATGGACACCACTCCATTTTCCTAGCAAGGCCTTCTTTCTGGTTTTGGTCTCTGCCAGTGAAGAAAAAACAAACATTATATGTTTATGCAGTGTGTGTGTGTGTACATGCTCATGATTGTATGCATGTATGTTTTTGTTTTTATGCAAGTGTATGCAAATGAGTGTGTGTGTGTGTGAGAGGCGGTCCAGTGCAGGCGGCAGAATTAATGAAGCAGAAAACTCTTGCAGCAGTGTCAGCAGACTGCCCTGATAAAGTTAATGAAAAAGATTAACATTGAGTCCAAGGCCGTGAAAATGAAATGCCTGGCATGCCTGGCCTTTGTGTGCAGTTTGACGAGGGTCGCAGTGACTTCTCTGGAGACTTTGAGGAAGCTGCCATGAGCAAGTTCGTCAAGGACAATCGCCTCCCTCTGATCAACGAGTTTACACAGGAGGTATGTATGGAGTAGATGCAGAAGTATGTAGCACTTATAGCGGTCCGCTAGAATATCTTCATTTCTTTGAGTACAAGTTAATACTAGAATTTGATTCGTTTTTTTTTTCCTCAAGCTTTTGTTGACAAAGGCAAATTAATTTCTGAGGTGCCATAAACATAGTTGAATCAGTTCTGGAACCCAGCTTGGCCCAGTTGTATACATGACCTGCCTTCAGGGTCCGTGTCTGTGTCCACAAAACTCCACATGATCATCCTGTGTGCATGTTAGTCTGGCACACACACATTTGTTTTTGGCTCTGTGTTCTCACTCAGGTAGGTCACATCTCTATGTCCAAAATACCGGGCATAAACCGCAGTTTTGTATGCAGTAAAATCTATGTCTTACATGCTGAAGTACCATGTGGTCTGAAACTTCTGTTGTAACCTATGTATCCTAACATTTCAATGGCTGGTGTCTACCTGCCTCTGATCATTGTTGATACAGAAAGGAAGGAGACAGTGTATGCAGCAGCGTGCGTGGAAAGTTTTCTTAGTGGTCTGATGGACAGTGTCCACATTTCAACGATTTTCAGTGTTTGCAACACAGGATGTTTGTTAGGATTTGCTTTTTTTAATGCAGCAGTGTGTACACTGTGCTGATGATGAATGTTTACAGCAGGTGTCAACATCTGTCCATCAGTAGTAAAGAAGAGTAGGGGAGTTTTGTTTGGCCGAAATATTACATCATGAGAAGACAATGAGCCTATTTTTTGTGCGTCGCCGTTGAGTTAATTGTTTGCTGACACATTAATGTTGATGTATAGATTTTGAATTCCAAAGACTCAACTTTTTGTTTCCTTTTTTTTTTGTTTTGGAGATGCTCTGCTCATTTTTCCTCCCCTTTTTTCAGATACTTTAAGATAAGAGTGAGGGTTCCATTGGTCATAGTTGATGTTTTCAACAGAAATAGAAGAAAGGACAAAGAACTTCCAGTACAAATTGAAGGAACATGCATTTCTGTCATTTCTCAGTTAGGAAAGGGTTGTATGGGACATTTCTGGTTTGTTTATGATAACAGCGTTTGGTTGCTGTCTTCTGCTTTGGTCAGCCAGACTGATTCTTTTTTTGGGGGGTTTTGTTTTGTTTTTCTAAATGTTTTGCTACTGTGAATTTCTTTTGTTTGCAATTGTCATGTTAAAAGTTCTGTGAAGTGATGGTTTGGAACTTATGAACTGCAACAAAATCGACAGCTTCAGGGGATGTCGCTACCTGATCCACAATGATAGTGCTCCTTGACCTGTTAAGGGGCCCTTTGCATCAATCACATATACACACACGCACACACACACGCGCACACACACACACACGCACACACAAACACACACACACACACACTCGGGTCCTATGGACCTGACACTCAGCTGTTTTTACTACCTGCAATTAGTTCAGGAAATGAAAGTGTGAATGCATTCATGCAAGTCATGTGTGTCTTTGAGTTTATTTTTTAATACAAAATTTCCACTTCTCCCATTAATATTTATGAGTCTCTTTCTGGCAAGTTGATTGGACAAGGGGGTGGATGTGTGATGTTTGATGTGTGGATGTGTGCAGACCGCCCAGAAGATCTTCTCAGGGGACGTACAGAGCCACCTCATGCTGTTCATCAAGAAGGAGGGAGCAAAGGACACACTGGACACCTTTAAGGCTGCTGCCGGTGAATTCAAGGGGAAGGTAAATGGTGGTGTGAAACTACAGATATCCATTGTATTCATTTTAACTAGAACTGAAAACCTGCTGGGTTTTTTTTTCAATTATAGACAAATGCTGAAATGGAAAATCCCTCCTCTGCGCCCTCTCCCCCCTTCCCCTCCTTCCCTTCTCTGCTCACAGGTATTGCTATGGAAGTAGTGTCATTCTAATTGGACAGGTAAGTTTTCATTTTGTCAAATTTTCAGAATTTTGAAGGGTAGGGGTTTTTCCCCCAGCTGGTACACATGTTTCCATTCTGACAATTAACAGAATGTGGAAGGGTAGGGGTTTTCCCCCCAGCTGGTACACATGTTTCCATTCTGACAATTAACAGAATGTGGAAGGGTAAGAGTTTGTTCTTTTTTTCCCTCCGCTGGTACGTATGTTTCCATTCCATCAATTTTCAGGATGTCGAAGAGTAAAGCTTTATTCCAGAATGTTTTTAGAGTGTGGAAATTACGGAGATATTCCTTGGGTTACATTTGTGTTTTAACGACATTTGTTATGCAATGTTAGGAAAATGAGACAATTTCCTGAGAGACAGGTTTTGCTGAAGCAGATGTTTTGAGCTGAGCTGTTTCAGCAAGTTCTCACTACTGGATGGTTCTGAACTAATGAACCCTGTTGTGCAGAGCAAGTGTAGTGCGCCAGTAAAGAGTGATTGGTATGAAACTACTCCTGTTTAACAAGGAAGAAACAAAAGTTGACTGCAGGATTCATTGTAAAATGAAAAAATAATAAAGTTTATAAAAACCTTTTGGTGGTAGTAGAATCCATTTGTGAGAAAACTGACGTTTCAAGCCATAGGCCTGTTGTCAAAGTGAAAAGAAGAGGACAGTGTAGACAGGAAAGCCTATGTGAGAATTGGGTGAGAACATTTCATTTAATGATTAAATTGGACCAAAATAAAGTCACTGATCATTGTTCAGGTGTATTGAGCACACAGACACGCACCACAGTTCACGCAAAGACACCAACACACACACGCGCGCACCCTCCCCCCCCCCCCCCCCCCCCCCACCACCCCACACACACAAACACACAACACCACACACACACACAACAACACCCCCCCCCACCCCACACCCACACCACACACACACACAAAAGGAGGGGAATAAATGGAAATATTCACTATTTTGCCTACTGAAAGAAAAAGAAACAGGGGCTAAAGAGGGACAGGACAGAGAGATTAAGGCAGAAGGGCCCTGGCTCAGCTAGACGTCAGTGACTCTGATGTTCATCCCAGCTGGCTGTGTGGTGCTCAAGCGGCTGATGACAAGGCTCTCCATGTGCTTTCTGTACACACGGTCTCTGGGGTTCTGCCACACTGCTGATATCTTCGCATGACTGAAGCTGATACGGACCAACAAAATGTTGGCCGACTGGGTTGTTGTGGTCCAGCTTCATCGACCTCAGGTGCTCTGAAAAGCGGTCGGTCAATTAGCGGTAGGTCTCCCCAATATACAGCTTGGAGCAGAGGGTGCAGGTCAAGACGTACACTAAGTCCCTAGACTGGCAGTTTAAACTGGACCTCACAGTGAATGTGCCAGTGGGTCCCACGACTGTAGTTGAAGTGTCTGTGAATGGGCACGTCTTGCATTTTTTGTCCCCACAAGGTCTGCACCCTGGTGAGGTTGACTGGGTGGCCTGTGGTCTAAGCTTGGACCTCACAAGCATGTCACGCAGGTTCTTGTCCCTCTGAAAAGCAATCAGCGGTGGCTTGGAAAAAATTTGTTTGAGGTCTGGATCTTGCTGGAGGAGACTAAAGTTTTCACGCAGGATTCTGCAGACTGGTAGGTTGTATGGAGTATGGGCCTATGGCTTGAAACGTCAGTTTTCTCACAAATGGATTCTACTACCACCAAAAGGTTTTTATAAACGTTATTATTTTTTCATTTTACTCCTGTTTAACTTTGGGCTCCAAAGTTGGAGTGTACATTCTGTTTATTTTATTTCGGAATTGAATGACAAATAACCTATGTAAAAGACAAAACTGTGTTGGTTTTGCTTTGCCAACTCCCCCCCCCCCCCCCCCCCACCCACCCCCTTTAAAATAAAACGGCTTTGAAGTAGTCATTGGTCCAGATTTGCTAGACCTCCTTGGAAAGTGTGTTACAGTTAATCTCATCTGTCACATGACATAAGTCTTAGTGGATATTCCCCAGTCAGACCAGGGAAGTAAGTTGCTGTGGAAAGTTCCAGCACTCTCACGTCCCCAATCTCCAGTTGGTGAAGACTTGCTGGAAAGAGCTGTCCCCATCCCCTTCTGTTGGGCTTTTCCTCATAAGTATAAAACCATCAAATGCTTTCTTGTCAGTAATGTACAGGTTGTGCTTAGTCTTTCATGCTTTGTTTATATGAGACTTTACTTAGTGTTAGAGTTACCTAACACCGCCCCTAACCCTACTTTAATGCATCAGAAGTTATGGCATGATCACAGTGCGACACGTTCGGTGAGAACCTTACGATATTGAAATCAGTACAGTTCCCCGAAGTTGGAGTATGGCTGCCTTAATGGCGGGATAAAAAAGGTCATACACACAAAACTCTACTCCCTTTGTTGAGCAGATGGGTTTAATACTTGCCTGTCTGTACAGGGAGTGCCCGCAGGAGTATCAGCCTGCGTATGCAGAAGAAGAAGAAATCAGTACAATCACTTCAGTCGTTACTCACCTGGATTGCATGAAGCTGACCATGCATGGATGGGAGGCTGAGTATGCATCTAGTGCAGCGTTTATATTAGTTTTAATGTGTCAAGGAAGTCCAGTCGACTTGTTTTAGACCAGTCTGATAGAAGAGTGTATAGAGTTGCGATGCTTGCCCTATGACCCCACCGATTCAGTGTCCAGACATGTCACGACACTTGCCATTGCTGGCAGGTCCTTTTTATCTACCTGGACACAGCCAAGGAGGAGAATGAACACATCATGGGATTCTTCGGCCTCAAGGCTGCCGACGCTCCGGCGATGCGCCTGATTCAGCTGGGCGAAGACCTGGCCAAGTACAAACCCGAGTCGGACACTCTGGACAAGTCCACCATGACCAAGTTTGTTCAGGACTTCCTGGATGGCAAGCTGAAGGTAGGTCGTCGTTCGGTTCCGAACTGGATGAAGATAAGTGATTGCTCGTTCATTTTTGTTGTCCTCCTGAGTGGTGTGTATCTTGCCTGAAGAAGACCAAAGAGGTGGAGGGAACATGTCATGTTTTGTCTTGTGATTTGTTTGTCTACGTTTTTCAGCAGAGCCTTATAAATCATTTTTCAAATTTGAAGGTAGGCTGTTGTCTGCAGTCATAGTTTGTGGTGGGCTTGACCAGAAAGAGAAAGCTGGCCTCTTGGGGAGCTGAAAAAGATTACATTTGATTTCTTTACTGTTTGCTGTGATGTTGGTTTCTTGTCACCATTCCTCAATCACATGCTCTTGCTCATTGGGTGCCACTCTACACAGCACTTGAATAAAGTGAGACTGCTTTTTTTTCCTGTTGTTTGTATGTCTTTTTTTTCTTTTCTTTTTGTTTTTTGATTATGCGCTTGATAATTAAAAAAAGGGGGGAAAACATATAAGTGTGTAGTCTTCTGCCAGGTGGCTGATATATAATTGTCAGTTTCATGTATTATGGTATGAAAAAACATGTATCCTTTGAATTTTGTCATTTAGTGCACAGTTTTTCTCGACTTAAAAAAGAGAGGGTTACCAGGGAAAAGTCTGAGATGGGGAAAACTGTTAACGACTATTATTTAGATGGAAAACACAGTTTGCCTTCTTTAACCACGTGAACAATGCACCCACACTTCAACCCCAGATCTGTGAATAAACGAATTGGTAAAATGATTGTCTTCTCTGTTTTTCTCTCAAATTTAAGTCTTACAGTTACATGACTTCGACATGGCAGGGTGTAAAGTGGGTTGTTAGAGAGAATAGGGGGTGCCTTTGTTTTGGAGTATGTCTTAAAACACTCTTAGTTCTGAACAGTAAACAAGTGGGGTAACTTTTGCTCCCATAAGAAAACCTAACACAGAGTAACTTTTATTCAAGACTGGCACAGCCTTTTAAAGTTGAATAAAGTCAGACAAATACAAAGACGAACAATCTAATAGTGGGGGAAAAAACAAGCGCAGGCCAACAACTCAACTGTCTTCATAGTAGACTTGGCAAAATTTGGACCTAAGGAGGAGAGGGGGGGGGGGGGGGAAGATGGAGAAACTGGGAACATGAAATTAAGAAAATATATTACAGATATGAAAACTCTTCACTAGCTGCATAAGGGAACCATCGCAATCCGTTTTGAAGGCAGATATATTTGTATGTCTACTCCAAGGCCTTTCGTCCGCTGGATCGGAACTCATCAGGGAGACACGGCTGGTTGTGTCTGTGCTCCTGGCGTCAAATAGAGACACACCACAGTCCATAATACCACTGTGTTCTCACCACCAAAGGTGCAAAAAAGAATCCAATAGCACCCCCAGAGCAGCCAGTGAAGGGTATAGTAAATGAAACCAAATGAAAGTGTGGGGAGGAAAAAAGTTGCTGAAACACTAAAAACATTATGCAAACAGTATAAAATGTAGGGAAAAATCTTTGAGCCTACGCTTGAGGATCCACCCAAGGACACAAGGGAGATCAAAAGACAAACACAAAGATGGACAGAAACAAATACAAATAACCTTGATTTAATCGAAATGAAATTGGAAATGAAATGAGGCAGGGAACAGTAAACAATGAACAGTAAACAAGTGGGGTAACTTTTGCTCCCATAAGAAAACCTAACACGGAGTAACTTTTATTCAAGACTGGCACAGCCTTTTAAAGTTGAATGAAGTCAGACAAATACAAAGACAAACAATCTAATAGTGGGGGGAAAAACAAGCGCAGGCCAACAACTCGACTGTCTTCATAGTAGACTTGGCAAAATTTGGACCTAAGGAGGAGGGGGCGGGTTGAAGATGGAGAAACTGGGAACATGAAATTAAGAAAATATATTTCAGATATGAAAACTCTTCACTAGCTGCATAAGAGAACCATCACAATCCGTTTTGAAGGCAGATATATTTGTATTGCCTGCTCCAAGGCCTTTCGTCCGCTGGATCTGAACTCATCAGGCAATACCAATATATCTGCCTTCAAAAGGGATTGCGATGGTTCCCTTATGCAGTTAGTGAAGAGTTTTCATATCTGTAATATATTTTCTTAATTTCATGTTCCCAGTTTCTCCATCTTCAACCCCCTCCCTCCTCCTTAAGTCCAAATTTTGCCAGGTCTACTATGAAGACAGTTGAGTTGTTGGCCTGCGCTTGTTTTTTCCCCCACTATTAGATTGTTCGTCTTTGTATTTGTCTGACTTTATTCAACTTTAAAAGGCTGTGCCAGTCTTGAATAAAAGTTATTCTGTGTTAGGTTTTCTTATGGGAGCAAAAGTTACCCCACTTGTTCACTGTTTATTGTTTACTGTTCCCTGCCTCATTTCATTTCCTACTCTTAGTTCTGGTTACGCAGCCGTCCTGTCTGAAGTGATTAGCGCATGAGGTGTGTGTTTTTTGTGGGCAGCCTCACCTGAAGTCGGAGGAAGTGCCAGAGGACTGGGACGCCCAGCCCGTGAAGGTTTTGGTCAGCAAGAACTTCAAGGAGGTGGCCATGGACAAATCCAAGGCCGTCTTTGTGGAGTTTTGTGAGTGACCCTCAGCCTGTGGCGTACCCATGTGTCTTTGTGGAGTTTTGTGAGTGACCCTTGGCCTGTAACGTACCCATGTGTCTTTGTGGAGTTTTGTGAGTGACCCTTGGCCTGTAACATGCCCATGTGTATTTGTGGAGTTTTGTGAGTGACCTTGAGCCTGTAACGTACCCGCGTGTCTTTGTTGAGTTTTGTGATTGAACCTGAACCTGTAACATACTACCCATGTGTCTTTGTGGAGTTTTGTGAGTGACCCTTGGCCTGCAATGTACCTATGTGTCTTTGTGGAGTTTTGTGAGTGACCCTTAGCCTGTAATGTACCCATGTGTCTTTGTGGAGTTTTGTGAGTGATCCTTTGCCTGTAATATACCCATGTGTCTTTGTGGAGTTTTGTGAGTGACCCTTAGCCTGTAACGTACCCATGTGTCTTTGTGGAGTTTTTTGTGTGACCCTCAGCCTGTAATATACCCATGTGTCTTTGTGGAGTTTTGTGAGTGACCCTTAGCCTGTAACGTACCCATGTGTCTTTGTGGAGTTTTGTGAGTGACCCTCAGCCTGTAACATACCCATGTGTCTTTGTGGAGTTTTGTGAGAGACCCTTGGCCTGTAGTATACCCATGTGTCTTAGTGGAGTTTTGTGAGTGATTCTTAGCCTGTAATGTAGTCATGTGTCTTTTGTGGAGTTTAGTGAGTGATCCTTAACCTTTAGCATACACATGTGTCTTTGTGGAGTTTTGTGAGTGACCCTTAGCCTGTAACATACCCATGTGTCTTTGTGGAGATTTGTGAGTGACCCTTAGCCTGTAACATACCCATGTGTCTTTGTGGAGTTTTGTGAGTGACCCTCAGCTTGTAACGTATTCATGTGTCTTCGTGGAGTTTTGTGAGTGACCTTCGGCCTGTAATGTACCCATGTGTCTTTGTGGAGTTTTGTGAGTGATCCTTAACCTGTAACATACCCATGTGTCTTTGTGGAGTGTTTTTTTTTTTTTTTTTTTTTTTGCTGTCCCAACCTCTGCACCACCTCAGAGGCATTGCACTCATGCCGCTCATTCCGACACCCTGTCCACAACCACAGCTTGGTCGGCCCCGCCGCAGCCAAGGCACCAGCAATCCACAGGGAGCAGTCAATGTCAAGTCGTCAAGAGGCAACCCACCGGAGGAGACACTGCACTGCTGCCAAGTCACTTCGGTGGTGTTCAGTTGCGCCTGTGCTGATCTAACATATGCAGGACACACCTACTAAGCCCCCTACTGATGACAATAATTGCTTAGTCACGGAGCCGGCGTGAGTGAGCTCTCCCTCCGGAGGGTGCCACCACGTCTGTCCAGCGACAGCCCCCATGGACTCGCCGATACCGGTGACCCTGACGGAACCAAAACAAGACCACAGACGTGGAGAGGACATCGAAATTGAGGTCACCATGAGAGCAGGGCATGAAGGGGCACAGAATTTGAGACATTTTTTTTTTATGCTGATCGATGAGAATGAGGATGATTAAGATGATGCTACAGATTTCCATTTCGGTCTGAGACTACATGACAGGGCTGTACTCTACGCTTCCTTTCATAATATATCCCCGCGTCAACCAGGCCCGAGAGATACAGGCACCTGCAGTGTTGGTCAGGAAATTTGAGCAACGCTCTCAGAAACGCATCCATTAAGTGAATGAAACTTGACTGTGTGGTCTTCCCAACTGAGTCTGCAGCAAACTCACCTCTGGGTAGGAGCCGGTCAGGGCAGAAAAACCCACATGATTCTGATGGGATTCAAAGCCAGGAGTCTGCGACGCTAACCACTTCGCCACGGCAGCTGGTGTTTTTGTGGAGTTTTGTGAGTGACCCTCGTCCTGTAACATACCCATGTGTCTTTGTGGAGTTTTGTGAGTGATCCTTAACCTGTAACATACCCATGTGTCTTTGAGTTTTGTGAGCGACCCTCAGCCTGTAACATACCCATATGTCTTTGTGGAGTTTTGTGAGTGACCCTTGATCTGTAACGTTTCCATGTGTCTTTGTTGAGTTTTGTGGGTGATCCTTTGCCTGTAACATACCCATGTATCTTTGTGGAGTTTTGTGAGTGATTCTTAACCTGTAAGATATCCATGTGTCTTTGTGGAGTTGTTTGAGTGACCCTCAACCTGTAACGTACCCAAGTGTCTTTGTGGCATTTTGTGAGTGACCGTCAGTCTGTAGCGAACCTATGTGTCTTTGTGGAGTTTTGTGAGTGATCCTTTGCCTGTAATATACCCATGTGTCTTTGTGGAGTTTTGTGAGTGACCCTTAGCCTGTAACGTACCCATGTGTCTTTGTGGAGTTTTGTGAGTGACCCACAGCCTGTAATATACCCATGTGTCTTTGTGGAGTTTTGTAGTGACTGTGTACACCCTCATGCCTATGTAACATACCCATGTGTCTTTGTGGAGTTTTGTGAGTGACCCTCAGCCTGTAACGTACCCATGTGTCTTTGTGGAGTTTTGTGAGTGACCCTCAGCCTGTAACGTACCCATGTGTCTTTGTGGAATTTTGTGAGTGACCCTCAGCCTGTAACGTACCCATGTGTCTTTGTGGAGTTTTGTGAGTGACCCTCAGGCTGTAACGTACCCATGTGTCTTTGTGGATTTTATGAGTGACCCTCGACCTGTAACATACCCATGTGTATTTGTGGAGTTTTGTGATTGACCCTTGGCCTGTAACATACCTATGTGTCTTTGTAGAGTTTTGTGAGTGACCCTTAGCCTGTAACATACGTATGTGTCTTTGTGGAGTTTTGTGAGTGACCCTTGGCTTGTAACATACCCATGTGTCTGTGGAGTTTTATGAGTGACCCTTACCCTGTAACGTACCCGTGTCCAACAACACATATATGTAAATATTGCTCGCAAGGATATTGGTAAATGCATACAATTTTTATGCAGTGATTGCAAGTAGAGACAGTGATAATAACAAAGTGATTGCAAAATCCATTTCAGATTAATTGAAATGAAGAAAAAAAAAGAGAACAAAGAGCAGGTTGGCTTTCTTCTTGATGTCATTTCTCCCTTAATTTTGCTTCATGTTGGACAGACCTACAAACTCTAATGTACAAGAAGTTTTATGATGATTCCCCACCCTCCACTTGCATCAGAATCCTTTCTTCACTTTTCCTTCCTTTGTGGATCATTCCCCTTGCCTTTATCTTGTAAACTCTTTGACCCATTGTGGACCATTCCCCTTGCCTTTATCTTGTAAACTCTTTGACTCATTTCTGGTCACAGTTTCTGACATGCCACCTTTGCTGTTGTGGTCTGACCACTTGGTGGTGGAAATCATGCACAGTGTCCCGGGGGGGGGGGGGGGGGGGGGGGGGGGGGGGGGGGGGGACATCAGCTGTCGTTTCTTCCATGTGTATTTCACCATTTTTTGTTGTTTTTTAAGTGGGTGGGGGGGTGGGGCGAGGGTTAACTATTTGCCATTATCATTTTTAAATTGTACACAAGGACTAAGGTGGGCACCAGCTGTCTGTTCTTCTGTGTATATTTCCCCATATGTTTGTGGGGTTTTTTTTAATGATTTTTTGTTGTTAACTATTTGCCATTTTTTAAATCTGAGAGGAGGAAATCAGTTAGAATTGCTGGCACTCGCAGCATAGCCGTAGTCTTATCTGCTGCAAGGATCTCACGAGTTTAGCGACAATGCCATAACTTGCTTTCGGCTGTTTGTTTCTTTGTCTGTTAGAAACCTTTTGATGGTCTAACCTGTTCAGGAATATCACTGGGGGTTTTTGTTTGTTTATTTTTCCTGTATGACTTTGACAGTCCCAAAATGGCTGTGGACAGTTGGCTAGGCTATAATGATAAAAACTATAGAGATGGCACAATAGAAATGGTTTTTGACCGCCGATCTTCTGTCAACTATACAAACTATCTTTGAAGATGCTCACAAGACCTGAAAAAAACACCAAAAAAAAACACCAAAACAGAACAAAATAGTCTATGGCCGAAACATTGAAGATCTTTGTTCTGTTTTGTTTTCTTTTTTTTTCCCCTATTTTCAAGTCTTCTGAGCATCCTCAAAAAAGTCTTCTGATTTTCATCAGCTTTGCAGATGCTAATTCTTTTGGATCAAAAGTGAAACTATCAACTGCATGTACATTTTATTTTTACCGCAGTACATTTAGAGCAGCAAGGATTGGTGCCACATCTGCAAATGTAATGTTAGAGTTAATGATTATGTTTTTAGTAAGATGATTATGATGATCCAATCATGAACAAAGCCAAAGCACAAGCTGCTAAAATTCAGCCTAGTTCTTCAGCAAACTATAGGTTGTGATTTCTTCAATTTGAAGATATGTTTTTGTGTGACGTGGTTGTGTATGAATCAGAGATGTGTTTCTTCCAATTGTAGAAATATGTTTGTTGGTCTTGGATGTATGTGTGTGAATTAGATAGGGAGTCCTTCAGTTTTGGGGTTAATTACAGGGTTGTGTGTGTGTGAACCAGAAATCAGGATCATGGGTTTGTGCTAATCACAGGTCAGAGTGAATGTGTATCAGCATTTGAGAATTCATTTTTCTGCTAAAACTGAACAGTGTGTATTTGTTTGCTGTAGCTGTATCTGTGTATGTTTGTGTGTGTGTAAAAAAGAGATAATGCCTACCACAAAACCTTTCCAAGGAAAACAGGTGATGTGAAACTGAAACTTTCTAGAACTCTAGAACTTTGCACACACACATCTCGGCCACAATGACTGATGGAGAGTCACAGAATGTGCACTGACAGATCCTGCTAAAAACAGAAGTTCTGCTTTTTTTATTCTGGTAAACTTGGAAGCTGTTTATTGTTGTTATTTCCTGAATATCTTAACTCTGATGGCATGAATTTATTCCTTTTTCTTTTTTTTTCCTTAATGGCGGGATTTGCAATCCCACTTCATCAGTCTTAAAGATTCTGGTTTGCTTGCCAAGAGCTAGTTGTGTGTACAGGGCTTTCTCTTACATCTGCCTCAGTGCAGTCTCCTCCATTGCTGGTAATGGACTAACAAGTAACTTGCAAATGCTCAATGTTTGAGTTACAACTTTGAGTTACTACTGTCGGGTATTTTCACGTCAGAAGAAAGGTGCTTCCATTTGTTTTCAGGGCGAGGGTGTTCTCTCTCACTCTCTAACACGCAAGTTGCAGTCACAATGTCAGGAACAGCAATCAATTTTTTCTTCTTTTTTTGTATTAAATACAGCTGTACAGGATAGCAAAATATGCAAAGAAGCACAACAAATTTTGGCCAAAATGGTATGACTAGCAGGCCTGGCTGTTCAGTTTTTGCTTTCTTCATTCACTTAAGATTCAGATGTGGTTCAGTCAAATTCCGTTCCTTTCCACTACCCTTGCTTTGCCCCTGTTCTGCTTGATGTCTGTATATCAAATTGTGGCCGTCGACAGATGCCCCATGGTGTGGACACTGCAAGAAGTTGGCTCCGATCTGGGATCAGCTGGGTGAGAAGTTCAAGGACAGCAAGGATATCATCATTGCCAAGATGGACTCCACAGCCAATGAGCTGGAAGAGGTCCAAATCAAGAGTTTCCCAACCTTGAAATACTTCCCCAAGGGCAGCGACGAGGTAAGCTATTTAGAAAAGTAGTTACAGACTCAGAATCAAAAACTTACTTGGAGAATATTTCGACAGGGTCGCCCTGTCTTCTTCAGCCCAATGTAGGTATGGGTACGGTCTTGACACACTACCTGGTACACTACACCACACTGCTTGAGGGGGTCCGTTTTGTCTTTGACATGGGTCAGCTGCTGACCCATACCTACATTGGCGAGACAGCAAGACCACTCACCACCCGTCTACAGGAACACCAAAACCAATCTACTTCTGCCATACATGAACATCTACAAGCCACAGGCCACAGTTTCAGCCCCCAAGAAACCAAGATCTTACCTACAGAGCCCCTCCTCACAAAAAGACAAGTTAAAGAAGCCATCGAAATTAAGACCAGACGCCCCAGCCTGAACAGAGATCAAGGCTTTGAACTCCCCCCCATCTACAATCAGATCCTGACAACCGTTCACCCCACATAACAGTCGTCCCATCGAGCCTCGCTGCCACAACAGCAACAGTCAGCTGAAGACAGGGTGACCCTGTCGAAATATTCTCCAAGTAAGTTTTTGATTCTGAGTCTGTAACTACTTTTCTAATGTCGAATCCAGAATCCAGAAACCTATTTTCTTATTGAGGTAAGCTATTCTTCATTAAGTTTCTGTTCTTCTCATAGTGTTCCTTGTGAATTTTTTCTCCTGCGCACGCAAAGAACATATGCACACTGTAGAACTTGCTGCAGCTGTACACACATCAAACTCCCTACAAAAACTTGATTTTTGTTTTTACAGATCATCGAATATGATGGCGAGAGGACCCTGGAAGAACTGACCAAATTCGTGGAAAGTGGCGGCAAGCAAGAACCTCCGGAGAAAGAGGTACGATCTGCATAATGTTTCAGTGTGTATGTGGAGTTCCCTTTGCATCTAATGTTGGCGTCCTGTAAAGTTCTGTAGTCAATACTGAACCATGCACGTTCTTTACATTTCATTTTTTCTTTGAAAAAGTTCTTCTTTAACAGACCTCCCATCTCTAGCATATCGTTGCCTCCTTTCCTTAATCTTGTGTCACACTCAAGTCTAGTGTCTACGTCTCCTAAAGGGGATTTGGCCATCCCAAAGTTCACCTCTTGTCACTTCTAATCTGATTATGATGAGAATTTCTGAAGATGTTGCACTGAAATGTTTGCTGATCTGTGTGCATGTGTGTGTGTGAGCGTGCGCGCACACGCGCATCCGTATGTGTGTGTGTGTGTGTGTGAGAGCAAGTATATGCGTGCGCTTCATTTGATTCAAGGTAGATGAGCTTTAGTGGAGATACCTGCTCTAGAAGCTCAAGCAAGATGATGGGGCATGTGAAACAGATTTCAGATCACAGTCTTGTTTCCATTCATTTTGACTGTACTGAATGTAACATTCTTGGCTTTGGACAGACACTTTTTTTTCTTTTTGTTTTAAATCATGAGCCTTTTTTTTTTTTTTTTTTTTTTTACGAGGGTTATCATTTTATTTAGGTGAACTAATTAAATGTTTTAACCCTTCACAAAATGTAATGAATCTTTCCAATCCGTGCACTCTTATTTGATTTATTAAGTTTTAGCAGTGAAAAGATTTTTTAAAGAGGGAATTTAATGAAAGTGTATGGGGAGTGTCACTGGTTTATTGTTGTTTGAAGAAGGTAAAGTAAGGTAATGTTGCGTATAGCCCAGCCAACCACAAAGGGCCATATCAGGGCTGTCACCATGTTGAAGTCAACTCACAAGTCATTTTGAAAAATAATGAAATAAAACAAAAACATTCACATATCTCTTTAAAATACACCTCCTAAAAACGCACCAGAAACCTCATCAAAAATCTTTCTCATGTAAAATCTTAGATCAGGTGAAAAATGTTGATCTCTGTCAGAAATTCAAAGATCCCATCAGGTGGGACATCTCTGAGCAAGGGTTTCATGGAGCCTGCTGTAAAGTGTTTAAGTCTTGCATCAATCATGACGAAGGATTGCACTGTATTGATCATGTGTCATGGGTGTGTGTGTGTGCAGGAGGAAGAAAAAGAGGAAGATGACGACAAGAAAAAGGATGAACTCTAACCGCAGTTTATTTCACTCTTTATCATTTGATCTTTATTGTCTCACATGTGTTCTTTCCAACATAATTCAGTTTCATCTTGTGTTCAGTCCATGAGTGAAGATGTACTGGTGAATTTGAAAGTAAAAGGGAAATGGGTGTGTCTGAATGTGCTGGTCTCTTTAAGACGTGTTGTCTTGGTTTGTGCATGCTAAGGTGAAAGGGTAAATATTTGTTTTTCTTCATATTTTCCTTCATATCATCATTCGGTGCAATTTACACATTGATGGATATATGTCGCTTCCCTTGATTTTTTTTTTTTTTTTTTTTTTTTGACTTGGATATTTACCCCATTGTGCTTGTTGCCGCTGTGAATGTTTGGATTTATTGTTCCAGAGCATGGGTATTTTTTTTATGTTAAATATATATTTTTAGAAAATATTTTCAGGTATTGGTTGTTGCTGCTGTGAATGTTTGGTTTTATTGTTCCAGAACATGGGTATTTTTGTGATGTTAAATGTATGCTATATATATATATTTTTTTTTTTACATCTTTTTCAGGTATTGGTTTTTGCTGCTGTGAATGTTTTGAGATTGTGGATTTTTTGATGGTGTGTTCCCTCTTCCCCCATCTCCCTGCTTATTTTTATATAAAGATTTTAATTGTTGCTGCTGTAAATATTTATTTAGATGCTTATTTACATCCTTGATTTTTGACGGGATCCTACCTGCAAGATCACATTCCAGTTGTCACTTGTATCTGGTTTTGCTTGAAAAAAAAAGAATTCATGCTCAACACCAGAATCAAAGTTTGTTACTGGGCCAGTTGCATAATTGTTTTGCAACAAAGTTTGTCAGCATTAATTAGTTTTGAACCTTTAGAAGCATTCCTCATCTTTCCATCCTTCATGTGTTCTATTTTTCTAATTTAGATTCCATTGTTCAGACGTCTGTTGAGTTTTGTAGCAAGTCTTCCATTCCGCAGCGTGCAGCTTGAGGGAGAGACATGGTGATTGCCAAGACACGGAGGATCAGTCTTTGGCTGAGGGAGAGACATGGTGATTGCCAAGACACGGAGGATCAGTCTTTGGCTGAGGGAGAGACATGATGATTGCCAAGACACGGAGGATCAGTCTTTGGCTGAGGGAGAGACATGGTGATTGCCAAGACACGGAGGATCAGTCTTTGGCTGAGGGAGAGACATGGTGATTGCCAAGACACGGAGGATCAGTCTTTGGCTGAGGGAGAGACATGATGATTGCCAAGACACGGAGGATCAGTCTTTGGCTGAGGGAGAGACATGATGATTGCCAAGACACGGAGGATCAGTCTTTGGCTGAGGGAGAGACATGATGATTGCCAAGACACAGAGGATCAGTCTTTGGCTGAGGGAGAGACATGATGATTGCCAAGACACGGAGGATCAGTCTTTGGCTGAGGGAGAGACATGATGATTGCCAAGACATGGAGGATCCATCTTTGGCTGTTTTGGTTTGCTCTCATTTCCAAATTTACACATGCTGATTTTTATGGTGATTTTGAACTGCTGACCTGAAATGAAAAATTAAAAAAGAAAATGTTGCCATCGATTCATCCATGTTTTCAAGTGATTTGTGTTGTGGGAGTGCTCCACTGAACCGGGCAAGTGAAATTAGCTGAATGGTTTGCTGTTAGCCAAGAGAAATCAGTGTCAGACTTAACCAGATGTCTGTGGTTTAAGTCTTAACCATGCCTTGTGGATTAACCTTATTTTGCTCTACTCCACCTGTCATACTCCACTTAACTTCCAGTCTGCCCCACTCGCTTGACCCTCAAGCTGTTCCCTTGCAGGTATTTGGGAAGCTTTGAGTTTTAAGACATGCCATTTGAGGACAGCACTGTTTGCCAAAAGTTACCATAGTCATGAATTCTCCTTGATTTCACCTCTGAGCAAAAAAATTTTAAAGTCATTTTTCAGCTTATGTACAGTATATGACAGTAGGTAATAGTGACAGTTTAGAGGCCCAAGTGCTGCTGAATCGGTTAATTCTCAGAAAGCTGCGCAGACTATTTGGATGCACTTGCACTCGCCTCAGACTTTGTCCGTATGTTAAGAGCTCTACTTGGCTTCACAATTAAGGATAGATTTTGCATTTGTTGTAAATACATATGTGACTTCAATGGTCAGTTATAAACAAGAACAGCATAAACACGGACACACTCGCAGCAAACCCATATTAATTACTTGATAATTAATAATCAGTTATAGTTTAGTGGTTCTGTGGGGGTTTTTTTAAATGTGTAACTAAGTTTCAACATTTCGTTCGACATTTCAAAAATAAAGTTTATAGTTGCAGAAGAGTTACAACAACAAAAAAAAGTCCGTTAAATACTTGGAGATTTCTGTGATCTCCCAGGTCAACCCTGCTGAAATGTATGAAAACGCACAGAAAGTCTGTCAACAGCCTGTGGTCATCATACACTTACAGCAAGTTGCAGAAACCCAGAACTTAGTGCCACCCTCACTCATCAAAAGTGTCGAAATGTCAACCCAAGTTGTAGAAACCAGTGAGGACTGCCAGTGCAACAAAAACTCTACAAGCATCTTCAAACTTCTATAACATTCAGTTCATCCATAATTCTTTTCATATAAAAGACAATCTCCTGTAATCCATCACAATCATTGAAAGCTCTTAATCTATCAGGCTCATTTTCAATCATGGTTTACAGGTTCAAAAAAACATTAACCCCACGAAATTATTTAGTTATGTATACCCGACAGTCGAACTTGAACAAGATGTAAAAACTGTTGGTTGGTTAGGTGTGTGTGTGTTTGTTTTTTGTTCTTTAGTTTAATCACTCTCATCAAGCTTTGTTAAACCTGCAGTCTTTCACTACCCTGGCCAAATGCAGTCAACAGAAGAGTTGCCTCCGACACTACATTCAGGGACTGTCAGTCAGTCGGTACATGTTATGTGTATACATGTCAACTATAACAATGGCAAACAGGCCTTCTCTTCCAAAAAATCATGAAGGGAATTTTACGTGTGTGCAAGATGTGGAGTTGGAACCAATGTTACCTCCCAAGGGTTAACTCCCAAGGGAAAAATCCCCCTGAACTGAAACGTTACGGCAGAAATTTAAACCCATGACCCCTGGATCACAAACGAGCTATTCAGGCCTCCAGATTTGGATTGGAAACGGAGACACTGAGATGCCATCACTGAAATAAAGACAGCTGAAGTTCAACAATTCTTGAAATCCTCATCCCCGCATCCAAATTTGGCAACCCGATAAAATGCATAACAGATTTCCCATAAAATGTAAGTACTTTCCGTGGATTGTTTGGTGCTTTACGCAGTTTGTCTCCCTGTCTCGAATACTTCCATTTATCGTCTGCTAACAAATACCGGCCATTTCTGTGTCATAATTTAATTTCATTTGCCTTTTTTTTTTTTTTTTGCCATTTCAATTACATTATTCTGAATCCACACATTCAAGGCTTCCCGTAAACAGCCGCACCCACGTTCACAACATGTGTATACCGACATTTGTTAACCTTGACCCTCCACAAAACAAAAAAAAATTAAATAAATTTAAAAAAAAGGGGGGGGGGGGAGGGGTATCTTGTTCAATTTTTTAACCATCAATCCAACACAATACAACCTGTGAGTCAAAACAACTGAGATGAGAAAAATATGGGTTTGCACTACAATCTTTAAAAAAAAAAAAAAAAGTGAAGTCTATTGTACATTTTAACTGGCACTCTTAGAGTGAAATGCAAAAAGCCATCACACCATTACAGGCAACCTGAACATATGGCAAGAATGTGAATGAAAGGGGAAAAATCAGAGGATCTGGATGAAAATGAAAAGTTAGAGATTAACAAACAAGTGTGGTAACTCTTGCTCCCATGATGAAAAGTGATTAACATCAGTCACAGTGAACTGTGTACCAAGACCAAGATGGCTACTGTCATCATGCTTTTCGTTTGTTTGTTTTTTTCATTAATTTACGTGATGTGGTGGTAGCTCTTCCTGGAAGCCCAACAAGTAAGTGTTGTACATGTGGAGTTGAAGTCGATTACCAGTGTGTAGAATACTATTTCAGTCTCACTGAAGACACCTGAAAAGGCGCCTCTTTGTGTGTGTGTGTGTGCAAAGAACCGTGCTTAACAGGTGAGTGGTTAACTCAAACACTAACCATGTTCAACCGAAACATTACCCTACTGGTCCTTGTGACTACATTGTTCCAGATCCATACATTCATCTTAGACAACAAACCTGTTCAGATAACAGATGTAAACAAGACTGGTTCCTATGTAAAACAAGTGTGCAGAATACACGGGACAAAGTTCTCCTTGTTCGTTCGAGCAATTTCTGCCACTTGTCAACACGGTACCCAAACTTCATACAGGCAGAAACAAACACTACTCTACCTTGCTGCCTTACTACTTGCCCAGAGCTACGCACCCGAACCAAATCCAGGCCCAAACCAAAGTAGCGCTCATAGTGCCAACGAAACTGCCTCAGCTAGTGTGCATTATCACTGTGGTGAATGCTCCACTACTGTGGGATGGTATGACCGGGGTGTTGAGTGTGAGACATGTGGCCTATGGTTCCACGCCCACTGTCAAGGCATAGGACCTGAAACTTATGAAGGGCTGAACAATTCACAAGTCCATTGGTTCTGCTCTAATTGCAACAACCCAAACAGCGTGACAGTCTTTGACTTACACGGTGTGGATTCTGAGACATGGACAACTCTTCCAGATCCCTCAGCTGAAACATCCTGTAACACACCAACAGAAGTTACTTTCCAGCCTGAACATACATCTACTCCCACTAGAGCTAGCCAGCAAGACAAACGACCAAAAAGACCCTTGCGCATTGTCAACATAAATTTCAGATCTGTGACTGGCAAGAAAGCAGAACTCGGTTATCTTTTAGACAGTGTAAGATCAGACATACTGTTTGGTACAGAAACCCACCTAGATTCCGAAATCCAGGCCTCGGAGATCATTGACAAAAGACATGGCTACAGAGTCTACCGAAAGGATCGAGTACGGGGGGGGGGGGGGGAGTCTTGATTCTCGTGAAAGAAACCCTGCATAGCATGGTTGCCAAGGAACTGGAGACAAACTGCGAGGCCTTGTGGGTGACGGTGAAAATCAAAGGCCGTCGCTCATTGTACCTCTGTTCGTTTTATCGACCAGACAACAAGGACAAAACAAGCATCCTGCAATGGCAAACCGCTGTGGAAAGAGCAAGTAATATACCAAACGCCATAATAGTGATAGGGGGGGACCTAAACTTTCCAGGTTGGGACTGGGAGAAAATGACCCTGAAATCAAAAACACAAACTTGAACTTGAACTTGTAGGTGCTAGAGGCCTTAAGAGGCCTGTTCACCATTCTAAGTATAACATTGAGATGAAAAACACCGCATGCGTGGAAGGAAGAGAGTCACGACTGAGACTATCTATGTTGATAGCATTCGGATTATATTTTGTCGGAAGTTCCTGCCAATGAGTGTCTAACCGTGATTTGAAGATGTTGACTGTAGGGGCTGTTACTACGGAGTCAGGAAGACCATTCCAAACATCAGTCACACGAAGAGAGAAATAGTTTCCTCTGATATTCAGTCTGTGGTGAACTTTGGATAGTTTCAAGGAGTGTCCTCTGCTGTCCCTATTGGTAAACAGTTCAAACCGTGGTTTATCACTCCGGTAAATGCCATGTATAAACTTGTACAAGTCTATCATGTCACCCCTTTTTCTTCTGTGCTCAAGGCTTGGAAGTTTGAGAGTAGAAAGACGCTCAGGATATGGTTTATCTTTGAGAGATGCTAAAAGTTTAGTTGCTCTGCGATGAACATCTTCTACATCCTGGCACAATGTTTTGTAGTAGGGTTGCCAGACAGAATGTCCATACTCTAGTACTGGTCGTACAAGAGACTTGTACAGTTGTAGGAATGTATCTTCAGTCAGGAAGTCAAAGGAGCGACGGATGATACCAACAACTCTATTTGCTTTAGCAGTTGCCTTGGCCACATGTTCTCTGAAATTCAGTTTGTTGTCAATGTAAACCCCAAGGTCCTTCTCAACTTCGCTTTCAGACAGAGTTGTGGTACATGTCTCACCTTCGATGTTTACTTCGGTCATGTGGTACACAGCATCTGACTTCTTGTTCCCCAGTTTCAGGACATGGCATTTTTCAGGGTGGAACTTCAGCAGCCATTGTCTTGACCAAGTTTGCAGCCTGTTTAGATCTTCCTGTAAAACATGCGTAGCTCCTTCATCATCACTTCGTGCAAAAACCTTAGTGTCATCTGCGAAAAGGTGTACAGTGTTATGAATGAGATTCGGCAGATCGTTAATATACAGCACAAACAAAATAGGTCCTAGAACACTACCCTGGGGAATCCCACTCGAGACATTGGCTTCTTGTGACTGTGCTCCGTTGACGACAACCCGCTGACGCCTGTTGTGTAGGAAGTCCTGTATCCAAAGTAATATCTTCCCTTTGATACCATGTGCCTGAACTTTCAAAGCAAGTCGTCTGTGTGGAACGCTATCAAACGCTTTCTGGAAGTCCATGTAAACAATGTCGACTGAGCCTCCATCGTCTAAGACCTTAGTCCATGTGTCCAAGACATCGAGAAGCTGAGTGATGCACGACCTCCCCTTTACAAACCCATGTTGTTTCTCACTGACGAGGTTGTTTTCTTCTAGGTGTTTGACAATTTGTTCCTTTACTAATTTTTCCATTACTTTGCAGAGGATGCATGTAAGGCTTACTGGCCTATAGTTATTAGCTAGCATTTTGCACAAAACTCTGTGGCACACCACAAACTTATGGAGATCATCCAGGAGAACGGATTAGAACAGATGGTGACATTTCCAACTCGGGAGAACAACACACTGGATTTAATCATCACAAATACTCCTCAGCTGGTCTCTAGAGTAGAACCCATGCCCCGGATATCCGACCATGAAGTAGTCTATGCAGAGCTAAATATAGAAACGCCAAAAAAAAGGAAGCAAGTAGAGAGGAACATCAGACTCCACAACAAGGCAGACTGGGAAGAACTGAGAGAATCCATAAATGAAATAACTGAAGACTTGGACAAAATAAAAGACACTGCAAGCACAGAGGAACTCTGGCAACACTTCAAAACCAAACTAAAAGATGCCGAAGAAAAGCACATCCCACAAGATGTCACGGACAAACACGAGACAACCGTGGATTACCCCAGAACTTCGCCATCTAGCTGACAAAAGAGACAGAATCTACAAAAAGTGGCTAAAAAGCGGAAGTGAAATCCATAGGGCTAAAGCAAGAGCGTGCAGAAGAGTGGCACAGAGACATACGAGAAGAGCCTACTGGGACTACATCAGCAGTACATTGTCTGAGGAAGAAGATGTGCCCGCTGAGCACAACAAACCCAAGTAGAAAAGATTCTGGGCATATATAAAAAAACAGAAATCGACAAACACAGGTGTAGCACCACTCAGGTCCAATGGACACCCAGTTACAGATGCCAAAGGAAAAGCAGAATTGCTAAACCATCAGTTCCAGCCAGCTTTCAGTGATGGTAAGCAGTACTCCTGTGATGAATACGAAGAGAAATGCGGCACCCAAGAGGGAAACTTCCCTGAGCTAGAAGACCTCATATTCACAGACGAAGTAGTGTGTAGACTGCTGAAAAACCGCAAATCGGACAAAGCTAGCGGTCCAGACCCCATAAGTTCGAGAATCCTCAAGGAACTCTCCACAGAACTAGCGCCCGCCCTCACCATCATCTTCAGGGCCTCCCTTTGCACCGGTCAGATACCTTCAGACTGGAGAGATGCCCTAGTCTCACCAATTTTTAAAAAGGGAGAGCATTACAACCCAGCAAATTACAGACCAGTGTCTCTAACCTGCATTGTATGCAAACTCCTGGAACACATTATCGTTCACTCCTTGATGGAACACCTGGAGAACAATGAAATACTCTGTTGTCAGCAACATGGCATTAGGAAAAACAGATCCTGTGAAACACAGCTGCTAGAACTAGTCGAGGAGTTAACCACAAACTTGGCAGATGGGCTTCAGACAGACATGCTTATCTTTGATTTTGCGAAAGCATTTGATAAAGTAAACCACAGCCTCTTACTCCATAAACTCCATGACTATGACATCAAGGGCAATATCCACAGATGGATCCAGAGCTTTTTATCGAACAGGCGCCAATCTGTTGTTGTTGACGGAGAGAAAGCAGAGTTTTCCAGTGTCAAGTCTGGAGTACCATTCTTCTTCCTCTTCCTGGAGTACCACAGGGCTCAGGTTTTAGGACCATGCCTATTCTTGGTCTATATAAATGACCTCCCCAAGAAGCTAAACTCAAAAGTAAGAATCTTTGCTGACGACACAGCGATCTACTCCACTGTAACAGGAACAGACGATATACACCAGCTTCAGGAAGACCTGCGAAACCTGGAAGTATGGGAGAAGAAATGGGACATGGTTTTTCACCCTGACAAATGCTCCACTCTCCCAGTCACAAGAAACGAACACCCTGTTCTTAGCAAATATACACTCCATGGCCACACCCTAGCGACTGTGCAGTCAGCAAAATACCCAGGAGTCGCCCTCCAAGCAAACATGGAATGGGACAAACACGTAGACAACATAGTGGCAAAGGCAGGACGCACCCTAGGATTCCTCCATCGAAACCTTAAGATAGCCTCTATTAGGCTCAGAGAGAAAGCATATCTTGCTTTTGTGCGACCGCTCCTGGAATATGCTTGCTCAGTCTGGGACCCCTACCTTGAGGGTGACATAAACAAGATAGAAGCCATACAAAGGACAGCAGCCAGATTTGTCACCAACTGCTACCACAGAACAACAGGTGTGACACATATGTTGGAAAGGTTGGGATGGCCATCTCTGCAGCGACGAAGACAGGCAGCACGACTCGCCATGCTGTATAAAATACACCATGACCTGGCTCGAGTCGATAAAACCAAGTTGATACCTCTCCCAGAGCGAAACCGCAGAGGACATAACCAGCAGTTCCAACGTATCTCGTCCCAGGATGCCAACAGATACAGGCATTTCTCGTTCCTGCCACGCACCATTCGGGAATGGGACCAGCTGCCACAGTGCATTGTCAACGCCGAGTCCATGGGAACATTTAGGATGAAAATAAATAACCACTTAAAAGACACTGTCCTGGATGGTCTCGCTAGGGGCCGCCAGCAAAAACTGTTTTGAGTCATATGTAGAGAGGGGTGGGGAAGAGGGGAGGGAGAGGGCAGGGGAGGTAAATACATAAGATTTAGTCCTAAAGGCTCTGCCTGGCTCACCTGGGTCATTCTGGGGATTAACTCTGGGGGCCCAGGGGAGACGAAATGGCGGAGCAAATCTCTAGTAGAAAGTAAGGAAGGAAGAGAAGGGAGGGGGGAGGAAGGAGGAGAGGGAAAGAAAAAAGAAAAAGAAAAAGGGAAAGTTTCACAAGGCAAAAATCTGGAGTGGATCCTGTGAGAGGGGACTTCCAAAAAGCAAAAGACTGAGTGGGTGTCTTGGTGGCAGCAAGACTGGCTATGTGTGTGGAGGGATCTTGTGAGAGGATACCCCACTGAGGACTGGATGATGTGTCTTGGTGGCAGCAAGACTGGCTATATGTGTGGAGGGATCTTGTGAGAGGAGACCCCACTGAGGACTGGATGATGTGTCTTGGTGGCAGCAAGACTGGCAATGCTAATGAATTTTTTTTTTAATTAAAAACACTGAACGCTGACCCGTGGGCCCCCTTCTTGATATAGCGACAAAAGAATCAGAATGTTGATTGTGGTCGCTCTACGGAAGAAGAAGAAGAAGAAATAAACAGACGACCATAAATCCAAATGAATGCTGCTTACGACACTCAAATCGCCTAGCAGACATGACAACACAGAGCACACACAACAAACAAGGAGACGTCAGTTAGGGGATCTGGATGAAAGTGAAATGCAGACAAATCTGGATGAAAGTGGAAAAGCAAAGGATCTGGATGAAAGTGGAAAGACAAAGGATCTGGATGAAAGTGCAAAGACAAAGGGTCTGGGTAAAAGTGGAAAGACAAAGGGTCTGGATGTAAGTGGAAAGACAAAGGGTCTAGATGAAAGTGGAAAGACAAAGGGTCTGGATGTAAGTGGAAAGACAAGGGGTCTAGATGAAAGTGGAAAGACAAAGGGTCTGGATGTAAGTGGAAAGACAAGGGGTCTGGATGAAAGTGGAAAGACAAAGGATCTGGATGAAAGTGGAAAGACAAAGGGTCTGGATGTAAGTGGAAAGACAAAGGGTCTGGATGAAAGCAGACAGACAAAGGATTTGGATGAAAGTGGAAAGACAAAGGATCTGGATGAAAGTGGAAAGACAAAGGATCTGGATGAAAGTGGAAAGACAAAGGGTCTGGATGAACGTGAAAACCAAAGGATCTGGATGAAAGTGGAAAGACAAAGGGTCTGGATGAAAGTGGAAAGACAAAGGGTCTGGATGAAAGTGGAAAGACAAAGGATCTGGATGAAAGTGGAAAGACAAAGGATCTGGATGAACGTGAAAACCAAAGGATCTGGATGAAAGTGGAAAGACAAGGGTCTGGATGAAAGTGGAAAGACAAAGGGTCTGGATGAAAGTGGAAAGACAAAGGGTCTGAATGATGACAGTGAAAAGACAAAATGTCTGGATGAACGTGAAAACCAAAGGGTCTGGATGAAAATGAAAAGACAAAGGATCTGGATGAAAGTGAATAAAGGACCTGGAAGAAAGAACAGTCAGAGGATCTTGTTTCCCTCTTCTTACCTAGCTGAGAGGAGGAAAACCACGGCTACTGACATGTTCCTCCTGGACACTGGTACGAGTGCAACATTTCTGCTGGAATTGCGCGATAGTCTGTGAACACACTGGCAAACGCTGATGAAATCTTGGGTGTAGGTACAGTCCTAATGCTTCCCTTGTGGTGTGAGAACATAACAGTTCTGTTTCTGCATGATGACTGGCCTATGGAACATGCAGCACTGATGTGACCCAGTTAACACAGAAATCCTATACACACCACTGTGTTCTGTTTCGTAATATTTTGACACAATGCAGCGAAAAGACGAATTCATTGCTCTGTTCGCTATAAATTCAGTAGTACACTGCAGGCAATCTACGGTAGCTGACAGGTCTGATAAAATGCGTTCTGCTTTCCACTTTCACATAAACTTTTGGAGAAAAAATCTTAAATGCGAGTTAACAGATAGTACTCTTCAGAATAATTCAAGAAAATTCAGTCAAGTGCTTCTTATTTCAAAGAAGGAATTTTTGAAAATGTTATCCAAGTATTTTTTTTCTCGTCCACACCAATTTCTGCTCTCGCACATAGGTACAAAATTTTATTTTATGATGTAAATATCACTATATCCATGAGAGGAAAGAAGTGCATAACAAGGTAAAAATGTTCTAACACAGTGCGTGTAATAACTATGACCAATTCAAATGCGCATTTCTGACAGTACTGCCTGATATGTTAATTCTGCACCACCATGTGCAAACCAAACCACAGGAATCTCATCATAATAATGTCTAACCTTGCCAACTAGCAGGGTCTTTTTTTTAAATGACATTTACCAGACAACCGAATTCAATTTTCTAGAGTGTTAGATGAACACTTGAAACCAGGGTACTGTGTTCGTTTTCTGTAATTGGGGGATGGGCATACTCGCGCACCACATAGAGGGGTGTGAGAGGCACTTTTGGCTTTGCAACTTCGTCACACAATGCAATGACATTTTCCTTTTCCATCAGAACCATTCTAAGCCCTGGTCCATTAATGATCCATGTAGTTCTAACATTCACACCACAGTAGACACAAATGTTCACAACCTGAAAGACACAATGTACACAGTCTAGAAGACGTTATGATTTATTTGCTTAGCTGACACTTTCACACAACAACATATCTTTTCAGTCTACAAAATACATTGCAAAGTGAAGCTGCCCACAACACAGCACGTCTGTCTTATTTACTCACTTGGTGAAGAGACTGCTCTGGGAACAATGATGGGTGCTGATAACCAGTTATTTCAGCCACAACAGTCTTTCCATGCAGCCACCAAACACACACACACACCCAACATGTAACAATCAAAACTCACACGCACCTACTATACACATCACATGCACATACATATATGCACGGGCACACCACACACACATCTGCATTAACAAACCACTCACATACTGCAAAGTGTAAATCACACTACATTCTTGCTTTCCATGTAAAGTGTTTTGAGGCGTACTGTAAGTTTGAGCCAGCATTTAATGTTAAACTGATCACTGACCAAAAGAACAACTCTCCACCAATTTTTTTCCCTTGTTTTGGGGGATTTCTGCTGATAATATCACATACATTTAATGTTAAACTGATCACTGACCAAAAGAACAACTCTCCACCAATTTTTCTCCCTTGTTTTGGGGGATTTCTACCGATGATATCACATACATTTAATGTTAAACTGATCACTGACCAAAAGAACAACTCTCCACCAATTTTTTCCCCTTGTTTTGGGGGATTTCTACCGATGATATCACATACATTTAATGTTAAACTGATCACTGACCAAAAGAACAACTCTCCACCAATTTTTCTCCTTGTTTTGGGGGATTTCTACCGATGATATCACATACAACCTTCAAAAACATGACCTTCATTCACTTTAGTTGACGTCACATGCAGACCTTTGCACTCATCCGTGACCCTATCTTTGCCCCAGGTGGAAGCCCCAAATAGTCCCATGTCTTTGATTCTAAATTGTCTGCTTGGAACCACCTGGCTTGTACTTTGATGGCCATATAATAGAAAATGAGGAGAATCAACTTTCAGACAAAAATTCTCAAAACTATCTGATCGCCCCAGTCTATAAATACTTGACTCCTTAATTAAGCAAGGCTCAGCGTGTTAATTTTTGGCGTGCAGCCTACTCGTCGGCCAGTTAACCCTTTTACTGCGACAAGTACGACTGTTGGTGAGGGACTGTGAGGAGATGAAGTAGAGATACTGCAGAGGATACTGGTGTCAGAACTCATATTCATCATTTTCCTTCGAGGAAAATAGTTTGGATCCTTCACGAAGACTGTGCTTGCGCCAGTATTCTATGGTAAATCGCTGACCATCACCATTTTCTTGAGAGATGACGACTGTTTGCCTTGGGGAAACAACGATTGTCTTGATTTCCCTTGTATTGTTACTGTCTTCTTGGAGGATTAGAGTTGTGTTTTATGGAAAACGAGAGAAACGGTTACTAAATCATAAGGTGATCTTAACTTTTCCTCTGTTTTCCCGTTGAAAGCAGTCTGTCTTTTCATCCATGATAATGATGATAATAATAATGATCATCATCATCATCATTATCATCATCAAAATAAAAATGAAAGAAAAACTCTTTCCTTGGGAAATCGGGGAAACAGTCCACGGGAGAGGTGAAGTTGATTTACGTGAAGCTAAATCACCATTTAGGCAACATCTGTGGTTCTTCTTGCAGTTGGTGTAGGCGTAGGCTATACATTTAATAAGCTTGAAAAGCGCGCGCAAAAACCATTCACGAATACATAAAAGCTGACTGTTCTTTCTCACCACGTTGCCCTCGACAGCAATCCCCCATGGGTCCTCACCAACACATACACACTCATTTACATGTCGTCGTGCGCGTGCATATGTGTATGTGGGGGGGGGGGGGGGGGGAGAGGGTGCATGTGTGTGTATGTGCGCGCACGTGTGCGCGTGCGTGCGTGCATGTGTGTGTTTTGAGTTCCACCCACAAAATCTAACCGGCCAGGCAAAATACGATATACTATATGAATCAACACGTAGCTCACGCCTAGGAGCTTCTCGAATGAAAAGGAGCTGGCTTTGTCTCTGTGATAAAAAAAACACTTCCCACCCAGTACAAAGACTGTGAACATGGTGGTACGTTTGGTTGAAATGTACAGCCACAGGGTATTGGACAGCATTTTTCAAAATAACTGATAAATGACACACACGGCATACAAGTCTCTCTCTCTCTCTCCAATTCTGACATACGCTTCAGAGGTATGGGGTCTGCTCAACAACACGCATATGGAAAGGGTTCACACGTATGCAATAAAGTGTATTTTCATGTACCATTACATGCATCGAACAAAATGGCTTATGGTGAGAGTGGACGATATCCTCTGTTTATAGGAACGTATGTCAAAGTAATTAAGTATTGGTTAAGACTAGTTCAACTACCAACGACCAGAATCTGTAGTCAAGCGTATAGAATGCTCTTGCTTCAACATGACTTGGGAAAATTTAATTGGGTTTCTTGTGTAAAGAAAATACTAACAGAAAATGGTTTTGGGATCGTTTGGCTTTGTCAGGGAGTAGGAAATTCTGCACAGTTTATTTCGGAGTTTAAGGATCGTTTAATTTGTTCCTGCAGACAAAACTGGCATTTCAGCATGGATGGAAACGCTAAATACGAATGGTATCTTTCATTCAAGAGTAATCTGGAAATGGAACAATATTTCATGATTGTTACACATAAATGGCATAAATATAACTTAACGAAATTCAGAACTAAAACACTGGGCCTCAACGCAAACAAAAAATGGTTTGAAGCATCAGATAATAAAGCATGCCCCATGTGTGTGGAGAGAAATAACGATGAAGACGAAGTACATTTTGTTTATGATTGTCCTGCTTATACACACATATTCGCAGCAGATGCAACATTTTCAATGAGCCAGCTGCACAGAGAAAAGATGTTATCGCAATCCTTTCAAGTAGGAACGAAAAACATTGTATCATTTGCAAAATATGTAGCAGAAGCCAGTGATTTTCGGAGGAAGAGTATCATAATCTGTTGAGTTAGAATATTTGTGACCATAGTAGAATCCACATTCTACACTTATTCTGTATTTTGCATGGCTTGATGATCAAAGAAAATGGACTATAGTGGTGCGCGAACGTGTGTGTGTGTGTGTGTGGTGTGTGTGTGTGTGTGTGTATGTGTGTGTGTGTGTGCGCGTGCACACGTGTGGGCGATAGTGCGTGTGTGTGCTGTGTTCGAAAGTATGTGTAGGTGTGTCGGGAGGAGAGGACGTTGTCCATTGTAAATTTGAAATGTTTGTTAATCGTGTGAGTTCTTTTCTTTATATTTCATGTCTTTATCGATGCCTCTTAGTGCAGTAATTGTAACCCCCCTTGACAAAAGGGCTTACTTGCTAATGGCAATAAAATTGTGTCAGTGTCACTCTCTCTCTCTCTCTCTCTCTCTCTCTCTCTCTCTCTCTGGTGTGTGTGTTGGTGTGTGTGTGTGTGTGTGTGTGTGTTGTGTGTGTGTGTGTGTGTGTTCAGCCTGTATGCATACCAAGTGCAAGTCCGCTTATGTGTGTGCACAGGTGTGATAGTGATGTATGTTGTGTTGTGTGTGTGTGTGTGTGTGTGTGTGTGTGTGTGTGTTGTGCCCACGTGCGCGCGTGTGTGCGTGTGGAGTATGACATGTGTGTATGTATGTGTGTGTGTGTATGTGTGTGTGTGCGTGCGTGCGCACATGTATGTGTAGCCTATGTAGCAATGATTAACGTGACTGATTATAGTAATAGTTTTGTGTGTGTGGTGTGTGTGTGTGTGTGTGTGTGTGTGTGTGTGTGTGTGTGTGTGTGTGTGTGTTGTGTGGTGCACGCACGTGCATGCACGCATGTGTTTGTGTGTGTGCATGTGCTTGCGTGCGTGCGTGCATGTGTGTGTGTGTGTGTGTGTGCAGTATGACATGTGTGTGTGTGCTTGTGAGCGCTCGCGCTCACGTGTATGTGTGTGTAGTGATGATTACCATGACTGATTAATATAGGTGTGTTTGTGTGTGTGCGTGCGTGTGTGCGTGCGTGCACATGTGTGTTTGTGTGTGTGTGTGTGTGTGTGTGTGTGTGTATGTGTGTGTGTGTGTGTGTGCGTGTGCTTGCGTGCGTGCGTGCATGTGTGTGTGTGCAGTATGACGTGTGTGGTGTTGTGTGTGTGTGTGTGTGTGTGTGTGTGTGTGTGTGTGTGCTAATACACACAAGCGCGCATGTGTATGTGTGTGTAGTGATGATTACCATGACTGACTATTATAGGTGTGTGTATGTGTGCGTGCATGTGTGCGTGCGTGCGTGTGTGTGTGTGTGTGTGTGTGTGTGTGTGTGTGTGTGTATGGTGTGTGTGTGTGTGTGTGTGTGTGCGTGTGAGCGCTCGCACGCTTGTGTGTGTGTGTGTGTGTGTGTGTGTGTGTGTGTGTGTGTGTGTGTGTGTGTGTGTGTTTGTTGTTGTTGTCTTCAATTTAACGTCTATCCACATAGTGATATTAGACGGGGGAGGGGAGGGGAGGGGGGGAGGGAGGGGATCGGGAGGAAGAGGAGGGGAGGGGGACCGTATTGTGTGTGTATGTATTTATGTCTCTTTGATAAGGGGGAGGGGAAAAAAAAAAGTCAGAAAAATGAGCATTAACAAAAATTACAATCAACTAGTCTATAACAAATGTCCTACAGGACTATGAAGTAAACATTTCGCAATATTAAACAAACTAGTAGCATTTTTGAAAACGCCTTCAATACAATTTTCAGAAATCACTGGTAAGATAGGTCTTAACTTCTGACATTCAAACATGATGTGCTTGCTAGAAATTTGTTCACCACATAAACATCTAACATTTTTGCTGATTTTGTGATGAACGCATTAAGTTTTATCCTGTAAGATAGCGACCTCCCCTTGTCCTGCTTGGGAGATGAATAAAGCACAGTTTGATATTAATTATACTGATATGAAGAAAAATGAGAATCCAAACATTATGAAAACTGAAGTCCAATTACATATACAGAACACTTATCCAAATCATTTAAAGATATATACAGATGGTTCACTCCTAGAAGATCACAGGGCAGGTTCAGCTTTTGTAATACCAGCGTTAAAAAAGGAAAAGTCATACTACATTGGCAAAAATCAATCCATCTTTACTGCTGAACTTATTGCTATTCTTATGGCTCTCAATTACATAGTTGATTTTCCATTACAGTTATTTCAAATCTTATTTTGTGTAGATTCTCAATCGGTACTCTATGCTTTAAGATCATCAGATTACAAGAAAAAGACCAAAATTATCTTAGAAATCAGTCAGTTAATTCATATCTTAACTTTAAAAGGGACCAACGTTTCCTTCTGCTGGGTTCCTTCACATCTTGGATTTTCTTCAAATGAGTGGGCTGACAAAGTAGCAAAAAAGGGCGCAAGGCAAGGCACAGAATCCACTGAAATTCATGTTCCCTTATCCATTCATGAGGGTTATCACTTGCTGGAACAAGCAGTATGGAGTAGAATTAAAGGCTATACCACGAGAAAAGATAGACTCTCCAAGAATAAGCATATTGATTCGCGTGGTTTGGATAACAAATCATCCGTGAATCATACTGGCGTAATCAAATTCAGACAGATTAGTGTGTGTGTTTGTGTGTGCGTGTGTGTGTGTGCTTGCTTGCGTGCGTGCGTGCATGTGTGTGTGTATGCAGTATGACATGTGTGTGTGTGCTCATGCGCGCTCTCCCATTCGTGTATGTGTATGTAGTGATGATTACCATGACTGATTATTATAGGTGTGTGTGCGTGTGTGTGTGTGTGTGTGTGTGTGTGTGTGTGTGTGTGTGTGTGTGTGTGTGTGTGTGTGTGCACGCGCACGCGCGTGCGTGTGCATGTTGGGGCGGGGGGGGGGGGGGGGGTTCCATGAGTTCATAGCAATGTTTGAATGATTTTAGCTGGTGTATGCATGACGTGGAGCCGGTGTCGTGTGTACACACAGCTGGTGCACTGTGTGTGTGAGCTGTTGTACAGGTTTGTGTGTCTCCATAGGAGCCCGTGTAATACTACGACATGTGTTTATCAGCAGTTAACCACGTTTCCCAGTCAGTCTCCAATTTCCCCTGCATGCTACCAACCGATCCCATCGGCTTGGCGACCGGATCTCGCCGATCAGCGGATCGGCGCCGCCGCGAGCGGGCAATGTCCGTAACATGTATAAATAAATCACTTACAGCAGTACTCACACATTTTTTAAAAAAAACATGTATAACCCACCTACAGCTGGTGTGCGATTAAATAGCTATTGAGGATCGGTGGAAACGATTTTTACGAGAAGTACTGATCCAGTCTTGATCAAGATCAGATGAAGAAGAAAAGCAGAAAGGTCTGGGCTATGTTACTGACGTTTATCCGGACAGACAACGTTTGGCATGGAAACTGACGAAATCAACATGTCCGCCAGATTTTTTTTTTTTTTTTTTTTTTTTTGAGGGGGGGGGGGGGGTCAGTTTTCTGCCAGTTAAGCTTTCCGCTTTTCTTCTTCTTCTTCTTCATTTCTAAATGATCGACAGATCTGGAGTTATGTCCGGCACACGTCAGCTCGATCTGATTGATTGTCTGAAACTGATCGTCAGCCACGTCAAATCATTCGCCTCTTCACCACACAATTTGGTGCACACAGTGAACAGACACGACGGTTAGACTACCTCAATGGGACAACCCAAGTTAGCCAACTTTAGCTGTCTGCCATTATCTTCATTGTTAATCTGTCAAGTTTATGTTGTCGCACCGGTTAAAAAAAGATAATAATAATTTGAGCACCTGGTGTGTTTGGAGCTTGAGACTGTCTTGTAAAATATCTATTCATTTCAATTCAATTCAATCACTTTTATTGTCCATCGGAAATTTTTCTTCTGCTCCACATCATTTCACAAGTACATAAGACATTACAAAAAGACATAAATCGTTACATACAGTCCTGTGTTAGTATATGTATTTGTATATAACATCCAACACTCCCCCCCCCCCCCCCCCCCCCCACACACACACACACACACACGCACACACCCTTACTTACTAAAGGCATTAAATAAAAAGCCGGTGCGTGAAATTTCGAAGCAGTATCAGTTTCTAAATACCCTGCCCTCCCCCACCTCCGAAGTCTACCTTTATACAGACTGAAGCAGACGAACCATGTGATCCAATTTTGACCAATCACATTTCAACACGCCTGTCGGCCCGTGAATATTATACACCGAAACTGGTTTCTGGCCACGTTGAACGCCGCTTGTTTACCTTTCGGCTGTAGTCTCTCCCACAAGCTGCATCGACAGTCTCACGAGCATGAAGTTTGCAACTGTTTTCTCTCTCACGTTGCTGGCCTTTGTGGCCTGTGAAGAAGTTGAACAAGAGGAAAAAGTCTATGTTTTAAAGACAACAAACTTCGACAACTTCATTAAGGAAAATGAATTTGTTCTTGTGGAGTTTTGTAAGTATTGGCCAAAGTTTTACCTAGTCAGGTGTTTTAGACAGCTGTAAAGTTGCACGTGCCAGCATTTTAGCGACGATTCTTTAGAGGGAGGGTATAAAGAGAGCATCAATTTTCGCCCTCATTTTGTGAGTGTTACTGAATATTCCCAATCGCACTTAGGAAATCAAATCTACAGTTGTGTTGTCAGTGGATACGCTTACTGCACAAGTTGCAGACGAACCTTTGATGTCCGTTTCTTCTTTTTCTGTTAGTAACCACAGTCAAGTGTATGACTATTATTTTTACGTTTGGGGTGAAGACTACTGAAGGAGAGAGAGAGAGAGAGAGAGAGAGAGAGGAGAGAGAGAGAGAAACTTTCTATTGAGAGAATGAAAGAGAGAACAGAGTACAGAGAAGGGTGGAGTGGGAGAGGGGAAGTTTGAATCGACAAACAATACGGTGATATAATGATGATGATCTGTCTGACTTGGGTGGCAGCATATTGTGAAAATTATTATGTGGAATGTATGGGGAGGGGGGTTGAAAAGCTTTTTTTTTTCTTTCTTTAGGGTTTCCTTTTCTTCCTCCTTTTTTTTTTTTTTTTTTTTTAACAAGATCAAAACGCGCCATCTGTGTAGGATAAACTTACCGTAGCAGACGAATTCGGCTATCGATCTAGGGGAAGTAATTCGCATACCTCTCATAAGCTCCCTTCATGCAAATAAGATACGCAAGGACTTGAGACACCGAATAAACAAACGGCAACACGCTTCTTGTCTGGCCTTGTGATCTTGAACGACTGAATCTTACATAGTGGCCGCGGCCACTGAACTTCAACTACTGTCAAACAAAAAATGGAAAAAAGGCCCAACGAAGCTGTTCAATGCCCAGTCAACTTACCAACACCAAAAGTTACGGTTCGTAACAGGGAACCATATCAGAGAGAAAGGGAATACTAGGAAGAACATGAGGAAATTAGAATGGAAACCCTTAGAAGAGAGAGGAGCCTTTATTAAACTTAATACCTTCTTCAAAGGCAGAGCTAAACTAATTGATATCCCAATGGAACAACTACTATTTAATAAAAGTAGCACCAGGAGTGGCGGTCAATCTTATACCATACCTGCATCAAATATTGACAGCCATATGTACATTCATTTTATCCCAGTTCTGTAAGGCTGTGGAACTCACTGCCGGGTGCCATCAAGATAGCCACAAATGCAGTCGCTTTTAAAAATCAAATTGATAAGACAATCCTGAGATCTGCATATTGATTGACTTTTCTATTTTAACTTCCCCATATATTAACCTAGCCATTGCTTTTAACCTTTTAAATTTCATGTGCGACCCCATGTTGCCAAATTTTGCTCTAGGGGCCAACAGGCTGAGTCACATTTTCTTTTTTTTTTTAACATGCGGGCTGGTGATCTACTCAATTTTGAGTGAACCAGTATTTTAGGAAGAAGAAGAAGAAGAAGCCCTCGACGGCACGGCAGCCAGCTGGCCGAAATGGAAGCAACGTTTCCAACGATATCGAACTGGGTCCGGTTTGGCAAACAAAAGTCATGAAGAACACAATGGGAGAACTTGCAGACGATATCATGTCGACCATGAAAATCAATGAAAACACTATTCAGTTTGATGAACTAGTACATGCACTGGATCTTTATTTTGGTGCACACAAAAACACGATCGTTGTGAGGGCCAAATTCAACAAACGTACACAGAAACCTGGAGAATCAATCGAAAACTTTATTCAAGATTTATTCAAACTTGCTGACGAATGTGAATATGATACATTGAAAGATGAATAAATCAGAGACAGAATTGTTATTGGAGTACTTGATGATGGCCTCTCCAATGAGCTCCAAGCCAAAGCTGACTTAGCATTAAGTCAAGTGTCTTGTCCTGTGCTTTGTTAGTCAATGTCCTTGGCGGTAACTAACCCCCTCTCTTTCTAAATTTTTATTAAGTCAAGCAGTACAGCTCAGTAGGCAAGCAGAAGAGAGAAAAGAAAGTCAGTCTTTGATCAGAGGAAATGCTACTATCAACAGTATGACAAGAAAGTCTGAACCAAATGAAGAACATCCCTCCAGAATGTCTTCATTTAAAAATAAATCAGGTGGATACTGTGGCAAAGAATTCCACCCCCAAGAAAAATGTCCTGCACGCACAGTAACATGTTCTTCATGTCACAAGAAAGGACATTACCAAACAGTCTGCCGAAGCACAACATATCACGAGCAACTGATACGGCGAAATCCAGTTCATGAATTGTCAGAAGAAGAAGAGGAAGTTTTGGGTCATATTTTTCACCTCCAGGATGATGACTGTTGGACAGAAAAAATAATGACAAATGGGAAACCTCATGTGTTCAAACTAGACACAGGTGCATCAGTGTCAGTTGTAGATGTTAAATGGGTGGGATCTTACAAGTTGAATAAGTCAAGAAAACAACTCAAAGGTACAGGCAACACCCCACTCACAGTGCTAGGTACACTTCAGGCACAACTCCGTTATAAAGACAAAGAAATAACTGAAACACTGTACGTCTGCCTCCCTCCTCGGTTGAACAGCTTGTGTAAAACTGGGTCTGATCTCACGTGTCAACCAGATCAATACTCAAAAAAAAACAGACTTTAAAGCAGAATTTCCTCAACTCTTTCAAGGAAACCTGGGCAAACTTGACGCACCTTATACCATTAAGCTCAAAGCTGAAGTGAAACCTGTGTGCATTTATGCTCGCCGTAAAATTGCACATCCTTTTCTTCCCAAGGTCAAAGAAGAGGAGCAAAACCATGGCTGTGGAAAATGTACAAAGTTTGAGTCTCCTGTTGATTTTAATTAGTATGTGTAGATGAAATGTAGGCTTTTCCTAGAGCCCCACTTCAGTGTACCTTTATGATAAACTGGCTTTTGTTTCTGTGGAGTAACAGTTCAGGGTAGTCCATGCTGGGACTGGTGTGCAAAATTCCTTGCACGATATGATGAGAGGTGGATGAGTGGTAGGTGGGTCCTCTAGGGGAAGGACTTGGAATAGTTTCTTGATGAGAATTTATCTTAACCTGTCACCTACACCCTCTCTCTTACTAGTGGTGGAAGGAGCAACTTTCCGGTACTAGTCATCGAAAGAAATGTATATTTGTTCCGGGTCTTGTTAAAATACTAAAGAGTGGCTCTGAGATAATTTTTCCTTAGGCCTGTACTCTTAGAAGTACTTGTAGCTCCGAGAGACAGAACTGAAGAGAGAAGTTCAAACATTCAACATTGATTGAACAACAGAGAACTGACACAAGTGCAATTTCACACATCAACTTTACTTGCTTACACATAGGTAAGTATTTACATGTCACTTCAATAGGCAAGGTTTTAGTTCTCATTGAACCACAACAATGAGGGGCCCTTCCTCACTCCTACTTTACTTGCTTGCACTACGTGCAGCCACTTAAGCTGGAATACTGTGGGCCTGTCTAAGTTACTCTGAATGCATATGGTTATTATACATCCACTTCGCTTGCGTACACCCTGTGCAGTAGCCAGAGTGGTACTCATAGACAGGTTCTCACTGTTTCATCATAAAGTGAGGGTAAGGGTCTGATGGGTTTGAGTCCAGGTGGTTAGCTAACTTGGCTTATATTGGAGAGGGTAGTTGATCTCTCCTGTGGCTGGTGACTGATCCTCCCTTGTAGATCTGTTGTCTGGTGTCGCCCCGGTTTAAAGGGTAGCCCCAGAGTAGGGTGGAGCCACAATATGTAGCGTGACCAGGATCCCAGTTCTGCGATAAAGAGAACTTGGTCTGTAGGTGAGAATCTGATGGCTGGTTTGTTGAGTGCACACATTTACCCTTTTTCTCTTTCAGAACAGGTGTGAGACTCAGCCAGCAAAGTTTTCTCTATGGTAGAGTTTCTGCTATAACTACTAATCTCCACTTTTGTTTAACCCCTTCCCTGCCACAGTATAAGTGTTTTTCTGTATTGCTGTGTGCCGGGGCCAAATTTTGCTTTTTGCAGTAGGTTCACTCATCTGTTCACTACTCATTCATTTATTGAGATATCTCTTAGATTTTTTGCATGTTTTTTTTCTTATACCCTCTGCTATGATGTGGTATCATAATAATTTGATTTGGCTGGTCATAAGTATGATAAAAATCAATATAATCAACTATTTTTGTAATAAATTGACACTTTTTCTGCATACGCACACACACTGCAGCACATCAAACCAAAGAGAAAAGTGAAAAAACTGGTGTTCTTATTGACTGAACATTATACAAACATCTGGTATTCATATTACTGCCAGCAAATGTTTTTCTGTGTGGTAACACATGCATAATTGGGGGTACCCCAATCCCAGGGTAAAGGGACAGAATTTTGCTTTAGTGGTAGGTTCACTAATCTGTTCAATACTCATTCATTTATGGAGATATGTCTTAGATTTCTTGCATGATTCTTCCTTATTCCTGGTCTATAATGAGATTTCATAATATTTTGATTCTGTTGCCAAATAGTTTGGTAAAAAGTATTATGATAAACTTTTTTCAAATAAAATAATTGTTTTTGAACAATCACACGCATATTGAAACACATCAAACCACACAAAACAATGAAAAAAATGGGTGTTTGTATTGGCTGAGCATCATACAAACATCTGGTATTGATATCACTCCAATCAAATGTTCTTTTATGTGGTAATACATGCATCATTGGGGTTACCCCAATTCAGGAGTAAAGGGACAGAATTTTGATATTGTGGTAGGTTCACGTATCTGTTCACTACTCATTCATTTATTGAGATATCTGTTAGATAGTTTGCAGTTTTCCTCCTTATAGCATGAGGTATTATGTGGTATCATAATATTTTGATTTTGTTGGCACTAGTGTAGTAAAAAGTAACATAATCAACATGTTTTGTTATAAAATGACAGTGTTCGAGCACACACATACACACTGCAACACATCAGACCACACAACACATAGAAAAAATTGGTGTGAGTATTGCCTGAACATCATACAAACATCTGGTATTGATATCATTGCCAGCAAATCATCTTCTGTGTGGTAGTACATATATCTTTGGGGTACCCCAATCCCAGGGTAAAGGGACAGAATTCTGCTTTTTGCAGTAGGTTCACTCATCTGTTCACTACTCCTTCATTTATTGCTTTATCTATTAGATTGTTTGTATGTTTTCCCCTTATGCCCTGTGGCATGATATGATGTCATTACATTTTGATTTTTTTTTTGGTAAGTAATATGGTAAAAAGTAATATAACCAACTTTTTTTGTGATGAAATGACTGTTTTTGAGTGTATACAAACACATTGCAGCTCATCAAACCATACAAAAGATTGAAAAATATGCTATTAGTATTGCCTGAACATCATACAAACATCTGGTATTGATGTCATTGCCAGCAAATCTTCTTTGTTTGGTAATATATACATCTTTGGGGGTACCCCAATCCAAGGATAAAGGGACAGAATTCTGCTTTTCACAGTAGGTTCACTTATCTGTTCACTACTCCTTCATTTATTGCTATATCTATTAGATTGTTTGTATGTTTTCCCCTTATACCTTGTGGCATTATGTGATGTCATTACATTTTGATTTTGTTGATAAGTAATATGGTAAAAAGTAATATAACCAACTTTTTTAGTAATGAAATGACTGTTTTTGGGCACACACACATACATTGCAGCTCATCAAACCATACAAAACATGGAAAAAATTGGTGTTAGTATTGATTGGACATCATACAAAAATTTGGTATTGATATTATTGCCAGCAAGTCTTCTTCTGCATAGTACTATGCACATCTTGAGGAGTACCCCAATCCAAGGGAAAAGGGACAGAATTCTGCTTTTTGCAGTAGGTTCATACATCTGTTCACATCTCATTCATTATTTGAGTCTATATCTCTTGCATTTTTTGCTTTTTTTTTTTTCTTATACCCTGTGGTATGCTATCATTTCATAATATTTATATTTTGTTAGCAATCAGTATGGTAAAAATTGATAATATCAACTTTTCTGTACTAAACTGACTGTTTTTGAGGACTCGCATACACATTGCAATATATCAAACCACAAAACAACTTTGAAAAAAATGATGTTAGAATTGACTGAACATAATATAAACATCTGGCATTGATATGACTGCCAGAAAAGTCTGTTCTGTATGATAATACATACATATATCATTGTAGGTACCATAATCCAGACATAAAGGGACCAAATTTTGCCTTTTGCAGTAGGTTTACTAATGTGATCACTAAGTATGTCTCATTCACTTAGGTAAGTCTTACACCTTTTGCATGTTTTTATCTTGCATCTTTGGCTATAACCTGATGTACTAATAATCATATTTTGTTAGTAAACAGTTTAGTAAAATTTGATGAAATCAAATCTTATGACAGTTTCAAAATAAAAACAGTCATATTGCTGTATATAAAACCACACAAAACATTAGAAAAACTGATGTTAGTGTTCACTGGATGCGAGAAGAAACATCTGGTACTCACTCAGTACATGTTCATAACCCGTACACTACTTCTTTCTGTACATCTCGCAGGTTACTGGGGTTGTTCTTGGGTTGAGCAGCCTCACCAATATAACCCAGTCTGATTATTTCCACCAGTTGAACAGTCTGGTCACACTCATGAATAAACCAGAGTTTCAGAAGAAACACCACCATGAAGACAAGAAAAAAGAAAAACACACACGCACTCAAGAATATAAAAACACAGAGATAAAAGCACGCATGACTAACTGAAGAAGATCTATGAAAAAAAAAATGCACTGCAAAACTAAGCTGTGCTACAGGATCCACACTACTCCCAGTAGTTGAACTTAGTGTGATAATCCATGTAGCACTGAGGATAGCACAGTGCAGGCTTGGAGGGGCAGTGGGGGACCGCACATCACGCCTGATCTTCAGCTTCTTGGTGCAGACACTGCAGGCCCTCTGTGGTGCTGCCTTGTTGGGTGTCGGTGGGATGGGGAACATGAAATGCCTCTCCGTCAGCCTCACTTCATCGTCGGACCGGTAGCAGAGGTATAACTTGATCCCGAACCTGGCACGCTTGAGGGGGACGTATTGGCGAAATATAAGCCTACCCTTCTAAAGGAGTAGGCTTTCATCCACACACACCGCTCGCCGTGGCTCATACACCTCCTGAAATTTTTCATGGAGGTGGTCCAGTGCTGGACAGATCTTGTACAGCCGGTCATACTGGGGATGGTCTGGTGATGGCATCGCGGAGTTGTCGTGAAAGTGGATAAATTGTAGGATGATCTGAAATAGGATTGAACAACATTTGATCAGTGTGTGTAAACAAAACAAACACACACACACACACACACACACACACACACACACACACACGCACACACGAGAAACAATCAAGTACACATACACACATTTGTACACACACACAGACACAGACACACACACCACATAGAAGCACACACACACACACACACACACACACACACACACACACACACACACACACACACACAAACAATGACACAAATACACCACATAGAAGTATACACACATACACACCACATAGAAGCACACACACACACACACACACACCATAAACAATGACACACAAATACACACACATAGAAGCATACACACATACACACCACATAGAAGCACACACACACACACACACACACACACACACACACACACACACAACACACACACACACACACACAAAACAGAAGCGCACACACACCACACATTACAGAGAAGCTCACACACATCATCCTCATCTATTGTAATGCTAAAAAGAAAGACTTAGACATAGAAAGGAGTTGGAGAGGGAGGGTGGAAGGAAAATGAGAACAAGTAAACAGAGAGAGAGACTCAGAGAGAGTAAAGAAACTTACTTGAAATCTGTTTCTTGTCATTACTGAGCTGAAGACTGGAATGCGGTACAGCACCTTCTTCGACCAGTACAGCTCAATTGCAGGCAGTCGCACGATTCCCATCAGCAACACCAGGGCCAGGAACTTTTTTAGTTCAGCAGCATCAACAGGTTCCCACTGATTTGCTCTGGAATACTGGGGCAAGATTGTCGAGCTCCACGCCCTCTGCCACGCCCTCTGCCACGCCCCCTTATTTGATGCTGTCCAGTGCCTCTAGCTCTTCCCCTGCCCCTACCACGACCTCTCATGACAGGAGGGGGTGCTGTGCTGGTGCTGGGAATCGGCTCTGGTTCTGATTCTTGGTCGAATCATGGCCGGTATCGCTCGCTTGACCAACACACGTGGGTCGAAGTCCGGGTCTTCTTCTTCGTGACGCCACGAGTTCCGACAAAAGTGGATGGTGCTGGTTACCATCCATCTCTTCCTCATCACTATCACTGTCACCTGATGCTTGGAAGTCTTCGTCACCACTATCAATATCATTCAACACTTCATCTAAAACTTCCAGTGCGCTATAACGTTTCAAAACAGGTCGCCGTGTCAAGCTTCATCTCTGATCCGCCATCTTGATTATGATAATCAGCTCGACCCTTCTTGAATACTAAACCGACAATTTCCTAACACTGCAGTACACCGATAAAGGGATAGAACTGTTATTTAAACACCCCAATAGAGTCAGGGACAATTTCTAGGGTTATTTCCCGTGCCGATTTTCGAAATTTCGATGACGAAAATACCCCGTAATAGACACGGTTACGGGCGTACAGGATCGCGGAAACGACCCGTAATAGACACGGGGCGGGCAGGGAAGAGGTTAAGGGCTAAGTTAAGCTTACAAAAGGGTAGGAGACAGTAATACAATGCTACACGGTTTCAATCAGACAACTCTTCCATGTGTCTTATGAATTGAATCACATTGACTTGGGCTACACTTAGTCCAAGTACACATGTGGTGTAGACTTAAAGTCATACACTACAAATCCTTCCAACAATCACCAGTATTTATAAATTCAGGTTAGCAGGTTTTAACCTAGCACAGGCATACTATTTTTCTGATCTAAATTTACCATTGAATTATCATTTTAACAGATAGAATTGCATACTGGCAAAAGTCAAGTTGAACACAAAGAATAGTGGTCAGATTGTCAAAGAATCATAACCACACGGGGAGAGATTTTGCCATATGATGGCAAGCAAACTACTACACAGAATAATCATTCATCAGTTTGATAAATGTTGCTAAGCATTTGTACAAAGTTACAGCGTTAACCCACACAGCATACAAAAAATCAATGCATAGATTCAAAAATGTAAAACAGAGTTCCAACTCACTTTTCCTGGGAATGAACCAGTGAATGACTTGAGATCAAGGAGTAGGTTATCAGCCCTTTTCCCTGGTCGTCCCTTTCGTCTTTCACTGTTCTGATCTACAGGCAGTCTTGAGGGGTCAGTGAAGTTGCGACTTTAGGTCAGTGAAGTTGCGACTTTATGTGTCTTGTATATGTATTCTTAACTGCCAAATCAGGTTTCTGCTCTGGCTGACAAGGCGTCAGTCAAACACCAGGAGTGAGAGGGGGAGGGATCTATTCTTATCATCGGAACCCGTTTGAAGTTAGCGCCGAGATCTGTGGCCGAGAAATGTATGCACACGTAGACCACGAATGTTAATTCAGACACCACGGGTAAACGCAGTGACCTCTTTTACCAGGTCCGAGCACACGGACAGTAGATATGAAAGAAAGAAGGGTGGGGGAGGGGGGTTGGAGAAGGAGGGAGGGTTGCCGGTTACCTTTGTGTCGACTCAGGCCGCAGGTGGCTCTGGTTGGGGGGGATGTGGTGGTGGCGGTGGAGAGAGCGGCAACATGCCTTTGTGTCACGGGATAGAAAGGGGGGGGGGGGGGGGGTGAAGATAGTGCCAGGAAGAGGGGGGAGGGGAGTGAGACGGGCCATTGTTACAATGCAATATACATTTTCCTGCCACGTAGTACACCCGTGTGGGGGTGAAGGAGGGTTAAGAGGGGAAGGGAGGTAGGCTGATAAGAACGAAATGCGTTGCGCGCTTACCGTGACGTAATTTTTTCCTTTGTCATAGATCGTGTAAGTTGGGTGGTTCGCACCGTTCTAAGTGAAAAGGAAAGGGGGTTGTGGGGGGGTTCAGAGGGGAGAGTGGGCGTAGATTTGAAATCTATTCTTTGGGGTTTGAGTGGTTACCGATCAGATGGGTTTGTCAAGCGTTTCGTTACACGTGATCATCGCAAACAACGGCAGGTGTCTGTATCTCTCAGGCCTGGTTGATACCAGGATGTAGTATCAAAGTAAGAGTAGAGTACAACCCTGTCATGCAGTCTCAGACCAGAATGGACCTTTATAGCATCATCAGTTTTATGATACTCATGATCCTCTTCGATTAGCATTTTAAAAAAAACAAACCTCAGATTCTGTGGTTTTCATGCCCTGTCTCATAGTGACCTCATTTATGATTTTATCTCCATGCCCTTCATGATTTCATGTCAAGGTCACTGGCATTGGTGAAAACAATAGGTGGGGGGGGGGAGGGTGTCTTTTGATGGACATAGTGGTCCCCCTGGAGGGGACACTCACTCACATTGGATCCTACTTCTGTTGTCATTAGGGGGCATGGTAAGTGGCATACTGCATATGCTGCATCAAAAGAGACACCACCAGATGCCACTGACCTGACTGGGCAGCAGTACAGTGTGTCCTCTGCTGGGTTGCCCATGATGACTTGACATTGCTTCTCCCTGTGGATTGCTGGTGCCAGAGCTGTGACAGGATAACTTGGGTGTGACTGTGGACAGGGGTGGTAACAAGCAGCGTGGGGTAGTGCCACAGTTTGGGCACAGAAGTTGAGACAGGGCGTGAAAAAAAAAGGTTTCTGATAACTTATATGGGAATTTTCTTGGGAGAATTTCGAGTAGTGCAAGAGGTTTGATAATTATAATGTTATTATGTCTCTGGGAAACATGGCAGAGCTAAGCCAGATGTTAGTTGCATTGGACTGGTTAGATGACCTGGTGCATGTAGTGCTTCCAGTACAAGTTGTGTGTGTGTGTGTATGTGTGTGTGTGTGAAATTTTCTTAATTGATGAGAGTGACACAGACAGAGAGAGAGAGAGAGTGTGTGTGTGTGTGTGTGTGTGTGTGTGTGTGTGTGTACTTGTATATAGTGACTGTGTGAGTACTTTAGGTGATTGAGTATATAGGTGTATATCGGTCATACATGCTGGTTTGTGCTCTGTATGTTTGCACTCTGTTTTCCTGTGAATTTCTTTAGCAGTATAATGCCTATTTTAACACACACATTGGTTCGTTTGTGACAAACCCTCAGACTTTGATGCATCAGGTTGTTGTCTTTTTTTTCTTTCACCTCCTTGATCTCTGTGTGCCTGTAGACGCACCGTGGTGCGGCGCATGCAAGAACCTGGCTCCCGTGTACAGTGGAGTTGCTGGGAAATTGATGGACGAGGGTTCCAACATCAAGCTGGCCAAGGTTGATGTCACCGTGGAGAAGGACTTGGCGGAAAAGTTCGATGTCAAAGGTTACCCCACCATCAAATTCTTCAGCAGTGGTGAACCAACAGATTACACAGGTGAATCTTAACATTTCTTGTTTATTTCTCATAAAAAAGAGATATTTCAATGTGTGTTTTGATTTTTTTTTTAAAATCAACAGTTTCATTGTTTCAAAATTAGGTGTCAAACGTTTTGTACATGGCATCACTTGACAATTGTTTGAAGTAGAATTTTAAGGACCTTACAGTACAGTACACTATAGAACAATGCAGCTGTTAATTCTAAAGATGGAAGTTCATTTGTAGCTTTGTCAGCTCATGATTAAAAGGTAAGCACATCAAAATTTTACCATATTCACATATTAAAAGTAGTCGCATAAAAACCCACCACACCATCCATGAATCAATGCAAGCCACAATCACCATATTGATGCACTTCTTAAACACTAAGCACATCAAAATTTACCATATTCACATATTAGAAGTAGTCGCATAAAAACCCACCACACCATCCATGAATCTATGCAAGCCACAATCACTATACTGATGCACTTCTTAAACACATACGCACATCTATGCACTCACACACACACACACACACACACACACACACACACACACACACACACACACACACACACAGTCGGTAAGACAATTGTTATCTGCATTATGTTTGCCCTTAAAAATCAGGACTGTGAATGAACTGATTTTATCATCAGTAACTCCTGTGTAACTATATATTTTGAATTAATGGATCTTGTATTCAATAAAAAGTACACAAATATGTCAAAATGATAAGATTACTATCAAAACGCAATGGCGTTTTAAAACAAAATCCTTAAGAACAGAATATTTGAAAAAAATAATCATGTAATGATTGCATCACATATATTTTTACTCTACATATTTTATCGGAATGAAAGGAAAAGGAGGGTTAGAAAATGAAAGTTTGCGTAAGGCAAGAAACTAGCTTATGGTGAGAGTATAAGAGGATGGGGAGGGTACACGCAAGGAGAATAGTGATGTTTACTGACCTGCTGTTTTTACACACTACAACCTCAGGAGGCAGGCAGACTTCCAACTTCATCAAATGGCTGAAGAAGAAGACCGGCCCCCTGCCAAGGACGTGAAGACTTCTGAGGAGGCCAAGACTTTCATTGACAGCGATGAAGTCATCGTCATGGGCTTCTTCAAGGTCAGGCCCTGTTCCTTTGCAACCCATGTAGTGTGGATTACACCAGAGCTTTAGGTCTTGAACCTGGCTGTTTTCAAACAGTTCAGGATGTTTAGTTTGAGTACTCATGCTCAAAACCTTGGACAGGAGGTTCATTTTGATTCAGCCTCAAAGTTGAGAAGATAAAAAAAACAAGAAAAAGGATTGGTAAGGGACCCCATCCTGCAAACAAAAAGAAAAGAAAGAAAAAGGATTTGTAAGGGATGTTTACTGTCAGCTTTCCTTCTAGTTTCTGGGGGAAGAAAAATGTCCATCCCCATCCAGCAAACAAAAGGAAGAGAAAAAAGTGGGGTAGGGGGAGGGAGAAGAAACTGGTTGAATTTATGACTGCTTGTTCATGAACATGCATGTTCTCAACTGTGACTGATGAAAAGAAGCAGAAATACATGCTTGACATGTTGGACTTATGTGAATACAGAGAAAGATTTTAAGGAGGGGGAAAAATTGATGTGAAATGGGTAATTTGAAAGGTCTTATTCCTTGACAGATTCTACTTACATATAAATGGTCGATGTAAACTATGATGTTCACTTTTTGTTGAATTCAGCATGGCAAAATTTTTTTTTGATAGTTTGTGGCTTTCAGATGTGATAACTGGTGATCTACTTTGTTTTGATTTTAAAAGAGAGAGGGGGGGGGGGGGGGGCAGTGTATGAAGAGAGATAATTCCATAACAATCAAGGGTTGAAAAAAAAATTTGAAAGAGCTTTTTGCGTTTGTACACCAGTCACCTGGATACTGAGCTCTTCAGGTGTGACATTTTGTGTGCTGTAAAAGACATTGCAAGATGACTTGTGTTCAGCTGTGACATTTTGTGTGCTGTACAAGACATTGCAAGATGATGTGAGTGGAAAGAAAACTTTGCCTAAATAGGAAGTAACTCTACTTTTTTTTATTTTTTATTAAAGCTGTCTTCAGTTACTCAGGCATGTGGTCTATAACGCAGTATATTTCAGATCCGTGGTAATACCCAGTCCCAGACTTTCAGAACCATCCCTACTGGCACCCCTGAGTGTTCAGAATAAACGTGTATGTGTCAGATCTATTTACAAACAGCTGCTGTGGCAGACTAGTAGGTTCTTGGTTTGATTTCCATCGGTAGACATGGGATTTTATTTTCCCCCTGGTTAGATTCAGCCCATGGTTTAATGTGTTATGTGCACATATGAGAAAGAGGGACCACTCTGAGTTTTAACTTGACCATGGATGCATCTTTGGATTCTCCCCCCAACTTTTGGATCAGAACTGTAATCGTCTGTACCTTTTCTTTTCTTTTTTCATCCTAGCGATTGCATGGACATTGTGCTATGAGAGGAAGACCTGTTGAGCAGTTAATAATTGTAATTAATTTCTGCAGCATTTCCAACATCATTCTTAAGAACTTGGTGTAACCATCAATCTGTGGCTTTTGATGCGGGGGGGGGGGGGGGGGGGGGGGGGGGGCAGGGGACAGATTGCTTTTAAATGCTCTGTAACAAAGCTGCCAGATTGATTTCAATGATGCCAAGTCTCTGTATTAAAATGATTTAGTTGTTTTCTACTTCTAAACAAGTCCTAGAAAGCGTTGATTCTGCTTCATTTCCATGATCCTGGAGTGAAGTTATGACTTAAATATACCATTAACCATACAGTAGAGGTTTGGGAGGACTAGACTGATGGAGAAAAGCTTTGCCTTTGTGTAGGCAACAATATCGATTAGTATTGAAAAGCAAACAGTTTATGACATTGCGTTGAAAGATCAGGGTCAACAGCTGGTGAAGGAAGTGTTTGCCGTCACTGCAGAACACAGGTAACACTGGAGAGAGCATTATTCACTATTGCTGAAATGGAAATCATTGCCTTTTGTAGCCAAACTGGTGGCAGATGTGCTGTGATTTGTGATGGATCGTAACAGCTGGGTTTTCATCTCGCTGCATTTTGTGTACCTGATGAGGCAAACCATATGGGTCTGATTGTGAGACTTGCGCTGTCCTTACATCAGTTTGTTGAACATGGCTTGCTACATGTTTTTTGTTTTTTTTTTTACTCAGTGTTACAACATGATTGTTCGTACAGCTAACAAAAGAGCATTAAAAGATAATCCAACAACAGTAAGGAGTAAGAAAAAGGAGTAAGAAAAGCTCCCAGAGATGAGTCACACACTCCAACAGGTAAGGATTAAGAAAAATCCCCACGGATGAGTCACAATCAACATTAACCACATTGTCCAGTTAGTCAAAAGTATCGGAACAGTTAGCTTCATATTGGTATGCTTGTCATGCTAGTGGCACTTGTTATGATTATTGCAGCTTTAAACTCTTCACACAAAAATACTTGTTTTAAGCCTGTACTGATATTTAGCTTGATTACTATTACAGGAATAATTTCCTTTTTCCACATTTAAGGCCGTTGATGTTCTTTTTTATAACAGTAACATGTACTGCTGGCTCTTTGATTATCATTTACTGAAATTGAAGACTCTCGAAGTTTGTTGATGCCTAAAGGAAAACCTGCTCACAATGCATGTATCCAAGAGAAAGTGTCAAGTCTGCATCTGTGACTGAAAAGAATATGTGATGACGCCACTTATTTCTCTTTTTCATGTTACCATTTTGAATGCCAGATAGCCACAGAAACAGCGACAAAAGGCCACATGGATGAGACAAAACAGAGCATTTCATAGAAGAAATAACCATACTTTACCCAGAGGCCTTTCTGTAACATATTATACAAGGCAGTTATAATATTCAGCCGATAGAATAGTGAAAGAATAGTTCCAGGATTATATTCATTTTAAATTGAGAATGTGACGGTCTGGTTCTGGATGGTGGACATGAAAAAAAAAAGTTTTTGTTTGTTTGTTTGTTTGTTTTGCATCTTGTATGTCCAGTTTAAAAAAATGTATTTGCCACTTAATATAGCAGTTTTAGTTTGAAAACCAGGCAGAAAATTTAAATGTGAAAAAAATATTTTGGGCAATTATCATGTTCTCTGTCCTGTGCAGAACAAACACATCCTTATTTTATGAGAGAGAGAGAGAGAAAAAAAAAGTACAGCAAGAAGAAAACAAGCATGAAACTAAGTTTTATTGATTTCACATCAGTGTGTGTGTAACATTAGCATTCTGATTTCCAGACTGCTGTTAATGCATTCTTCATTTTGAAAATCATGTCATTCTAGACACAGTGCAGTGGGCAGTAAAGTTTCAGAGCTGCACACTCCAAGCTTTGACTTCATGCACTGAATAGAAAAACTTTGACCAATCTTTATTTATCACAGTTTCAAAGACTTTAGTGTATTTTCCATTTAAAGAAAAAATTAAAGATAAGAAAGTGTGTACATCATTGTTATCAGTAGGAACATAAAAGATGTCTGTGATAAGCACTGTCATGATTTACTTCAACTCAGAAAAAAAAGAAAAAAGAAAAGAAAAAACAAGATGTGAAGCATATAAACGTACTCCCAGTTTTCAAAACCGCTTATAAATCAGCCAAGTGCTTTGTGAGATAAGAAATAAAGGCAAAATAACGGTTTTAACGGTTATTTAACCGATGTACACTTTTGAAACTGGTATTTTAGTCCTCACTAGGCTAAAGCCTGTGTACATACCAAATTTCATCCAAATCGGACAATATGTCAAGAATAACAGTTTTTAACGGTCAAATTTTGAAACACTATATAGAAGTGCCATTTGTGTGTGATAACCTTTCTATATACCAAATTTCATTAAAATCCACCTATATATAAAAAATAACAGCAAAATAACGGTTTAACGGTTATATAACTAATATACACTTTTGAAACTGGTATTTTAGTCCTCACTGGGCTAAAGCCTGTGTACATATCAAATTTCATCCAAATCGGACAATATGTCAAGAATAACGGTTTTTAACGGTCAAATATTGAAACACTATATAGAAGTGCCATTTGTGTGTGATAACCTTTCTATATACCAAATTTCATTAAAATCCACCAATATATAAGAAATAACAGCAGAATAATGGTTTTTAACGGTTGTTTAATCCATTTTCAGCATTACATCACTTACATATGGACAGAGGCTCTGATTTGTCACAAGATCATCCAAACCGCTTATAAATTGGCCAAGTACTTTCTGAGATATTCCATAAAGAAGAAAAACCATTACAGGCTGTTACAGCCGTTAGTAACAGCTATAGCGGTAAACTAAAACATCGGGCATCATCCGTGGCCCATAATGAACATACCTACAAATTTTCAGAAAGATCGGCCCAGTAGTTTTGTCTGGAGTGAGTGGAACACATTTTAACCACGGACACACAGACAGACACACAGACAGCATTTCTTCATTCCCATTCTAAAGTACTCCCTGTTCTGTAAGAACTGGGAGTACAAAAAGAGAAAAGAAGAAAGAAAGAACCATTACAGAGAACAGATTTATAAGAGTAGCAATGTTTCATTCTTAAAATAGAAAGAAGAGAGAAAGAACAGTAACAGTCAACAGATTGATAAGTGTAGCAATGTTTCATTCTTAAAATAGAAAAGAAGAGAGAAAGAACAGTAACAGTCAACAGATTGATAAGTGTAGCAATGTTTCATTCTTAAAATAGAAAAGAAGAGAGAAAGAACAGTAACAGTGAACAAATTGATAAGTGTAGCAATGTTTCATTCTTAAAGTAGAAAAGAAGAGAGAAAGAACAGTAACAGTGAACAAATTGATAAGTGTAGCAATGTTTCATTCTTATCACTGAAATTGTAAGAGGGACTGAAGAAGGAAAGGTCGGATACAGAAGACTTGACAGTTATAGGTCAAAGGGGATGATGGACATTAAAAGTTATTCGTGTACTGATTCAGAATTCTTGTCATTAAACCACAGACATGGGACACAGTGCATTCATGTGCACCTCATGGCTTTTACTTTGGGTAGGTGTGATTTGAGGAACATAAAGGTTACAGTATAAAGTAATTGATATTCAAAAAAATTATGTCAATCAGAACTCTTGGAACATGGGATCCAGGGAACATAAAGGTTACAGTAAAAACTAATTGATATTCAAGAAATTTGTGTCAATCAGGACTCTTCGAGCATGAAACAAAAGTTTAATTTCTAACATATCTCTTGCCATTTTTTTAGCTTGATGTCTGCTTCAGTGTAACAAAGATCGCCATAGGCAGTGTGAAAGCATCAAAAGGTGCTTACCAGTGTGCATTTCAACATTTCTGTCGATTAGTCGGATCAGGACAAAAGGACAATAAGTTTACCATTACAATCTCTCTTTTCCCAACAACTTTGAGTCATTACCATGTCGGGTCTGCTGCGGTGCCAGCTGAAATTCTAACAACACCACCCACAGAATGCAAGTGATTGGGTGCAGTGGAGACATGTTGTGCATTGTTGAATATTGCATGTTTGTGCTGGAACCACCCCTTCAATGTATATTCCCTTCAGCCAAAAAGTCTTTTACCAGTCATTTTGAAGCAACACTGCTTCTTTTTAGGGGTACAGAATGTGGCCAAGTGAGGCAAGGGAAATATTTCGAAGTCATTTCCATCTGACAATATGTGAAGAGGAAAATACACAGAAGACATTTTTTAAATGGATCATATAAACCAGATTTGGAGTTCCAGTTGTTACAATACTTGTTCATTCTTCTGTGGTCCAGAGTGAGTTTATTTTGTCGATCATTTTTAATGTGCCTCAGGGCTTCTGATTCAGCGTCGTTGCAAAGGATGGTCACACCTTTCTCATACAGTTATAAAGGATGATCACACCTTTCTCATACAGTTATAAAGGATGATCACACCTTTCTCATACAGTTGTAAAGGATGATCACACCTTTCTCATGCAGTTATGAAGGATGGTCACACCTTTCTCATGCTGTTATAAAGGATGGTGACACCTTTCTCATACAATTATTCTCATACAGTTATTAAAGGATATTCATACCCTCATCTTCGCTTTTTAAAGGGTAGCAAGATCTGCCAATGGTTTCCCCCATGCTTTCCCATTTTTGACATAAAGATCTCGACAGCTGATTCCAGGTAAACAGGCTTGAAAGATCTGTTTGTTTGTGTGTTTGGGACAGACCTCACTGTTGTGCCATACGGTGGTCTGCCAGAATGTGTTCTGCTGATGAACGGCATGTGGTGTGTGAATGTGTCTGCAGGACCAGGAAGGCAAGGATGCTGCTGCCTTCAAGAAGATTGCGGCGGAAATCGGGGATGTCACCTTTGGCATCACATCAGAGGACAGCGTCTTTAAAGAGCATAAGATGAAGAGAGATGGTGTTGTTCTGTTTAAAAAGGTATGGTCACTTTGCATGTACATCAGCCATTTGTGTGTGTGTGTGTACATGTGGGTGTGGGCGTGTGTACATGTGGTGCGCATGCATGTGTGTGTATGACTGTGTGTGTGTTGTGTGTGTGTGTGTGTGTGTACATGTGGCTTCAGCCAGCTTTGTGAGAATGCTACAATTGTATACCTTCAGTATGTTGAGTGTTGTTGCCATATAGATGTCAGCTGCCTTGGTCAGCTGAGCATTCTGTTGTATAGTTGGTTTTCCTTGCATGCACCTGTTACACCATTGCAATGGATGAAATCCATTTATTCTGTCAGCGTATGGACACCACTCCATTTTCCTAGCAAGGCCTTCTTCCTGTTTTTGGTCTCTGCCAGTAAAGAAAAAATAAGCATTATATGATTATGCAGTGTGTGTGTACATACTCATGATTGTATGCATGTATGTATGTTTTTGTTTTTATGCAAGTGTATGCAAATGAGTGTGTGTGAGAGAGAGGCAGTCCATGCAGGCAGCAGAATTAATGAAGCAGAAAACTCTTGCAGCAGTGTCAGCAGACTGCCCTGATAAAGTTAATGAAAAAGATTAACATTGAGTCCAAGGCCATGAAAATAAAATGCCTGGAATGCCTGGCCTTTGTGTGCAGTTTGACGAGGGTCGCAGTGACTTCTCTGGAGACTTTGAGGAGGCTGCCATGAGCAAGTTCATCAAGGACAATCGCCTCCCTCTGATCAACGAGTTTACACTGGAGGTATGTATGGAGTAGATGCAGAAGTATGTAGCACTTACAGCGGTCCGCTAGAATATCTTCATTTCTGTGAGTACAAGTTAATACTAGAATTTGATATGTTTTTTTTTCCTCAAGCTTTTGTTGACAAAGGCATATCAATTTCTGAAGTACCATAAACATAGTTGAATCAGTTCTGGAACCCAGCTTGGCCCAGTTGTATACATGACCTGCCTTCAGGGTCTGTGTCTGTGTCCACAAAACTCCACATGATCATCCTGTGTGCATGTTAGTTTGACACACACACATTTGTTTTTGGCTCTGTGTTCTCACTCGCGTAGGTCTCATCTCTGTGTCCAAAATATCGGGTATAAACCGCAGTTTTGTATGCAGTAAAATCTAAGTCTAACATGCTGATGTGCCACGTAGTCTGAAACTTCTGTTATAACCTATGTATCCTAACATTTCAATGGCTGGTGTCTACCTGCCTCTGATCGTTGTTGATACAGAAGGGAAGGAGACAGTTTATGCAGCAGCGTGTGTGGACAGTTTTCATAGTGATCTGATGGACAGTGTCCACATTTGAATGATTTTCAGTGTTTGCAACGCAGGGTGTTTGTATAGGATTTGCTTTTTTTTATGCAGCAGTGTGTACATTGTCCTGATAATGAATGTTTACAGCAAGTGTCAACATCTCTCCATCAGTAGTAAAGAAGAGTGAGGGAGTTTTGTTTGGCTGAAATACTACATCATGAGAAGACAATGAGTGTCATGTGATGTAGCCTCACATGGCGACATGTGATGTTCCGTCGCGTACGCCCTTATTTGTTATAAAGCATTTCCCTAGGTAGGGTAGAGGAAAGGTACAAGAAAAGATAATTTGTATAGCCTGACCAGTGTGATCGGTGTCGCTGGTGGCTATAGACGTAGGGCGATTATTGGTTGAATGGACGGACGTTGTCCATTGGTCAAGTAACCAAGGGCTGGTAATGTGTAGAGTTAGATGAGTAATCACTCAGGAAGAGTGCAAGAAGGAAAAAGAAAAGTATAGGAAGGAGATGGCTTGGGGACACTGACCAGACAGGTTGTTGGAAGAACGAGTTCCACCTGTATTCTACCATTACCAGGTGAGGTATAGACAGATGGGGAGAGAAAAGAGAGAGAGTTAAGAAAAGGGAAAAAGGGAAAAGAATTTATCATTATTCAGATTTTGAAATAGATTACTTACACGGACTTCATTCGTGTTTCAGCCCTTTCCAGTGCTGTGGCAGCACCAGTTAGGTGACTGAGGCAGTCGCACAAATATTTGGGCTACAGTGCTGCGGCAGTACCTAATTGTCTCCAGGGTTGGAGAATCGAGCTGTAGAAGACAATGACTGCACCGGTCGTGAGAAAACAAAGCATTTGTCATGTTGACCCATAATGATTTTTAATTGTCCCCCTGATGAACTCAGATGATACTACTATACTTTAAGCCATCTTTTGATTCTTTTTTTGAAAATGTATGTAATGTTTCTCCAGTGAGGAGGAGAAACCGCTGAAAGAAGTATCTGTGAGATAGTATGTAAAATAAGATGAAATTTGGTCCCAGCTAGTGGGTCTGTGGAATGTTTGTACCTCCATTGGTGTGGAGGAACAGAAGTTGTTAATTGGAAAACAAACCTGTTGTCATTGTTTGAAAAGCTGATTATTGTTTAGTAAATTATTCCCCGGAGAGGAGGGGGAGAAGAAGAGTATTGTAGTGCGCCTTCTGGTTGTTTGGAGAGATTGCGTGTGCACGGAGTGAATGCTGAGCTGAGTGTGGGCATGCATTTATGCACAGTGTGACAATGAGCCTATTTTTTGTGTGTCGCCGTTGAGTTAATTGTTTGCTGACACATTAATGTTGATGTATAGATTTTAAATTCCAAAGACTCAACTTTTTGTTTCCTTTTTTTTGTTTTGGAGATGCTCTGCTCATTTTTCCTCCCCTTTTTCAGATACTTTAAGATAAGAGTGAGGGTTCCATTGGTCATAGTTGTTTTTCAACAGAAATAGAAGAAAGGACAAAGAACTTCCAGTACAAATTGAAGGAACATGCATTTCTGTCATTTCTCAGTCAGGAAAGGGTTGTATGGGACATTTCTGGTTTGTTTATGATAACAGCGTTTGGTTGCTGTCTTCTGCTTTGGTCAGCCAAACTGATTCTTTTTTTTGGTTTTGTTTTGTTTTTCTAAATGTTTACTCTGTGGATTTCTTTTGTTTACAATTGTTGTGTTGAAAGTTCTGTGAAGTGATGGTTTGGAACTTATGAACTGCAACAAAATCGACAGCTTCAGGGGATGTCGCTACCTGACCCACAATGATAGTGCTCCTTGACCTGGTAAGGGGCCCTTTGCATCAATCACACACACACACACACGCATGCACGCACGCACGCACACATGCACGTGCACACGTGCACGCACACACAAACACACACATACCCACCCTCAGGTCCTATGGACCTGACACTCAACTGTTTTTACTACCTGCATTTAGTTCAGGAAATGAAAGTGTGAATGCATTGATGGAAATCATGTGTGTCCTGAGTTTATTTTGAATACAAAATTTCCGTGTTTCCCATTAATATTTATGAGTCTCCTTCTGGCAAGTTGATTGGACAAGGGCGTGGACGTGTGATGTTTGATGTGTGGATGTGTGCAGACCGCCGAGAAGCTCTTCACAGGGGATGTGCAGAGCCTCCTCATGCTATTCATCAAGAAGGAGGGAGCAAAGGACACACTGGACACCTTTAAGGCTGCTGCCAGTGAATTCAAGGGGAAGGTAAATGGTGGTGTGAAACTACAGATGTCCATTTTATTCATTTTAATTAGAACTCAAAATTTGCTGGGTTTTTTGGGTTTTTTTGTTTTAATTACAAATACTGAAATGGAAAATCCCTCCTCTGCGCCCTCTCCCCCCTTCCCCTCCTTCCCTTCTCTGCTCACAGGTATTGCTATGGAAGTAGTTTCATTCAAATTGGACAGGTAAGTTTTCATTTTGTCAAATTTTCAGAATGTTGAAGGGTAGGGGTTTTCCCCCCAGCTGGTACACACATGTTTCCATTCTGACAATTAACAGAATGTGGAAGGGTAAGAGTTTGTTCTTTTTTTCCCTCCGCTGGTACGTATGTTTCCATTCCATCAATTTTCAGGATGTCGAAGAGTAAAGCTTTATTCCAGAATGTTTTTAGAGTGTGGAAAGCATGGAGATATTCCTTGGATTAGATTTGTGTTTTAAAGACCTTTGTTATGCAATTTTAGGAAAATGAGACAATTTCCTGAGAGACAGGTTTTGCTGAAACAGATGTTTTGAGCTGAGCTGTTTCAGCAAGTTCTCATTACAGGATGGTTCTGAACTAATGAACCTTGTTGTGCAGAGCAAGTGTAGTGCACCAGTAAAGAGTGATTGGTATGAAACTACTCCTGTTTAATTTGGGCTCAAAAAGTGGGAGTGTACATTCTTTTTATTTTATTTTGGAATTGAATTACAAATACCCTATGTAAAAGGCAAAACTGTGTTGTTGTACTTTGCCTACTCCACCTCTCCCCCCCCCCTCCCTCTTTACAAGAAAATGGCTTTGAAGTAGTCATTGGTCCATATTTCCTAAACCTCTTTGGAAAGTGTGTTACAGTTAATCTCATCTGTCACATGACATAAGTCTTAGTGGATATTCCCCAGTCAGACCAGGGAAATAAGTTGCTGTGGAAAGTTCCAACACTCTCTGTCAAGGGCATGAAACCTCTCGCAAAAGACTTGAAGCGCTTAGAGACGAGGAATATTGTACCTAGTACCGAAATAGGTAATAGACCCATTAGCAGTACGCCTTACCTACCGCACACGGTCGAACTGTGTCAAGGAGGACGAAGTGGTCAGGTGACAGATGGCACCTAAGATAGTAAGGACTCTCCCGGGTTCGAACCTTCCCGATAGCGAAAGAGGGGAGGGATGTACCCACTAGGACCTCGGAGCATTGGGTGCGCGCTAACTACTCAGTCAGCTGAGGTCGCTTTGTAAACAGTCTTTGAAGAGCAGGAGTCTTGGACTTGTTAAGATGGTATTGCCGTGGGGCACTGTGTTGGTTCTATTGTCAGGCTGGTTGAATGCGCGTGGACGTTGTTGTTGTAGCTTTTCTCCACGATAATTACTGTATTAAGTGACCCCTGAAGTCGGCGGGAAATTTCGATGTCCATCTGGTGCCAAGTGGTTGTTTGCTAATTGGTTAGGTAGGGATGTGTGTAAATGCTGATGTGTGGAAGTATGTAGCGAATGGAGAATTCAGGGTACTTGTGAACAAGGTGTTTGAGAAGCAGCATGGACAAAGGCATGGCCCGAAGGGAAATCCTTTGTGTCCATCCCTATAAAAACTGAGGGAGAACAACATGTGGGGAGAGGAGAATAACACCACGAGAGAGAGAGAAGGACAGAGGAGAGAGAGGAGAGGAGAGCGAGCATGACAGAGTAGGGTTGAGAGAGAGATGTGGTCTGGGAGACAGAAGTGACAGCAAGGTCTTAGGGTAAAAGACAAGCTGGAAGAGAAAAGACTGAGTTTGAAGCCTGGAGGTGGGTGAAGAGAGACGAAGAAGAAGAGTTCTACGTCGAGATCCCAGAGACGACCACGAAGACCCAGTCCTGAAACCTGGAGCCAGTCAACCAAGGGCATCACCATCAAGCAGTGCTGAAGAAAACGTGAAGAGACTTGTTCAAGAACTGTGGTGTAGTGTGAAAGCGTGGTTGTGTGTGTGAAAACCTGGCCAGGTAAGAAGCCATTTTATAATAACCCGGGATTAGGAAGTATTGATCTTTTATGGTTTGATGATTGCATTTTGTGTGATTGGATTCTTCATGTTTGATTATAAGTAGCATAGAAATTGTATTTCTTGTGCTCAGTCGTGTTAGGAGAGAAACGAATGCGTGACATCCCATTCCCAGAGAGAGGTGAATGTTTGGTGGGTGCATGAGTGTGCATATGCGTGTATGAGTGCAAAGATAACCTTGGTGTGTTAGGCCTGACTAATAATACATCAACTTAGTGCACTTAAGCAATACCATCACAATTTCCCCCGTCCTGGACACTCTCACATCCCCAATGTCCAGTTGGTGCAGACTTGCTGGAAAGAGCTGTCCCCATCCCTTCTGTTGGGCTCTTCCTCATAACTGTAAAACCATCAAATGCTTTCTTGTCAGTAATGTACAGGTTTTGCTTAGTCTTTCATGCTTTGTTTGTATGAGACTTTACTTAGTGTTAGAGGTACCTAACACCACACCTAACCCTACTTTAATGCGTCAGAAGTTATGGCATGATCACAATGTGACACATTCGGTGAGAACCTTATGATATTGAAATCAGTAGAGTTATTTCAGTCGTTACTCACCTGGATTGCATGAAGCTGACCATGCATGGATGGGAGGCTGAGTATGCATCTAGTGCAGCGTTTATATTAGTTTTAATGTGTTAAGGAAGTCCAGTCGACTTGTTTTAGTCCAGTCTGACAGAAGAGTGTATAGAGTTGCGATGCTTGCCCTATGACCTCACCAATTCAGTGTCCAGACATGTTACAACACTTGCCATTGCTGGCAGGTCCTGTTTATCTACCTGGACACAGCCAAGGAGGAGAATGAAGGCATCATGGAATTCTTTGGCCTCAAGGCTGCTGACACTCCGACAATGCGCCTGATTCAGCTGGGCAAAGAAGACCTGGCCAAGTACAAACCCGAGTCGGACTCTCTGGACAAGTCCACCATGACCAAGTTTGTTCAGGACTTTCTGGATGGCAAGCTGAAGGTAAGTCATCGTTCGGTTCCAAACTGGATGAAGATAAGTGATTGCTCGTTCATTTTTGTTGTCCTGAGTGGTGTGTATCTTGCCTGAAGAAGACCCAAGAGGTTGAAACATGTCATGTTTTGTCTTGTGATTTGTTTTCTACGTTTTTCGGCGGAGCCTTATGAATCATTTTTCAAATTTGAAGGTAGGCTGTTGTCTGCAGTCGTAGTTTGTGGTGGGCTTGACTAGAAAGAGAAAGCTGGCCTCTTGGGGAGCTGAAAAGGATTACATTTGATTTCTTTACTGTTTGCTGTGATGTTGGTTTCTTGTCACCATTCCTAAATCACATGCTCATGGGTGCCACCCTACACAGCACTTGAATAAAGTGAGACTGCTTTTTTTTCCTTTTGTTTGTATGTCTTTTTTTTAGTTTTTTTTTTTTGATTATGCGCTTGATAATAAGAAAAAAAAAGGGGGGGAGGGGGAGAGAACATATGTGTGTAGTATTCTGCCAGGTGGCTGATATAAAATTGTCAGTTTCATGTATTGTGGTGTGAAAAAACATGAATCCTTTGAATGTTGTCATTTAGTGCACAGTTTTTCTCGACTTAAAAAAGAGAGGGTTACCAGGGAAAAGTCTGAGATGGGGAAAACTGTTAACGACTATTATTTAGATGGAAAACACAGTTTGCCTTCTTTAACCACGTGTTATGTACTTTTTTGCTGTGTTGACAACACTGAAGTTTAGAATCAGTATGATCTGTGTAAATCTGAGTCACATTGAACAATGCACCCACACTTCAACCCCAGATCTGTGTATAAAGGAATTGGTAAAATGATTGTCTTCTCTGTTTTTCTCTCAAATTTAGGTCTTACAGTTACGTGACTTCGACATGGCAAGGTGTAAAGTGGGTTGTTAGAGAGAATAGGGGGTGCCTTAGTTTTGGAGTATGTCTTAACCCGTTGACTGCCCTTGCATGAACGGTGTTCGAGATGGTTTCGGGAAAGCTGTGTGCCCTTGCACGAACGGCATTCGGGATAATTTCATCATCAAAATTCGGCGATTTAAAGAAGGGAGGCAAGGAGAAAAAATGGTTTAAACAGTTGTAGGGACCCTAAAGGATGGCTTCTTCCCTTTCGCGGGTCGCTGACTGACCGGCTCGCGTCCGTTCGGACGATAACTTCGGCAAGGTTCGGCTGAGTCATTCTCGGTTCAAGATGGCGAGTTGAGCAGTCAGTTCAATCAGGCGCGTGCCGTTTTCAAACGATCTAATGCTCTTGAAGTGCATCAAGAAGTTATCCGAGACCGTGAAAGCGATGACGAAGACTTCAGAGAAGTGGAACGAAGCGATTCGGAGGAGGAATAAAGCGATCACAATCAACACCACCCTTTGCTATCGGAGATTGGTATTGATGACGAAGCTGATCCCCGACTTCAAACTGAGCGATACCAGCACAAGTGGGCCTGAATCGGAGAGTGACAAGCCTATTCCATCTTGTCGACTGTCCCCTCCCTCCTTTCATGAGAGGTCGGGAGGAGAGTCGAGGAAGGGGAGGGGGTTTAGGACAACAGCGAGGGTCCAGTGTGAGGGGGCGTGGCAGAGGAAGAGGGTGTGGCACTCGTCAGTCTGAACTTGTTTCAGAAAGGACAGAGGCCAGTGCTGATCGCCCAAATCTCGACCTTTCTTTCACGGGTGATCCAGGTATCAAGGTGAACATTCACAATTTCAAGCCTATGGATTTCATGGAGTTGTTTTTGTGATGTGTGTGTGTGTGTGTGTGTGTGTGTGTGTGTGTGTGTGTGTGTGTGTGTGTTTGTGGATGGTGTGTGTGTGTATGTGTGTTTGTGTGTGTGTGTGTGAGAGAGAGAGAGAGAGAGAGAGAGAGCAGTGCTTGTGCATGGTGTGGGTATATATTGTGTGTGTTCATGAGTGAACCAAACCACATGTGTGAAATAAAACTGACAGAATAATTGGAAGTTACACTTAGTGTTGTTATTGTTAGTTCATCTCTGCTAAACAAGACCAATTCCCAAGAGGCTTGCAAGATGTGCAGACTGATGCTGTGGATAATGTGCAATTCCCATCTTCTTTCCCACGTTACCTGGGCTGGTGTGCCCCCAGTGATATTGGTTGCTAAACATTTTATGCATTATCAAGCTTTATTGTGAATACAGGTGTTTGTTCTGAAGTTCAAAGGATACTAACACCAGTTTTTGTGGTATTTCATTGTGATTTTAGTGCTATAGTTTTGTTTATGTTCTGAAAGTGTCTGTTTTTCAAACAAAACATTCATCAATATGTATATTTTTGGTCTACTCATTACAAACAAAATCAAACTATTGTGATATCTGGCTGTAGTCAAGGATATAACAAGAAAATGTCCCAAGTATCTAAGATATATGTCAAGAATTGAAAGAGCAGTGGGCATATCAGTGAACCTACCTAAGAAAACAAAATTGTGTCCCTTGATACCTGGATTGTACTGTACCCCAGAAATGCATAAATTTATCATATAAAACAACAATTGTGGTTTTGTAAATTCACTACCAAATATTTACACAGGTGTTCAGTAAACACTAAAACCACTTTCTGCTGGGTTTGTATGTTTTTTGTTTTGCTGCTGTGGGGTTTTGTATGCTTGCAGAATATAATTTTTTTTAAAGTTGAATTATAAGATTATTTATTATACTCAGAATGAACAAAATCAAATATTATTTGCAGATATTATAGCCCTGCATATAAGAAGAAAACATGTCAAAAATCTAAGAGATATCTCCACAAATAAGTGAGCACTGGTCAAATTAGTGAACCTACCGCAAAAAGTCAAATTTTGCTCCGGCACACAGAAGTACAAAACTGATACAAAATAGCGGCAGTCAAGGGGTTAAAACACTCTTAGTTCTGGTCATGCAGCCATCCTGTCTGAAGTGATTAGCACAAGAAGTGTGACTGTCTTTTTTGTGGGCAGCCTCACCTGAAGTCGGAGGAAGTGCCAGAGGACTGGGACGCCCAACCCGTGAAGGTTTTGGTCAGCAAGAACTTCAAGGAGGTGGCCATGGACAAATCCAAGGCCGTCTTTGTGGAGTTTTGTGAGTGACCCTCAGCCTGTAATGTACCTATGTGTCTTTGTGGAGTTTTGTGAGAGACCCTCAGCCTGTAGCATACCCATGTGTCTTTGTGGAGTTTTGTGAGTTACCCTCGACCTGTAACATGCCCATGTGTCTTTGTGGAGTTTTGTGAGTGACCCTCAGCCTTTAATGTATCCATGTGTCTTTGTGGAGTTTTGTGAGTGACCCTCAGCCTTTAATGTACCCATGTGTCTTTGTGGAGTTTTGTGAGTGACCCTTAGCCTGTAACATACCCATGTGTCTTTGTGGAGTTTTGTGAGTGACCCGCAGCCTGTAACACACCCATGTGTCTTTCTGGAGTTTTGTGAGTGACCCATAGCCTGTAACATACCCATGTGTCTTTGTGGAGTTTGTTGAGTGACCCTTGGCCTGTATGTACCCATGTGTCTTTCTGGAGTTTTGTGAGTGGCCCTCGGCCTGTAACATACCCATGTGTCTTTGTTGAGTTTTGTGAATGACCCTCAGCCTTTAATGTACCCATGTGTCTTTGTGGAGTTTTGTGAGTGACCCTTAGCCTGTAACATACCCATGTGTCTTTGTGGAGTTTTGTGAGTGACCCGCAGCCTGTAACACACCCATGTGTCTTTCTGGAGTTTTGTGAGTGACCCGTAGCCTGTAACATACCCATGTGTCTTTGTGGAGTTTTTTGAGTGACCCTTGGCCTGTATGTACCCATGTGTCTTTCTGGAGTTTTGTGAGTGGCCCTCGGCCTGTAACATACCCATGTGTCTTTGTGGAGTTTTGTGAGTGACCCTCGGCCTGTAACGTACCCATGTGCCTTTGTGCAGTTTCGTGAGTGACCCTTGGCTGTAATGTACCCATGTGTCTTTGTGGAGTTTTGTGAATGATCCTCGGCTTGTAATGTACCCATGTGTCTTTGTGGAGTTTTGTTAGTGACCCTCATCTTGTAACGTACCCATGTGTCTTTGTGGAGTTTTGTGAGTGACCCTCACCCTGTAACGTACCCATGTGTCTTTGTGGAGTTTTGTGAGTGACCCTCACCCTGTAACGTACCCATGTCCAACAACACATATATGTAAATATTGCTAGTAATGATATTGGTAAATGTACATAATTTTTATGCAGTGATTGCAGGTAGTTACAGTGATAATAACAAAGTGATTACAAAGTCTATTTCAAATTAATTCAAGTGAAGACAAAAAAAAAGAATAAAGAAGTGCAGGTTGGCTTTCTACTTGTGTCATTTCTGCCCCTAATTTTGCTTCATGTTGGACAGACCTACAAACTCTAATGTACGAGAAGTTTTATGATGATTCCCCACCCTCCACTTGCATCAAAATCCTTTCTTCACTTTTCCTCCCTTTGTGGATCATTCCCCTTGCCTTTATCTTGTAAACTCTTTGACCCTTTGTGGATCATTCCCCTTGCCTTTATCTTGTAAACTCTTTGACCCTTTGTGGATCATTCCCCTTGCCTTTATCTTGTAAACTCTTTGACCCTTTGTGGATCATTCCCCTTGCCTTTATCTTGTAAACTCTTTGACCCTTTGTGGACCATTCCCCTTGTCTTTATCTTGTAAACTCTTTGACCCTTTGTGGACCATTCCCCTTGCCTTTATCTTGTAAACTCTTTGACCCTTTGTGGACCATTCCCCTTGTCTTTATCTTGTAAACTCTTTGACTCATTTCTGGTCACAGTTTCTGACATGCCACCTTTGCTGTTGTGGTCTGGCTGCTTGGTGGTGGAAATTGTGCAGTGTCCAGGGTAGTGGGGGGAAGGGGGGGGTACACCAACTGTTGGTTCTTCCACGTGTATCCCCCCCCCCCTTTTTTTTTTTAAGTGGGGTGGGAGGTAGGGAGATTAACTTTTTGTCATTATAATTTCAAAATTGTACACAAAGATTTAAGGTGGGCACCAGCTGTCTGTTCTTCCGTGTATATTTCCCCATCTTATCTGCTGCAAGGATCTCACGAGTTTAGCTACAATGCCATGACTTGCTTTCGGCTGTTTGTTTCTTTGTCTGTTAGAAACCTTTTGATGGTCTAACCTGTTCAGGAATATCACTGGGGTTTTTGTTTGTTTATTTTTCCTGTATGACTTTGACAGTCCCAAAAAGGCTGTGGACAGTTGGCTAGGCTATAATGTTAAAAACTGTAGAGATGGTACAATAGAAATGGTTTTTGACAGCTGATCTTCTGTCAACTATACAAACTATCTTTGAGGATGCTCACAAGACCTAAAAATTTAAAAAAAAAAAAAAAAAAAGAACAAAATAGTGTATGGCTGAAACATTGAAGATTTTTGTTCTGTTTTTTTTTTTTTTTTTTTTTTTTTCTATTTTCAAGTCTTCTGAGCATCCTCAAAGATAGTTTGTTTAGAGATGGCAGATAAACACAGCATATTTTCATCAGCTTTGCAGATGCTAGTTCTTTTGGATCAAAATTGAAACTATCAACTGCATGTACATTTTATTTTTACTGCAGTACATCATTTAGAGCAGCAAGGATCAGTGCCACATCTGCAAATGTAACGTTAGAGTTAATGATTATGTTTTTAGTAAGATGATTATGATGAACCAATCATGAACAAAGCCAAAGCACAAGCTGCTAAAATTCAGCCTAGTTCTTCAGCAAACTATAGGTTGTGATTTCTTCAATTTGAAGATATGTGTTTGTGTGTTGTGGTTGTGTATGAATCAGAGATGTTTCTTCCAATTTTAGAAATAGATTTGTTGGTCTTGGATGTATGTGTGTGAATTAGATAGGGAGTCCTTCAGTTTTTAGGTTAATTGCAGAGTTGTGTGTGTGTGAACCAGAAATCGGGATCATGGGTTTGTGCTAATCACAGGTCAAAGTGAATGTGTATCAACTTTTGAGAATTCAGTTTTCTGTTAAAACTGAACAGTTTGTATTTGTTTGCTGTAGCTGTATGTATGTATGTTTGTGTGTGTGTAAAAAAGAGATAATGCCTACCCCAAAACCTTTCCAAGGAAAACAGGTGATGTGAAACTGAAACTTTCTAGAACTCTAGAACTTTGCAGAATGTACTAAAGTCTCTTCACACATGGGATGTCGTCCAGATGAACATGTATGCATGTTTGCATGCACACATCTCGGCCACAATGACTGATGGAGAGTCACAGAATGTGCACTGGCAGATCCTGCTAAAAACGGAAGTTCTGCTCTTTTTATTCTGGTAAACTTGGAAGCTGTTTATTGTTGTTATTTCCTGAATATCTGAACTCTGATGGCATGAATTTATTCCTTTTTCTTTTTTTTCCTTAATGGTGGGATTTGCAATCCCACTTCATCAGTCTTAATGATTCTGGTTTGCTTGCCAAGAGCTAGTTGTGTGTTCAGGGCTTTCTCTTACATCTGCCTCAGTGCAGTCTCCTCCATTGCTGGTAATGGACTAACAAGTAACATGCAAATACTCAATGTTTGAGTTGCAACTTTGAGTTACTACTGTCAGGTATTTTCACGTCAGGAGAAAGGTGCTTCCATTTGTTTTCAGGGTGATGGTGTTCTCTCTCTCTCTCTCTCTCTCTCTCTCTGTCTCTCTCTCTCTCTAACATGCAAGTTACAGTCACATTGTCAGGAACAGCAATCAATTTTTTCCTCTTTTTTGTATTAAATACAGAATAGCAAAATATGCAGAGAAGTACAACATATTTTGGCCAAAATGGTACGACTAGCAGGCCTGGCTGTTCAGTTTTTGCTTTTTTTCATTCACTCAATGTAAGAAAGACAGACAAAAGATTCATATGTGCTTCAGTCAAATTCCGTTCCTTTCCACCACCCTTGCTTTGCCCCTTTGCCCCTGTTCTGCTGGATGTCTGTATATCAAATTGTAGCCGTCCACAGATGCCCCATGGTGCGGACACTGCAAGGAGTTGGCTCCGATCTGGGATCAGCTGGGTGAGAAGTTCAAGGACAGCAAGGATATCATCATTGCCAAGATGGACTCCACAGCCAATGAGCTGGAAGAGGTCAAAATCGAGAGTTTCCCAACCTTGAAATACTTCCCCAAGGGCAGCGACGAGGTAAGCTATTCTTTAAGTTTCTGTTCTTCTCATAGTGTTCCTTGTGAATTTTTTTTCTCCTGCACACTCAAAGAACATATGCACACTGTAAACTTGCTGCAGCTGTACACACATCACACTCCCTACAAAAACTTGATTTTTGTTTTTACAGATCATCGAATATGATGGTGAGAGGACCCTGGAAGAACTGACCAAATTCGTGGAAAGTGGCGGCAAGCAAGAACCTCCGAAGAAAGAGGTACGATCTGCATAATGTTTCAGTGTGTATGTGGAGTTCCCTTTGTATCTAATGTTGGCGTCTTGTAAAGTTCTGTAGTCAATACTGAACCATGCACGTTCTTTACATTTCATTTTTTCTTTGAAAATGTTCTTCTTTAATTAACAGACCTCCCATCTCTAGCATATCGTTGCCTCCTTTCCTTAATCTTGTGTCACACTCAAGTCTAGTGTCCATGTCTCCTAAATAGGATTTAAGTCTTGTGCTCTGTCTTCCCTTTGCTTTGCCATGTGTGAAGAATTACTTGTTGTTAGCTTCTTTACTTGTTCAGTTGTGGCTTGCGCTAAACCCGGGTCCCCTTGCCGTGTGAGGCTTTTGGTTGGCATGATTTAATTCATTCCCACGCTCTTTACGTTGGCGTGTTTTCATTGTCTTCTCTCGTCAATTTTGCCCTCGCGACTTTGTTTTTCTTCCATGCCATTCATAACATTTTCGGCACTTCGTCGCCGGGATTAGGAACTCGTTCCCCTTGGAACTCATTCCTTCTCATCCGTTCTTTTATCAAATCCCCCTCAGCGTGCTTTGCATTTCTCGCGCTCCTCTCGGCAATTTATTTCGACAATCTTTCTCGCCGGTCGTTTGGGCCGCCATCTTTCCCCTTCGCCGGTCATCTCCGCCATCTTGCCTCACTCCTTCATGCCCGGTTTAGTGGTTCGGAGAGTTTCTCCCCACTGCCTTAGCACCTGCCCCCTACCATATTGTATTAGTACGATCGAGCTCTTCTCGATCTAACAGTACTCATTGGTACTGTTCCCATCACGGGGTGATTGAGCTTTATTTCCGATTTCTCAATCCCGGAGTATTCGATCGTTGCTTCTCTCAATCGATCATTTGCGGTGCTTAGTACCTGTGTTTATCACAAAGTCGATCGAGATTTTTCTATCCCTCGATCCACCGACTGTCTCCACTTTGCGATCGTGTGTTCTGTGATTGTTCCCCACCATAGCCCAACATGGTGAAAGGCAACGACGGGTCGAGCCACTCCACTATTCGGAAGTCGCTCACTGCCCTGGAGGACCCACTTGTCGCTTCCTCAGAACAATCCGTTCTTAGCACTGAAGAACGTATGGCCGGTGTGGACGGGGGTTCCGCACAGGGGACGCGCGACCATCACTCTCATTCCTCCTCTACCTGACCGGCGGACGCACGATCGCTGCATCCGAAGGCTATCAGGCAAGCGGCCACTATTTCCAAATGTTATTCTTTCAACCTTTCTAAAAATCTTAAGGGCAAGGTTCCCCTAAAAGGGCCAGCCCGTTTTAAGAATTCCGATCGAAATTCTTCTTCTTTATCAGCCGGCTTGCCCTCTCGCCTTCAGACGCACGCTGAGACATCCTTTGATCATGCTGTGTCTCGCGACCCTCGGTCCCCAGGGAACTTTGCTGAGGTGTGGACCAGCACGGGTGACGGCTCACGGTCGGAATCACCGCCCGTCACTTGCCAACATGAGCCTCGTGTCGTTAGCCTTCCCCCCACTAACGACACGCTGACTCAATACGCTCTCCCCAACCATGCCCAAGTGCAGCCACCACTCAGGCACGAGGAGTGTCAACACTCCGGTGGAGAACTTATGGCCAGTCCCTGGTGGGACCCCCCCACTGACCATAACTATGGGTCTCAGCCACAGGCATCGGCTCAGTCGGATCTGTGTCGCCCAGACCCCCGACGGTCGACCCACCCCGATCGACTGTCGTACTTTCCCCTAGGGGTACAGGACGTTGGGGAGCAGACTTTTTCCGCTCCCCACTTGGCAACGTCCATGGTCCCGTTCCTCTCGGGGGGAGGGGGGGGGGGATCGACCAGCGGGAACACAGGTAACCTACCCGATCCGACCCTTGTTACACAGGGGGCCGGCACGGATCACACCGGGGAGGTGCAGGAGGCAGTGCATTCCCCAGGGCGGGCACGAGAGACCACGCTCTCTCGCCAGCCCCCCCCCCCCTCCCCTCCCCCCCTCGGTGTCTGAGGTTACCCTGTCCCCCGAGGAAACCCTGTCCCAGGGCCGCCACAGCCCGCCGTACTCCTCGGGGACCAGTGGCTCTATGCCCCCGAGAGGGACCAGTGGCTTAGATGCGACACGCAAGATGACCAGCTCCACGGTCGGATGTGGCATCCAGCCTCCTCAAGCTGGCTCAACCTTGGTCTCCCTCCCCCTCGGGCGCTGTCCAATCGGCGTTCCCCCTCTAGTCTGCCCGCCGATCATGGGGCCACCAGGGACCTGCCCTCGCATTCCCCCCCCTACTCAGCTAGGGCGGGACCCCCACGCACCCTTGCCGTTGCCTCCTGGAGAAGGCTCAGCGCACCCTCTCCAGGACCCCTGTGCCCCACAGTCTGAGGATGGGGTAGAGGACTCCCTCGCCCCATCTGGCGACATGTCCATCGTTAAGCGGTGGCACTCAGCACTTGTCGTTAGGGAGCCCTCACCCTCTGACAAGGTTCTTTCTTTCGTCAGGTTCGCCGGGCCCCCCCCCCCCCCCCCCCAGCCCAGCGATCTCGGCCAAAGATTGTCGCACCTCAGACCCTCAACACTCTGTGGGAGAGCTCGGCAATTTTTGCCAGGAGTGCACAGGCCGTCCCTCCGCCAGGGATTGATTTCCTCTCTGCCTCTAACGCGGTCCCGGTAGGATCCTTCCTCAGGGACCCGCAGCAGGGCCACCACGTCTTCTCACTTTTCTCCTCCAACCCAGTCACCAGGGAAATTACCATTTCCCCGGCTGACTGCCGGCTTACTCCCAACCTAGCCCCCCCTACCTCCACTACCATTTCTATCAAGAACCTGGTGGAGTGGGATCGTATTGCCAGAAGTGGGATCCTTCATACCACTGCTGGACATGTCTTCCTCGACATGCTCTTGCAATGAGTGGAGGAGCTCTGGCCAGAGGAGGACGGCACTGCCTCGGTGTCCTCAGACGCGCTCGAGTCTGAGTCACACCACGAGACAGATTCTCGCTTGTATAGCGACCCCCTGATGCGATTCCTCATTAATAAGATGGTGCATCACCTTTCAGCTGCGGCGGACAGCGCAGCTAGGAGCCACTATAACTGCCTACTGGCCGTTAGAGATGCTGTGCTTTCACAGTCCAATCTCTCCCCGGCGCTTAAGGCGGCCTTGCGGTGCATCCCGGGTCAGGGCAGTCGCTCTTCGGTGACTATTCGACTGCTGTCATCTCCCACTCAGTCGAAGAACGCAGGCAGGCGGCGTAATTTGCGGCCAGGCCCCCTTGCCAGCCTCGCCTGCCAGACCCCCCTTTCGCTCCGCCACCCCCTTCTCCAGACCCCAGCCTTATCCCAAGCAGGCACCATCTCGCGCCGCACGGCCCGCCAAGCGCCCTAATACCGCCTCTAGGCTGAAGCCGAAACTCCCCCAACAGAATTTTCGGTTTGGCCAGCAGGCACGGCCTCGGAGGTGACTGGCAGACTCACCTTCAGGGGAGCAGGAACAGGCAGAAACCTCGCTCCCCCCCTGGCCCCTCTGGCGGGCAGCCTATCCCGGCATGCCCACCAGTGGAAACATATGGGCCTCAGCCCATGGATAGTGGCAGTGTTACAGGAGGGGTTCCGTCTGCCTTGGGCCCATGAACGCCCCCCTCACATGCGTTCTCCACCCCCCTCCTCCAGCAAACCCCCTCCTGCCCAGGCAGAGGCGCTTCGCCAGGAAGTCGAGGAACTCCTCCAAAAAGGGGCCATCTCGGAGATATCCCATCCCAACCCGGGGTTTTACTCTCACCTCTTTGTGGTCCCCAAACCCTCAGGAGGATGGAGGCCCATCCTCAACCTCTCCCCCCTAAACAAGTTCCTCAGATCCACCAAATTCAAGATGGAGACCCCGACTCAGATCAGAGACTCCATCCACCATTAGGATTGGGCCACCTCAATAGATCTGAAGGACGCTTACTTTCAGATCCTTGTACATCCTTCCCACAGACGATACATTCAGTTCGTCTGGCAGGGTCAGGTGTTCCAGTTCAAGGCTCTCCCTTTTGGCCTCTCCCTGGCACCCTTCCTTTTCACGAAGGTAGTCAAGGAGATGGCTTCCCTGGTCAGGCAGGAGGACATTCGCTTCCTGGTGTACCTCGACGACTGGCTCATCCTGGCCCCCTCCCGGGCCCAGTGCCAAGCCCACACTTCCCACCTTCTGTGCCTGTGCTCCTCACTAGGGTTTGTCACCAACCCCAACACGTGCGAACTCATCCCCAGTCAGCAGTTCTGCTTTCTGGGCATGAGTTTCGACACGATCTCCATGCAGGTCTCCCTGACCCCAGAGAGGTCCACCCGTATTCTGGACCTCATCTCCCGCCTCCGCCTATCCTCCCACACCTCCACCAGGACCCTTACCTCCCTCCTGGGGATGATGGAGTCCCTCTTGTCCCTCATTCCCCTAGGCCGGGTCCCCAAGCACCAACTCCAAAGGGAGTTCCGTCGTCGTTGGTCTTAGACCTCCGACCGCTGGGATCAGACCATTCCCCTTGGGTTTTGGTTCCTTTGGGCTACAGAGGAGTGGCTCAGCCCCTCCACACTGACCCCCAGGGTTCCCATCTCCCTCCCAACCCAGGCCCTGGAACTCTACACGGACGTTTCCAACTCGGGCTGGGGGGCCCACTTGGAGAACAGTCATGCCTCGGGAGTGTGGGACGCACAGACTGCCTGTCTCCACATCAACGTCCTGGAACTGGAGGCGGTCAGGCTTGCCCTCCTCCGCTTCCAAAACCAGGTCACGCACCGACTTGTTCTCCTACTCACGGACAACACCTCGGTGGCTTGCTATGTCAACAAGGGGGGGGAGTGGGGGGGCACGCTCCATCAGCCTCTCCCTCCGGACAGAGGCTCTCTTCCGCTGGTGTCACGCGCATGAAATCTCCCTCTGCGCGAGACACATTGTGGGGACCCACAGTATTTCGGCAGACACCCTCAGCCGCTCCAGGTCTGTCCTTCACACGGAATGGACCCTCAGCAGGCTAACCCTAACCACAGTGTGGGAACATTGGTTCAGGCCCATGGTCGACCTCTTTGCCACCCGATTCAACCACCATCTGCTGGTGTATGTCTCTCCCGTCCCCGATCCCCAAGCGTATGCAATCGACGCTCTCTCCCTTCCCTGGTCGGGCCTCAGCATACGCCTTCCCTCCCTTCCCAATCCTCCACAAGGTGATCAGGAAGGCAAGACTGGAAAGACCCAGGCTCATTCTCATAACCCCATGGTGGCCGACCCAGTCCTGGTTTCTGGACCTCAAATCACTCACCCATGTTCCACCCCTCCAGTTGACCACTCGGTGGGACATGCTCAGGCAACCCCGCTCGGGTCGCCCTCACTCCAACCCCCAGATGCTCCGTCTCCATGCCTGGCTTCTGTGCCAGCCCAACTGCGAGCACCTGCCCCTACCTCCTGAACGGACAGGTCCCAGTCAGTCCTAAACATATTCGCGGGGGCGGGGGCCTCGCAGGACCTATGGGACCTAGCGACGGCCTCTCGCAGGGCAAGCACGGAGTCTCTCTACGACTACCGATGGGAGCGATGGGTCTCCTGGTGCTCAGACAACTCTGTTCCCCATGATCACCCTTCCAGTATCCAGATAGGCAATTTTCTATCTCATCTATCCTCCTCCCATAAGCTCTCGGCTAGCTCCATACGAGGCTACAGGTCGGCCATCTGCACCACTGTTCACCAACTCGGCGGATCCTCCTTTGAGAATGACTTCCTTCTCAGTGAGATCTCTAGGGGAGTGGCTCTACATGAGTCCCAATCCCCTAGGCGCATTCCCCTTTGGGACCTCTTTATTGTCCTGGACGCTCTCAGAAAACCCCCTTTCAAGCCTATCGCCACCCTGCCCTTTGACCTTCTTTCCATGAAGACCACCCTTGTCCTCGCCCTGGCTTCGGCCAGAAGGCGAAGCGAGATTCATGCCCTCAGCAGGGACCCCAGCGACATTGCCTTTCACAGGGACGGCTCTGTCTCTCTTAAGTTCCTTCCCGAATTCTTAGCTAAGAATCAGGAACCAGGCACTCCCTCTCCCTCCCTCGTCATCCGCTCACTGGCGGATATCCTAGGAGGGGAGAGCGGGGGAGACATGGACCCGTGTCCTTCCAGGTGTCTGAGACACTACTGGAACGTTCGCGCCCCAGGCACGCCTCCCAGAGACGTCTCCTTATTTCTATCAACCCCAAAAATATGAAAGACATCTCGGCTGGCACTGTCTCTAGGTGGTTTTCCAAGATGGAGAGATCTGCCTACGCCCAGGCGTCCAAGCATCTCCTCCTCGTATCTCCCCGGGCCCATGAGGTCAGAGCGCTGGCCACTTCCACAGCGTTCCAGCACTCTGTCCCCTTGTGCCATCTTCTGGAGGCAGCCTACTGGTGTTCCGAAAATCCCTTTATAAGGTTTTATTTAAGGGATATCTGCATGACCAGGGCTGATGGTTCTAAAGGGATCTCCTTTGTGGCGGCTAATGCAGCCATATCGGTTAACCCCAAGGACCACTAGGGCACTCGGCCCTCCTCCGATTCCTTTAAATTCTGCTGTGGTCTGACATGGTATAGTATATGATGCCAAAATGGGGAGTTTTTATTATACTCCCTGTTTGGCTAGTATACTTACCATGTCAGACTCTAATGCCTGCCCTACCTTCCCCTCTAGTGCCAAGGTTCTCGGGGTTACCTTGCACGCAGTCCTCGCTGAATGAGGAACAGGAAGCGGACACCGGCTTCTTCCTACGGTGGAAGTAGGGTGGGCGTCACGTGACTGTCTTATTACTGCATTAGCCACAAAACTTCGGCCTGGCAGAGCTGACTAACTGCCGTAGAATGCTATGGTCTGACATGGTAAGTATACTAGCCAAACAGGGAGTATAATAAAAACTCCCCGTTTTGGCCATCCCTAAGTTCGCCTCTTGTCACTTCTAATCTGATTATGATGAGAATTTCTGAAGATGTTGCTCTGAAATGTTTGCTGATCTGTGTGCATGTGTGTGTGTGTGTGTGTGTGTGTGTGTGTGTGTGTGTGTGTGTGTGTGTGAGTAAGTATATGCAAGCACTTCATTTGATTGAAGGTAGATGAGCTTTAGTGGAGATACCTGCTCTAGAAGCTCAAGCTAGATGATGGGGCATGCGAAACAGATTTCAGATCACAGTCTTGTTTCCATTCATTTTCACTGTACAGAACTGTAACATTCTTGGCTTTGGACAGACACTTTTTTTCCTTTTTTTTTTTAAAAATCATGTGCACTTTTTTTTTTTTTTTTTTTTTTTACAAGGGTTATCATTTTATTTAGGTGAACCAATTAAATGTTTCAACTCTTCACAAAATGTAATGAATCTTTCCAATCCATGCACTCTTATTTGATTTTATTAAGTTTTAGCAGTGAAGAGATTTTTTAAAGAGGGAATTCAATGAAAGTGTGTGGGGAGTGTCACTGGTTTATTGTTGTTTAAATCATGAAGAAGGTAAAGTAAGGTAATGTTGCTTATAACCCAGCCCACCACAAAGGGCCATATCAGGGCTGTCACCATGTTGAAGTCAACTCACAAGTCATTTTTTTTTTTAATGAAATTAAAAGAAAAAAAAACATTCACACATCTCTTTTAAAATACACCTGCTAAACATGCACCAGAAACCTCGTCAAAAATCTTTCTCATGTAAAATCTTAGATCAGATGAAAAATGTTGATCTCTTTCAGAAATTCAAAGATCCCATCAGGTGGGACGTCTCTGAACAAGGTTTTCATGGAGCCTGCTGTAAAGTGTTTAAGTCTTGCATCAATCATGACGAAGGATTGCACTGTATTGATCATGTGTCATGGGTGTGTGTGTGTGCAGGAGGAAGAAAAAGAGGAAGATGACGACAAGAAAAAGGATGAACTCTAACCGCAGTTTATTTCACTCTTTATCATTTGATCTTTATTGTCTCACATGTGTTCTTTCCAACATAATTCAGTTTCATCTTGTGTTCAGTCCATGAGTGAAGATGTACTGGTGAATTTGAAAGTAAAAGGGAAATGGGTGTGTCTGAATGTGCTGGTCTCTCTAAGACGTGTTGTCTTGGTTGGTGCATGCTAAGGTGAAAGGGTAAATATTTGTTTTTCTACATATTTTCCTTCATATCATCATCCGGTGCAATTTACACATTGATGGATATATGTCACTTCCCTTGATCTTCTTTTTTTTTTTTTGACTTAGATATTTACCCCATTGTGGTTGTTGCTGCTGTGAATGCTTGGTTTTATTGTTCCAGAGCATGGGTATTTTTGTGATGTTAAATATATGTTATATTTAAGAAAAATATTTTTCAGGTATTGGTTGTTGCTGCTGTGAATGTTTGGTTTTATTGTTCCAGAGCATGCGTATTTTTGTGATGTTAAATGTATGTTATATATATATTTTTTTTACCATTTTTCAGGTATTGGTTTTTGCTGCTGTGAATGTTTTCTTGAGATGGTGAATTTTTTGATGGTGTGTTCCCTCTTCCCCCTCCTCCCTGATTTTTTTTTATATATATAAAGATTTTAATTGTTGCTGCTGTAAATATTTATTTAGATGCTTATTTACATCCTTGATTTTTGACGGGGTCCTACCTGCAAGATCACATTCCAGTTGTCATTTTTATCTGGTTTTGCTTTTAAAAAAAACCCAAAAAACACCAGAATCAAAGTTTGTTACTGGGCCAGTTGCATAATTGTTTTGCAACAAAGTTTGTCAGCATTAATTAGTTTTGAACCTTTAGAAGCATTCCTCATCTTTCCATTGTTCATGGGGGTTTTTTATGTGTTTTTTTTTCTAATTTAAATTCCATTGTTCAGACGTCTGTTGAGTTTTGTGGCAAGTCTTCCATTTCAGAGCGTGCGCCTGAGGAGACATGAGGATTGCCAAGACACGAGATCAGTCTTTGCTGGAGAGAGGTGAGCCAAGGATTGCCAAGACACGGAGGATCAGTCTTTGGCTGAGGGAGAGACATGGTGATTGCCAAGACATGGAGGATCAGTCTTTGGCTGAGGGAGAGACATGGTGATTGCCAAGACACGGAGGATCAGTCTTTGCTGAGGGAGAGACATGTGTTTGCCAAGACACGGAGGATCAGTCTTTGCTGAGGGAGAGACATGATGATTGCCAAGACACGGAGGATCAGTCTTTGGCTGAGGGAGAGACATGGTGATTGCCAAGACACGGAGGATCAGTCTTTAGCTGAGGGAGAGACATGATGATTGCCAAGACACGGAGGATCAGTCTTTGGCTGAGGGAGAGACATGGTGATTGCCAAGACACGGAGGATCAGTCTTTGGCTGAGGGGAGACATGATGATGGCCAAGACACGGAGGATCAGTCTTTGGCTGAGGGAGAGACATGATGATGGCCAAGACACGGAGGATCAGTCTTTGGCTGAGGGAGAGACATGATGATGGCCAAGACACGGAGGATCAGTCTTTGCTGAGGGAGAGACATGTGATTGCCAAGACACGGAGGATCAGTCTTTGGCTGAGGGAGAGACATGGTGATTGCCAAGACACGGAGGATCAGTCTTTGCTGAGGGAGAGACATGATGATTGCCAAGACACGGAGGATCAGTCTTTGCTGAGGGAGAGACATGTGATTGCCAAGACACGGAGGATCAGTCTTTGGCTGAGGGTGAGACATGAGGATTGCCAAGACACGGAGGATCAGTCTTTGGCTGAGGGAGAGAGATCCATTGGTGATTGCCAAGACACGGAGGATCAGTCTTTGGCTGAGGGAGAGACATGGTGATTGCCAAGACACGGAGGATCAGTCTTTGGCTGTGTTGGTTTGCTCTCATTTCCAAATTTACACACATGCTGATTTTTATGGTGATTTTGAACTGCTGTCCTGAAATGAAAAATTAAAAAAGAAAATGTTGCCATCAATGTTTTAAAGTGATTTGTGTTGTGGGAATGCTCCACTGAATCGGGCAAGTGAAGTTAGATGAATGGTTTGCTACTAGCCAAGAGAAACGAGTCTCAGACTTAACCAGATGTCTGTGGTTTAAGTCTTAACCATGCCTTGTGGATTAACCTTATTTTGCTCTACTCCACCTGCCATACTCCACTTAACTTCCAGTCTGCCCCACTCGCTTGACCCTCAAGCTGTTCCCTTGCAGGTGTATGGGAAACTTTTAAGACATGTTATTTGAGGGCAGCACTATTTGCCAAATTACCATGGAGAGCACTGTTTGCCAAAGTTACCATTGTCGTGAATTCTTCAATCTAAGCAAAAAAAATGAAGTATTTTTCAGCATGTGTACAGTATATGACAATAAGTGACAGTGACAATTTAGAGGCCCAAGTGCTGCTGAATCAGAAAGTTGCACAGACTATTTGGATGCACTTGCACTCACCTCAAACTTCATGTCCGTATGTTAAGAGCTGTGCTTGGCTTCACAATTAAGGATGGATTTTGCATTTGTTGGAAATACATAAGTGACTTCAATGGTCAGTTATAAACAAGAACAGAATGAACACAGACACACTCGCAGCAAACCATATCAATTACTTGATTATTCATAATCAGTTACGGGTTAGTAGTTCAGGGTTGTTTTTTTTTAAATGGTAACAAAGTTTCTACATTTCGTTCGGCATTTAAGAAATAAAGTTTGTAGTTGCAGAAGAATTACCAAAAAAAAGTCAGTTAAATAGTTGAAAGATTTCTCTGATCTCCCAGTACAACCCTGCTGATTCCATAATGTATCAAAACACACAGAAAGTCTGTCAACAGCCTGTGGTCATCATACACTTTCAGCAAGTTGCAGAAACCCAGAACTTGGTGCCACCCTCACTCATCAAAATGTCAACCCAAGTTGTAGAAACCAGTGAAGACTGCCAGTGCAACAAAAACTTTACAAGTGTCTTCAAACTTCTATAACATTCAGTTCATCCATAGTTCTTTTCATATAAAAGACAATCTCCTGTAATCCATCACAATCATTGAAAGCTCTTAATCAGGTTCATTTTCACGCATGGTTTACAGGTTCAATAAAACGTTCACCCCAAGAAATTATTTAAATACGTATACCGTACGGTTGAACTTGACACAGATGTAAAAACTGTTGGTTGGTTAGGTGTGTGTGTGTTTGTTTTTTGTTTTGTTCTTTAGTTTGATCACTCTCTTCAAGCTTTGTTAAACCTGCAGTCTTTCACTACCCTGGCCAAATGCAGTCAACAGAAGAGCTCTGACACTACATTCAGGGACTGTCAGTCAGTCGGTACATGTTATGTGTATACATGTCAACTATAACAATGGCGAACAGGCCTTCTCTTCTGAAAAATCATGAAGGGAATTTTGCGTGTGTGCAAGATGTGGAGTTGGAACCAGTGTTAACTCCCAAGGGAAAAATCCCCCTGAACTGAAACATTCCGGCAGAAATTTGAACCCATGACCCCTGGATCACAAACTGAGCTACTCGGGCCTCCTGATTTGGATTGGAAACAGAGACAATGAGATGACTTCACTGAATTAAAGATAGCTGAAGTTCTAAAATTCTTGAAATTCTCATCCCTGCATCCAAATTTGGCAATGCGATAAAATGCATAAAAGATGTCCTGTAAAACGTTAGTATACTTTCCGTGGATCGTTTGGTGCTTTAAGCAGTTTGTCTCCCTGTCTCAAATACTTCAGCTTCTAACAAATACTGGCCATTTCTGTGTCATAATTTAATTCTATCTGCCTTTTTTTTTTTTTTTTGCCATTTCAATTTACATTATTCTCAGTCCACACATTCAAGGCTTCCCCTAGACAGCTGCACCCACGTTCACAATGTGTATACCGACATTAGTTAACCTTGACCCTCCACACAACAAAAAAACAAACTAAAAAAAAAAAGGGGGGGGGGGGGAGGAATATCTTGTTCGATTTCTTTAACCGTCAATCCGACACAATACAACCTGTGAGTCAAAACAACTGAGCTGAGAAAACTATGGTCTGGCACTACAATCTTTAAAAAAAAAGTGAACGGTCTACTGTACATTTTCACTGGCACTCTACAGTGAAATGCAGAGAGCCATCACACCATAACAGGCAACTTGAACATAATATGGCAAGAATGTGAATGAAAGGGGGAAAATCAGAGGATCTGGATGGAAATGTAAAGTTAGAGATTAACAAACAAGTGTGGTAACTCTTGCTCCCATGATGAAATAAACAGACGACCATAAATCCAAATGAATGCTGCTTAAGACGCTCGAATCGCCCAGCAGATAGGACAACACAGAGCACACACAACAAACAAGGAGACGTCGGTTAGGGGATCTGGATGAAAGTGAAATGCAGACGAATCTGGATGAAAGTGGAAAAGCAAAGGATCTGGATGAAAGTGGAAAGACAAAGGATCTGTATGAAAGTGGAAAGACAAAGGATCTGGATGAACGTGAAAACCAAAGGGTCTGGATGTAAGTGGAAAGACAAAGGGTCTGGATGTAAGTGGAAAGACAAAGGGTCTGGATGAAAGTGGAAAGACAAAGGGTCTGGATGAAAGTGGAAAGACAAAGGATCTGGATGAAAGTGGAAAACCAAAGGGTCTGGAGGAAAGTGAAAAACCAACGGATCTGAATGATGACAGTGAAAAGACAAAGGGTCTGGATGAAAGTGGAAAACCACAGGGTCTGGATGAAAATGAAAAGACAAAGGATCTGGGTGAAAGTGAAAAACGGACCTGGAAGAAAGAACAGTCAGAGGATCTTGTTTCCCTCTTCTTACCTAGCTGAGAGGAGGAAAAGCACTTAATGAGCTTTCCTGCATGGTCGGCTACTGACAACAATATGTTCCACCTGGAAACGAGTGCAACATTTCTGCTTGAATTGCGCGCAAGTCTGTGAACACTGGCAAAAACAGATGAAATCTTGGGCGTAGGTACAGTCCTAATGCATCCCTCGTGGTGTGAGAACATAACAGTTCTGTTTCTGCATGATGACTGGCCTATAGAACATGCAGCGCTGATACGACCCAGTTAACACAGAAATCCTGTACACACCACCCTGGTCTACTTTGTAATATTCTGACACAATGCACTGAGAAGACACTCCAAAATTCTATTACCATGATGGTTTTCACAAATTCACTGCTCCGTTTGCTATAAATTCAGTAGTACACTGCAGGCAATCTATGGTAGCTGACAGGTCTGATAAAATGCCTTCTGTTTTCCACTTTCACATAAACTTTTGGAGAAAAAAATCTGAAATGCGAGTAAACAGCTAGTACCTCTTCAGAATAATTCAAGAAAATTCAGTCACATGTTTCTTATTTCAAAGAAGGAATTTTTGAAAATGTTATCCAAGTACTTTTTTTCCCCGTCCAAACCAATTTCTGCTCTCGCACATAGGTACAAAATTTCATTTTATGATATAAATATCACTATATCCATGAGAGGAAAGAAGTGCATAACAAGGTAAAAATGTTCTAACACAATGCGTGTAATAACTATGACCAATTCAAATGCGCATTTCTGACGGTACTGCCTGATGTGTTAATTCTGCACCACCATGTGCAAACCAAACCACAGGAATCTCATCATAATAATGTCTAACCTCACCAACTAGCAGTGTCTTTTTTTTAATGACATCTACCAAACAACCAAATTCAATTTCCTAGAGTGCTAGATGAACGCTTGAAACCAGGGTACTGTGTTTGTTTTCTGTAATTGGGGGATGGGCATACTCGCGCACCACGTGGAGGGGTGTGAGAGGCACACTTCTGGCTTTGCAACTTCGTCACACAATGCCAAGACATTTTCCTTTTCCATCAGAACCATTCTAAGCCCTGGTCCATTAATGATCCATGTGGTTCTAACATTCACACCAGAGGAGACACAAATGACACAATCTGAAAGACGCAATGTACACAGTCTAGAAGACGTCATTATTTATTTGCTTAGCCGACACTTTCACACAACAACATATCTTTTCAGTCTACAAAATACATTGCAAAGTGAAGCTGCCCACAACACAGCACGTCTGTCTTATTTACTCACTTGGTGAAGAGACTGCTCTGGGAACAATGATGGGTGTTGACAACCAGTTATTTCAGCCACAACAGTCTTTCCATGCAGCCACCAAACACACACACACACCCAACATGTAACAATCAAAACTCACACGCACCTGCTATACACATCACATGCACATACACATATGCCCGGGCACACCACACATATATCTCTATTAACAAACCACTCACATACTGCAACGAGTACAAGCTCACTTTTCATCGTGCGAATGCACACACACACACACACGCACACGCACACACACACACACACATGCACACACACACATCATAACATCATACACAGACTGCAGATGGCAGACAGAAGGAATGTGGGACAGCGCTACTCGGGGCACTGTCAAGCAGTCTTGACGACCAGTGTGTTGGACAGGCGGAAGATTCCAGGAACCATGTTGCTGATCTGGGCAAACATCTCCTCAGACAGTCCCTGAAACAGAGGGAGACTTGTCACTACCAGTCCCTGAAACAGAGGGAGACTTGTCACTACCAGTCCCTGAAAAAAGTCCCTAAAACAGAGGAAGACTTGTCACTACCAGTCCCTGAAACAGAGGGAGACTTGTCACTACCAGTCCCTGAAACAGAGGGAGACTTGTCACTACCAGTCCCTGAAACAGAGGGAGACTTGTCACTACTAGTCCCTGAAAAAACAGTCCCTAAAACAGAGGGAGACTTGTCACTACCAGTCCCTGAAACAGAGGGAGACTTGTCACTACCAGTCCCTGAAACAGAGGGAGACTTGTCGCTACCAGTCCCTGAAAAAACAGTCCCTAAAACAGAGGGAGACTTGTCACTACCAGTCCCTGAAACAGAGGAAGACTTGTCACTACCAGTCACTGAAACAGAGGAAGACTTGTCACTACCAGTCCCTGAAACAGAGGGAGACTTGTCACTACCAGTCCCTGAAACAGAGGGAGACTTGTCACTACCAGTCCCTGAAAAAACAGTCCCTAAAACAGAGGGAGACTTGTCACTACCAGTCACTGAAACAGAGGAAGACTTGTCACTACCAGTCACTGAAACAGAGGGAGACTTGTCACTACCAGTCCCTGAAACAGAGGAAGACTTGTCACTACCAGTCCCTGAAACAGAGGGAGACTTGTCACTACCAGTCCCTGAAACAGAGGGAGATTTGTTACTACCAGTCCCTGAAACAGAGGGAGACTTGTCACTACCAGTCCCTGAAAAAACAGTCCCTAAAACAGAGGGAGACTTGTCACTACCAGTCCCTGAAACAGAGGAAGACTTGTCACTGTCACTACCAGTCCCTGAAACAGAGGGAGACTTGTCACTACCAGTCCCTGAAACAGAGGGAGACTTGTCACTACCAGTCCCTGAAACAGAGGGAGACTTGTCACTACCAGTCCCTGAAACAGAGGGAGACTTGTCACTACCAGTCCCTGAAAAAACAGTCCCTAAAACAGAGGGAGACTTGTCACTACCAGTCCCTGAAACAGAGGAAGACTTGTCACTACCAGTCCCTGAAACAGAGGAAGACTTGTCACTACCAGTCCCTGAAACAGAGGGAGACTTGTCACTACCAGTCCCTGAAACAGAGGGAGACTTGTCACTACCAGTCCCTGAAACAGAGGGAGACTTGTCACTACCAGTCCCTGAAACAGAGGAAGACTTGTCACTACCAATCCCTGAAACAGAGGGAGACTTGTCACTACCAGTCCTGAAACAGAGGGAGACTTGTCACTACCAGTCCCTGAAAAAACAGTCCCTAAAACAGAGGGAGACTTGTCACTACCAGTCCTGAAACAGAGGAAGACTTGTCACTACCAGTCCCTGAAACAGAGGAAGACTTGTCACTACCAGTCCCTGAAACAGAGGGAGACTTGTCACTACCAGTCCCTGAAACAGAGGGAGACTTGTCACTACCAGTCCCTGAAACAGAGGGAGACTTGTCACTACCAGTCCCTGAAACAGAGGAAGACTTGTCACTACCAATCCCTGGAAAAACAGTCCCTAAAACAGAGGGAGACTTGTCACTACCAGTCACTGAAACAGAGGGAGACTTGTCACTACCAGTCCCTGAAAAAAGTCCCTGAAACGGAGGGAGACTTGTCACTACCAGTCCCTGAAACAGAGGAAGACTTGTCACTACCAATCCCTGGAAAAACAGTCCCTAAAACAGAGGGAGACTTGTCACTACCAGTCACTGAAACAGAGGGAGACTTGTCACTACCAGTCCCTGAAAAAAGTCCCTGAAACGGAGGGAGACTTGTCACTACCAGTCCCTGAAACAGAGGAAGACTTGTCACTACTAGTCCCTGAAACAGAGGGAGACTTGTCACTACCAGTCCCTGAAACAGAGGGAGACTTGTCACTACCAGTGCCTGAAACAGAGGGAGACTTGTCACTACCAGTCCCTGAAACAGAGGAAGACTTGTCACTACTAGTCCCTGAAAAAACAGTCCCTAAAACAGAGGGAGACTTGTCACTACCAGTCCCTGAAACAGAGGAAGACTTGTCACTACCAGTCCCTGAAACAGAGGAAGACTTGTCACTACCAGTCCCTGAAACAGAGGGAGACTTGTCACTACCAGTCCCTGAAACAGATGGAGACTTGTCACTACCAGTCCCTGAAACAGAGGGAGACTTGTCACTACCCAACAAGATCCTTGTCACTGGCTCCAAGACAGTAAAATGCTGATGGTTCTTCCTACCTGAGGATTTTACCATTTTCAGTGCACTGAGACGAAAATAACACAATTCAAAAAGATTACCTCCAGCCCTTTAAGACATTCACCTCGCTCATTTTGAAGATTAAATGGATTCTCAATGGAACGAAGCTGAAATTGAAACTAGATTAGTGAAAGTTCACTTTTGAGTTTCATCTCTTGTCTTTTTTATTTATCAACAGTGACCTCTATATCATCCGACATGATTTATCAAATTCTGTAAATTCCCTTGCAATAGACGGGAACAGACCTGCCAATCCCCTAAGACACCAATGAGTAAGAATTGAAGCTCAGTGAGGCAGAAATGTGTAATTTCTGAGAACTAAGAGTAATCAAGCGCGACACTTACCTTTTTTCAAACAAACACGATGCGATGAAATTGTTCGCACAATTTTTGTGAACTTTACTTTTCTTTAAAAACAAGCTTTTCTTTTAAGTGTCACAAGAAATCTTTACAAATTATGAAAATGTAGAATACACTGGAAACACACACAAATCCCCTACACCATCATGGCATGGCACACCAAGGCTTGATAGTGCGCCAGAAACAACCTCAAAAATGTTCTCCCCTGTTGCTGACTGTGCATGTGGGGTTGGCTATCAGCTCTGTGGCGATTGTGTCATTTTTTAAGCATCGCACCACCCCAGGAAAGAACTTGTCCCCCCCCCCCCCCCTTCCTGACTTCCATCAGTCCCCAACACAAATGGTCCATTCTGCAGTCGAGTTGCAGCAGCAGTTTGGGCTTCCATGGCAAGGGTCATCACAATGTGTGTTGTCTTTGTTCGACCGCTCTTGAACAGTTTGGCGATCTCCGAATCTGAGAACGCTTCTTTAAAAAGCTGGGATGCATGGTCGGCTGTGCCAAGAGCGATGTTGTGCTCGACGAAAAATCCGGCCACCAATGCTTCAGCCCGAATTACCCTTTTCCTCATTTCATCCTCTTTTGAGGTGTCTTCAGTCTGAAAAAACTGTGTGATGCTGGAAGAATTCGGCTTGTTAGAGGAATCGATGTGCTTGTGTGACTCAAGGTGACGCTTCACATCCACCATGGGAAATTGTGAAGTCTGACCTGCAAGTGGTACACCGTGCACAATTTACACCTTTAGCCGAAGGTCGTATGCAGGGGAACTTTTCCAAGTATTCTTTTCGGAACTTTTGATCAAGTTTTTTCTTTTTTGCATCTTGTCCAGAACTTTCTACTCCATGTTTCGACATTTTCGTAGCTAAAACTTCAAAAGGACGCCAACTTTGCTGAATGGTAAAGATGGTGAAACGAACTGCGCATGACCGGAAACGCTTCTTGAAGATTACTGGTTATACGCACAACGCCGTGCGTGTCTGTACATAAGCCGATTTTTTCGTCCATTTTTTTTCTTTTTTTTTGAAAACTTTCAATGCGTCATTTTTTGGCTAAATGCGTAAGGGCGTAAGAATTATCACTTGGGCGTAATAAATTACGCGAAATGCGTAATGGTTGGCAGGTCTGCGGGAAGAACCAGAAGCTCTGACCTGTTGCCACTGGTTAATCTTTGTTAGTCTTTCTTCTGTGCTCATATCTAGCGAAGCCGCACAGAGGTAAGTGAGAGGACAGGAAGCTGTGCAGAGTTCTCACCCTTGGCACCAGGAACTGAATGGTGCGGGACACCTGGCTGCTGTAGGTGGCCATTTCAATCATGAAACCTTTGACACACTTGAACAGCAGCTCTGCGCGTTTCAGACACCAGGGAATGGTCATCTCCTGAAACAGAAGTACTCTTCTTTGCATACTGTACAGCGACTAGTTTTCAGGTCATTCCACTGATAATAAACAGGACTATCAAACTAAACAACAACCTCCTGCAACATCCCTGCTCTTCTGATCCTTCAATGTGTCTCAAACATTCGTAAATATACAATAGCAGGTTGATTTGATACAATCGTGTTATTTGGTAGCTCTGCATTTCTTTGAACAAAACGTATGAACACATGAAAAACATCAGTGAGGACGCTTGGTTTTATTTACTCGTTCAGTGGATTGGCCACATCTGATCTTCAAACTGTAATCACTACGATGCATTTTGATGGAAGTTTCCACTTTCATCATTTCATTTAGGATTTCTAATTACGTTATGGAGAAGTTATGTACATAAAACATCTATTTCAAAAGCAACATTATCTTCTCATATTAGTTATGATTTTGTAGGAATCAATTTCATCATTTGGCCATGTATTTTACATCAGCACAAAAAAAAACGCCGGCGGCAGATATGTATACATTATCAGTATTTTATAATTCTTCACAGCATTTCACATGTTTTCATTACGTTTACTACATAACATCTACTTTCAAAATCAAGCTACCTTTTTGTGGAATAACTATATTACAAACACACAAAGACAAGAGATTCAATTACGCCAACGACCTCTTGAGAGTAAAAAGAAAAAAAAAGTTATGAAACACATTCAATACCTGGAAGGCTTTCAAGTATAACAAGGTAATGACTTCTAGAGCTTTTGATTTGATTTGATTGATTTAATTTTTGAGTCTGTTCACAACGATGGTGATATTAGACTATATATTTAAAAAAGAAAAAAAATATATATATATGTATGTGTGTGTGTGTGTGTGTGTATGTGTGTGTGTGTGTGTGTTGTGTGTGTGTGTGTGTGTGTGTGTGTGTGTGTAAGTGCTTATATGAGTGTGTGTGTGTGTGAGCGTGTGTGTGCGTGTCTGTGCGTGCGTGCATGCACGCGTGCGCATGCCCTTGTGTGTATATGTATGTGTGAGAGAGACACAGAGAGAGAGAGTGAGAGTGTGTGTGTATGTGTGTGTGCGTGTATATATGTGTGTGTGTGTGTGTGTGTGTGTGTGTGTGTGTGTGTGTGTGTGTGTGTGTGTGTGTGTGTGCAAACACAAATGCATGAGAGTTTGCCTATTAACAACCAAACAATAATTATAAACTGATAAATCAATTACAACAAATGAATAATAACTGAACTCGATATAACCTTTGCTGTATCAATCATTTTGGGGCTGTAAAGTATTTCTTGTAAAGCCCCTAAGGAAGCAATATCTATCTTTTGCATATTATATAAAGATGTTAGAATTGGACATTCAAAGAGAATATGTTGAACAGATAATGGGAGACCACAAGCGCAATCTACATCCTTAGAAAATTTGGTTTTCCACGAGTTTAAACGCATTTTATTAATTATACTGGACAATGATCTTTGACATAATCACAATTTCGTTTTTGCAGGAAGTTTTTCATTGTTCATACAATTTTCTAATAGAGAAATGATTTCATGTTTATCCAATTTTAATCTACTATCTGGATTTTTTCTAAGAGCACCCTCTTTTGCTAATTTATCAGCTATTTCATTTCCGTAGATACCACAATGAGATGGGATCCAGCAAAACTCTACAAAAGTTCCTTTCACCATAACGGAATGTATCATAAATTTTATATAAAAAATTAAGTCTTTCTTTACATTTGCATCCCAATTTCGTAAGCTACAAAGAACAGATTTAGAGTCAACACAGATTAGAATGCTGTAAATTGTCATATTAAGATCAGATATCCAAGATAAGGCCATAAGGATTGCATATAGTTCATCAGTGAAAACTGAAAAGTTCTTTCCTAAACAAAATGATTTCTTTACTTTTAAATCGGGAATTACAAATCCAGCTCCTGTATAAGATTCTAAAAACTGAACCAGAAACTTCTAGAGCTTAACCAACCATGAACGCCAGGCAAGGTATGTAATCAGTTTCCAGAACAGCACACCCACCTCCGTCATCTCATGCGTCAGGAGCAGGGGGATGGTGAGGGTCTGGATGTCGTAGCGGAAACACAGGCGGATGATGTTGCGTATGCTGAGGATGGCGGGGTGCCTGGAGGTGATGTCCCCTGTGCGAACGTTCTCGTCGACCACCAAGTGGAACACCACATGCACCTCAGACAGGTTGGAGTGCTTGGTCAGGTAGAAGTCCCCCGTGTGAAGTTTGGCACCCAGTGTTCGGTCCTCCGTAAAGATTTATTAATTCGAGTTAAAAATGCATTCTCTCTCTCTCTCTCTCGCTCTGTATGTGATAATTTGAATTATACAATATACACATATCAACGCTTGGCTTCAACACATACACTCATTAGCATACACACACCCACATACAAAAACTCACTTCACTCAGTATTGAAGTTTCAGTCCTTTTCATACTCTCCTAGTCCATTTTCTTTTCAACAGTGAATAACAAACATTTAAATCACAACCTTAGGAAAATCTGCTGTCCTCACATGATATACAAATGTCTGTCCAAAACTGCCACCAACAGGAGAAACAGTTTTAACACAGGTACCCAATGAAACCACATGGACAGATGAGAGGAAAACAGTTTAAATGATCTGCATCAGAAATGACACTGCTGACTGCCATGTCCACAATCTTCCTTGCTGATTGGTTCACTATCCCTATCTTCACAGTGAAATACAGACTGTGACAGAGTCTGAAGGCTGAACAACCCAGCCATATGACACTAGCTGATCAACTGAGAAGTGTGCCTTGAGGAAGACACTCACTCCATCAAGACAAAGACATTGTGTTGAATTTTGAAATATCCTTCAGCGGCCTTTTAGTTATGTTCCCGATAACTAGACCCTCACAAGCATCACACTAGAAAAGATACTGGCAACTGTCGTGCTTTGCAACCAGAGAAAAAGTAAAAGATCTTATAACAAACACTTCATCCTGAGCGAATTACCTGATGATCGGAGCTGGCGCTGTTTCCACTGCTGGTGCTGTGAACGCTGACGCTGTCACCCTCCTGTTGCTGCTGCAGCTGTCGTGCCACCCTCACAGCGTTGGCCTGGCTGAAGGCCTGCTCCATGGCCAGCATCTGCTGCCCCACGTCCGGGAAGTGGAAGTCTGTTGACTGCTCACACACTGCCGCAAAGTCTGCAACACGCAACGTAGCTTCTACACCTGTTTGGTGACACATATTGTGCAGGCTTTACATCCGTCTGTAAGAGACTGAGCAGGCTACACAATTTCTGACACACACTGTGCAGGCTTTACATCTGTCTGTAACAGACTGAGCAGGCTACACACTTTCTGTCACACACTGTGCAGGCTTTACATCCGTCTGTAACAGACTGAGCAGGCTACACACTTTCTGACACACTCTGTGCAGGCATTGTATCTGTCTGACACACACCATGATGGCTACACCTGCCTGACACACATTGTGCAGGCATTGTACCTGTCTGACACACACCGTGATGGCTCCACCTGCCTGACACACATTGTGCAGGCCCTACACCTGACACACATTGTAACAGTTTCATTATCTGTCTGACACACATGTAATGGCTTTGCATCTCTCCAACATGCACTTTGCATGCTTTACCCCTGTCTGAGTAGGGGAGAGAGGGGCAGAGCATTAAATCATATAAGTATTTAAAAAAGAAATACCACCTCCCCACAAAAGAAAAGCGACATTTTCTAGATAAAAACTGCAGACTGCAGTGAAGCTGAAGACTAATTCCTTCAGTTCACATGAAACTGAAACAAAAGCTACAGCAACAAGAAAACAAACAAAAAAGCAAAAAAAAACTGAAAATAAGCTAACACAGAATACTTTTTTTTTTCAACCTGAGATGACCCACCTCTTTTGATGCCGGTGTAAGAGTTCAGCCTGTTGTCAACCAATAGGATCAGCCCACACAGGGAGTTGGAGTACAGCGACATGGCCGTCTGAAGTCTCTGGGGCTGAGGGACCACCATGCCCCTGTCAACAAACTTATAGTTTGCTATACTCTTCCAACACCTCAGAGTATTTTGTCATCTTTAAAAACTCTTCCAACACATCAGAGCATTTCGTCGTCTTAAAAACTCTTCCAACACATCAGACTATTTCATCGTCTTTAAAAACTCTTCCAACACATCAGAGTATGTCATCATCTTCAAAAAGTCTTCCAACACATCAGAGTATCTCGTCATCTTTAAAACCCTTCCAACATATCTGAGTATTTCATTATCTTTAAAAACTCTTCCAACACATCAGAGTATTTTGTCGTCTTCAAAAACTCTTCCAACACATCAGAGTATCTCGTCATCTTTGAAAACTCTTCCAATACATCAGAGTATTTCATCATCTTTGAAAACATCACAGTAATACAAAATTTCTACAAGTGTTTCCAATACATCACATTAACACAAGTTGTTGTATAGCCTTTTAAACACATCGCTGGAGAACAGGTGTTTTTACAGTCTTTTCAGCATATTACAGTAGCACAACTGTTCCACCGTCTTTCTTATATATCACAGGAACACAGATGTTTCACAGTCTTTCCAACACATCACCTTAACATAGTCATTTTACTCTTTCCAATACATCATTCACAGTCTCACCAATACATCACATTAATACAGTTGTTCTACTCTTTCCAATACATCATTCACAGTCTTTCCAATAAATCACCTAAACATAGTCATTTTGCTCTTTCCAATTTATCATTCACAGTCTCTCCAATACATCACATTAACACAGTCGTTCTACTCTTTCCAATACATCATTCGCAGTCTTTCCAATACAGCAATTGCAGAGTTGCTCTACAATCTTTCCAACACATTACAGTAGCACTCAGTTCAATTCATCTCGACTCTACCAAGCCAGCAATAAGGGGCCATACGAGAGCTGTCATCTCGTCAAGGTCGATTCCTTATACAGCTGTTCAAAAACAAACAAACAAACAAAACAAAAACAGTTGTTCCAAACTCTTTCCAACACATCACATTAACACTTTTGTTCAGTCTTTCCAACACATCACATTTACACAGTTGTTCAGTCTTTCCAACACATCACATTAACACAGTTGTTCAGTCTTTCTAACACATCACAGTAACACAGTTGAACTAGAGTTCCCAATTCATCAAACCTTTTCTACTGATAAATCAGATAACTTGTCACTCAATAGCTTACAAGAAAAGGCACAGAGATGGTGTTGTCTTCTTTTGCTCTGTACCTACCATTTTGTTTCCTGCATGGGAAGGGAAGTAACTGCTGTACATGGTTGCACATGTGACTGCCAGAAAATGTATGCACTTTCTTTAGTAAACTGCTGGCACTCACCATCAGTTGTCTCAGATTTGAACGAGAGCTTTGCTTTAACAACGTGACTGCATTCAAGGGAAACAACTACGAAATACCAAGTCGGTAACGAAGTCACCTTCCCCAGATTCAAAACCCAGCACCACCACTGGCTTGGTGTTACCCGAGAGAACGGTGAATGAAGAGGATGTGTAAATCTAGCATATATGTGTCTGTGGGTGTGTGTATGTGTGTGTGTGTGTGTGTGTGTGTGTGTGTGTGTGTGTGTGTGTGTGTCTGTGAGTGTGTGTGTGTGTGTGTGTGTGTGTGTGTGTGTGTGTGTGCTTGCGAGTCTGAACCAAGGCACTTTAGGCTGAGTTTGTATGTGGATCATAGCACCTGCTAAGTTTTGTTTATTATCCCCTCTTGCCCGCTGTTTTGTCATTTATGTATTCATTTCGTGATTCATTTTGCTGCAACAAATGCACGGCAGACTTATGGCTTAGCAGGTGTGGTGTAGCACATATGGACAAAGGTCAACATGCAGTGACACTTTCTTGATAAAACTGGAACTAAGCATGCATACTGTGCATGCATGCATGAATACTTGTATGATTTTCTAAAAGAGCATTTCAATCACTACTTATTTTTAGACCCAAAGAAATCATAGAAGGGCTGGGCTAGCAGATTCCACTTTCTTTCTTTTGTTTCTCTTCTATGACTGCAAGACATACCCCACTGTGTGCGGCTTGTGTCGGCACAGGTCCAAAACATGGGTGCAGAGAAGTCGCAAGTTGTGAGTGGTCTTCATCTGCGCTCCTGCAACAAATCAACATGCAAGGATTGTAACTTGACTCCTTGTAACTTTTTTTAACCACCATTCCACCTCGCTGCCATTTTCTTGTAACTCTCAGTCTGCCTGTATCTGCCCTTTGAGGGCGATTGCATTCGGTTTGCCATGTGAATGATTTGGGAAGGGTTCAGCATTAAGATGCAGTATTTCAAGTCATAAGCCTGGGAATGCTTGAGCTGTAAGATGCTGTGTTTTAAGTCATGAACTTCAGCTCCTTCACGTGCCATTTTGCAATGTGCATTATATGGAGCAACAACAAATACCTCTTTTGTTTTTCACTTTGTCCCACGTGTGACTAGCAAAACCAATAAGTGACTGTGGTGGAAGGTAGTCCATTTCACAAAAACGTGGATGATTCAGTGGCTGAAGCAATACTACATCATGTAGGACAACTTGGACATGCTATGCAGATGTCTCATTATAGACAGTAAAGATGACCTACATGACATGAGACCCAAGCACTATACTGAAGCACTGCTACACCAACTAATAACCAACAGTGTAGACTGTGCGTTTATCTCATTGTCAATGTACAGTTGACCTGCTGTACTGTGGATGATTTATTGGCTGAAGCACCGCTACATCAACAATAACAATTTGAACATCAGAGTGGACCGTTCGGATGTCTCATCATAAACTGTATAGATGATTTACGTGACATGGAACACAAGCACTGAGTTGTGGATGATTTACTGGTGGAAGCACCGCTGCAATTATCAGGACAACTCAGACATAGGTGTTAACTGTACAGATTCCATTGCCGTCGATACAGATGAAATGTCTGATGTGAGACATACACACTATACAATGGACTTAGTGACTGAAGCACCATGAACACTTAGACATCAGTAGATTATATGATGTCTCATTTGTCAATATACAGACTATCTCATCACATGAGACCATGCAGAAGACTCCCTAGAGAACCTCTAAAGAGATGTTCCTCTGGAATTCTTTTGTTTTTCACTTTTCACAAGAGAACATGATCACATTTAAGTTTTCAGCTCGTTTCTTCTCGGCTGAATGAGCATCCATGTGTTACCCAGGATTTTCATTTTACTTCTGCAGTCTTGTTTCCATCTGTCACCCAGGATTTTCATTTTACTTCTGCAGTCTTGTTTCCATCTGTCGCCCAGGATATTCATTTTACTTCTGCAGTCTTGTTTCCATCTGTCGCCCAGGGTATTCATTTTACTTCTGCAGTCTTGTTTCCTATTTCAACTGGCTGATACGGCCTGTGTGGTCGGTGGGCTATACACAACATGATTTGAAACAAAGTAAGCCAACCTTATGGATGTGCTGGAAATAAGAGGCAGTAATTCAGATGACCATATGGTGATCTGGTGGCAATGTTTGGATCTTTTAAGTGCAGGTGAATGACCATACTAAAGAGTAATATACATCAGCAACACATTCAACAAAGGCTCATCCAACTACATCCAGTGATACATTTCTTGATACCAAATTTAGTCAAATTTGAACTTACAGGTGAGTGTTGGGGTAATAGTTATTTCCTTTTCACTGTCTCCCTGTTTCAGGAGTTGCTATGGTGTTTGGGAAAATACATTTGAAAGTTTCATACATTCACATCAAACACATGTGGTATTTAGAATCTTCGAATAGTCCAACCACCTTGAAACATAAAGACCTGTATTCTTCTAACAGTTCTTGTTTGTTTGCAACATCTTCCTCTTCTTGCAGTCATGTCTTCAGCGCCCACTGGGCAGTGTACCTCCCATGTTTCTCATTCCCACTCTCCTAGATATAGCCACTTCATGGGCTGCCATTGCTGACACTGTGACAGGACACACCTCAGTGCAGCTGTGCTAGGGGAACCAGAAACAGTGGCGAGGGAGTGTTGCCACTTAAATGTTGTGAATTCAGCAGACTTATAAAGAAACCCATCACGAATACCATGGTTTTCAAAGTTTATACAAGTAACCCCTCTGGACTGTGACGGCCCACCTCAAAGAGAACTGTTGCTTTGTGAGAAACAGTGACAGCACAATTCTTTGTGTCCTATTCAAGGATCACATTGCACACCGAGATATGAGACTGACCTTTGAATTGAAAATTTATCCATACAGAGTATGTGCATGCATGCGCGCGTGCACATACACGCAAGCACACACGCACGCATGCACACACACACCACACAACGCACACACACAAAACACTGACCAAGGTGTATAGTAAAGCTCTCCTCCAGGCGATTCTGCACCTGCCTTTCTGCATCCTCGGCCACAGGCAGCGATGCTGATGCTGTGCGCAGTCTGTGCCTGTGAAACACACCCCCACTCATCAACCAGAGTATGCACACACAAAAAGTCTGAAAATAATTCATGAGAGGAGGATGGGGAGAGGATGGGCAAGATGGGTGGTGAGGAAAAAGACCGTCATACTCTAAATTCTGTCAAGACAGAAAACCAGGGAAGAGGAACAGAGTACAGGATGGAGGCTGTTAATACAACCCCAAAACTTTGCCATTCATTTCGGCTATATGATAATACTGTCTTCCTACTGGATAGTTCAGGGAACACACTTTGTTCTTTATGGGCTTTTACAGCATACTAACATTCTGTTTTAGGTTGAGAACTTCCTTCATACTCCAGCTTTAATAATAATGATAATAATAACAATGTTAATTTTTATAGCGCCTATTCTCTAAAGATTAGGGCTCTA
>CM065715.1:8007953-8187953 GCA_033310375.1 Conus canariensis
GCACAGGCATGAACATTTCTTACTGGTGTCTGCAATCATACACATAAAGAGTGCACAGGCATGAACATTTCCTCCTGGTGTCTGCAATCATACACATAAAGAGTGCACAGGCATGAAAATTTCCTCCTGGTGTCTGCAATCATACACATAGTGCGCAGCAATGAAAATTTCCTCCTGGTGTCTGCAATCATACACATAGTGCACAGGCATGACAATTTCCTCTGGTGTCTGCAATCATACACATAAAGAGTGCACAGGCATGACAATTTCCTCCTGGTGTCTGCAATCATACACATAGTGCACAGCAATGAAAATTTCCTCCTGGTGTCTGCAATCATACACTTAGTGCACAGGCATGACAATTTCCTCCTGGTCCTACAATCATACACAGAGCTTAATCTAGGATTTTTTAAAAAAAGGGGGGTAGTCCCCCCTCATATCAAAAAAAGGGGGGTACTCCCCCCCCCCCCCCAACCCCATGTTACATACCTCCTCCACCTTTGTACACAGACTTCAACACACCTTGATCAAATCAGATAAACAAAATATTAAAAAATAAATAAAGTCCGCTCCGGTCAGATTTCTCTCACTGGCAGTTGCAGCAGCCTGGATGAAGTCTTTCTGCATAGCTTCTGCTTGCATGGCAGTGGTCAGATACTTCAATGTGGGGCTCAATGGTGTTAGGGCAGAAGTTCGTACAACCTTGGGGCGACGTAAATACGTTTTGTTTTTTGTGTTTCAAACACAATTCACATCGCATCCCACTGGTCTTCAGCTTAGGCATACAGGGCCACTTCTTCAGCCAATCATCTTGAAACTGGTGTTCCCTTGCACTGGCAATCTTTTCGGGCTGCTTCTCCGAGCTTTTGGATGTAGTCGTGGTTTCTTCATGATCTTCTCCACCCTCGCATGGCACAGAATCTTTTTTCTTCACTTTTCCTCCACAAAAGTCGAAGTTGAATATGGTGGGTGCACGCTTTATTTTGGAAAATATCCAATATGGTGCCTTAAACTCTCGCAACTTCTCATCGGTGATCGAGATGGAGGAGATGAACGCCGCCGGTTGGTTGATTTACACTAACAGCCAATTAAATATCAAGAACTTGTTCGCTCCTGCTCAGTCCTAGTTTCAGTTTTTCAAGCAGACGACAAACGAGCACCCGCAACGATCAGTGAACAGGGCGGGCAGTTCTGCAACTGTGCGGGAGTTTGCCCGCTTTAAGAGTCAATAATTGCGGGAAGGAACAGATTTTCGGGGGATTGTACCAATCCCGCGCTCTAGATTAAGCTCTGTACACATAAAGAGTGCACAGGCATGAAAATTTCTTACTGGTGTCTGCAATCATACACATAAAGAGTGCACATGCATAAAAATTTCCTTCTGGTGTCTGCAATCATACACATAGTGCACAGGCATGACAATTTCCTCCTGATGTCTGCAATCATACACATAAAGAGTGCACAGGCATGAAAATTTCTTACTGGTGTCTGCAATCATACACATAGTGCACAGGCATGACAATTTCCTCTGGGTTTCTGCAATCATATACATAGTGCACAGGCATAAAAATTTCCTCTTGGTGTCTGCAATCATACACATAGTGCACAGGTATGACAATTTCCTCCTGGTGTCTGCAATCATACACATAGTGCACAGGCATGACAATTTCCTCCTGGTGTCAGCAATCATACACATAGCGCACAGGCATAAAAATTTCCTCCTGGTGTCAGCAATCATACACATAGTGCACAGGCATAAAAATTTCCTCCTGGTGTCTGCAATCATACACATAGTGCACAGGCATAAAAATTTCTTCCTGGTGTCTGCAATCATACACATAGTGTACAGACATGACAATTTCCTCCTGGTGTCTGCAATCATACACATAAAGAGTGCACAGGTATAAAAATTTCCTCCTGGTGTCTGCAATCATATACATGCTGATACAAAAGCGCCTAATGGTCACAACAATGGAATTATTCTCTTCACACAATGAGAAGTCAAACATTGAATTTACATGTCTAACAATAATAAAAAATGTTACAAAAACAGTATGTGACCGTTACTAAATTTTGCCTTGAACACAGGAAAAGCGAGAGAGAGAGAAATTCCCTTCCTGAAACCCACTGAGGGCAGAACTCACTTGCTCTCCAGATGTTTTAAGTCCTTGTCTCTGCGCTGAATAATGTTCTCCATGGCCAGGGCGTAGGTGTGCTCCAGGTTAAGCAAGGTTTCCAGCGCTGGCGAATGGATCAGTGTGTGATACACATTGGAGAAGGCCTGTTTGGAGTCTTCCTCTGCTACAGTGGCATGTTCTTTCACTTCCTGTAAAGAACAATGCTGCCTATTGACTGGAGATGTAAAAAGAAAGGTATCAACACATACTTTAGGTATACACGCACAGAGGGTGACATACACACTTATCACATAATATTACCCTCTCTCTCTCTTTCTCTCTTACAAACACACACATTCACTCAATAATCAGTTATAAACACACATGCAAATGCAAATCTGTAAACCACTTAAACATGCCACATGTACAACCTGTTGATAACTCTCTCTCTCTCTCTGTCTCCCTGTCTGCCCTCAAACATGCCCTAGCTCCCACCATCTCTTTCCTCTCTTCCTTTGAAACCTTGAACAGACCTTGGAATAGACTTGTGTCCAGCGATCCAAGAGAGTTTTGCTGTCCACCTTCCCCTGCTGGAGCTGCTGAATGTTCTCCTCAGCATTCTGGTCGTGCAGTCTGCTGGTCTCCTTGGCAGAGAACTCCTCCAGCTTCTCTGTCAGCTCTGCACAGCACAGACATCTGAAAACTTCCATGAAACTCTCTCAAGGATTCAACCTACCAGCTTCCTTACCCTTAGGAGAGTTTTGTGTCAAAAGATCTGCTGACATTACCACAGAGCAAGGTCTGGTAATAGGTTTGTCCTTTTTGTTTTTAACATAAGGTGTGTTTTTGTGCATGAGTGTGAGTGTGTGTGTGTGTGTGTGTGTGTGTGTGTGTGTGTGTGTGTGTGTGTGTGTGTGTGTGTGTGTGTGTGATGAGAGTGAGAGTGAGAGAGAGCAACAGAGAGAAAGAGTTTGAGTGTGTTTGTGTGTGTATATATACAAGTGTGTGTGAATGAGAGACAGACAGACAGAGAGACAGAGAATGGGAGTGAGAGAGAGAGAGAGAGAGAGAGAGAGAGAGAGAGAGACTCAAGACTCAAGATAATTTATTCATTTTAGGCCTTTGCCCCTCATGAAGGGGTGCAAGAAAATACAATCATAGAAGTACCATAAGCACTAGACACAGATAACAAACATGAATTCAGAAACGATCTTAAGATAGCATAAGGGATCGCAGTTTAAACGCTTTAAATAGATAAATCGACAAATTTCGGACTGTTTGTTCATGAGTACATGCCAAAAGCAGTACTAATCTGAAATGGTTTGGGTCTTTGTAATACTTCAACGGTATATACTGAGTTCTTAAGTTTTGCAGGACAGGACAACATAACACAAAATGCAATTCGCTTTCTGTCTCCTCTCTGCAAAGCTGGCACATTAAATCTTCATCGCTATGGAATCGATGACGGTAATAATGCACAGCAATTTCAGAAATACCAAGTCTAAATCTAGTAGTTACATACCTTAAATGCGTATTCAGATGAAGCAAAAGATAAGTTTTAACATTAGGCACAATGCAAAACGTCCTGTAAACATTAAATCTTTCACTATTACTAATATGATAATTCCACTCTTGCCATCTGCACGCAATTAGTCTATCTCTAAAGATTCGGAGAAAATCATCAATTGCATCAACCCCTTGGTTCAACCAGACATAACCAAACCCATACATGTATAATTTACAACGAACATTTGAAGCCCAGTTTCTTTTATCACGTTCGTCCAAATCAAACAACATGCGATAAGCCTTATATGGTAATCTATGCTCATCCATTCTTGTTAATTTTAACCAAAACCTAATACATTTTATAACAGAATTTATGTAAATAGGATACCTGTTCGTTTCTCCATACACCAGATCGTTTGGTGTTCGAAAATCGACGCCTAGAAAACGTTTGAGAGCGTACAAATGTACTTTTTCGCAATGTACAGCTGCATTATCCAGTCCCCATAATTCCGCACCATACTGAAGCATTGGCTGAATCTGTGAGTCGAATAATTTTAGAAGCGTGTTCAGAGAATTATTTTTCAACTTATATAGTTTTTGCAAAATGCATAACAGAGCATTCTTGGCTCGGCTGGAAAGGCTATTGCACGCGGCTACAAAACTAAGCCTCGTAGAGAAGTATATTCCTAGGTATTTGTATACGTTAACAACAGGCATTCTTATTCCATTATAAGTCCATTTCTCATTAGCAGATAAATAACCCCCTTTCCTAAATACAACAACATTACTTTTATTCATATTCACCTTCAAATGTAGTGCTGACGCTGCGCCATACAAACTGTTTATCTGTGTTTGCAGGCCAATGACTGTTTCTGCCAGCAAAGCTACATCATCAGCCAGTAATAATATAAACAGCTCAAAGTAATCATGTGTAAATACTGCCCCATGTTTGCCTCTTCTTATAACTTCTAATGCTAATTCGTTGATAAATAAAGAGAACAATATAGGGCTGCAAACATCACCTTGTTTCACCCCACGTGTACAATTAATATACTCAGTCAATTTAACTCCACATCTGACCCTAGCTTTCACATTTATGTACATACTACGAATACATTTATACAACTTGCCTTTAATCCCATTTTTCAAAAGGATCGGCCATAACAAGTTTCTTTCTATGGAGTCAAACGCCTTTTCAAAGTCAATGAAGGCAACGTAAAGTTTACGGTTGAAACAAAACTGTTTTTGTATTAATGCTAACAAAGTAAACATATGGTCTGTTGTAGAATATCCTCTTTTAAATCCCGCTTGATGTTCGCCTGTCAAGTTATATTCTTCTATCCATTCTCTAAGTCTATTATTTATGACTGCACTATAAATTTTACTGCTAATGTCACACAAAGATATACCTCTATAATTGCTAGGATTATTTACATCGCCTTTTTTAAATAAAGGAATTATTATAGACTCTGTCCAGCTGTCGGGGAAAATTCCCTGGTCAAACAATACGTTGAAAAATTTCACAAAAAAATCAACTGTCCGATCTCCTGCATATTTCAGCATTTCCCCAATTATACCATCTGGTCCTGCAGCTTTGCCATTTTTTAATTTCCTTATTGCAACCATTACTTCTTCTCTTGATATAGGGCGGTTCACAGCTGTCATTTCCTCTTCGTCCTGATAAATGTATTCTAAATCAGTGTCTGTCGTATCTACGCTTGGAGTTGCATCTATTTCAAGTAGGTCTTTAAAATGCTTAAACCAGTCATCGACAGTTAAGTTATTATGAACTTGTTTACGTTTAAAGGATATCCTATGAACAGTTTCCCAAAACTCTCTTTGACTGTTGACTGTTGAGACAAGTTTTTCCAACAACATATCATTGTACTGTTTTTCTTTTCTTTTCAACATATTCTTATATTCTCTTCTCGCAATACAGTAAGCATCACCGTCACTTTTACCCCTTGTTTTCCTGAATATCGAGAGCAAACCTTTCGCACTACTCTTACTTAATCTGCATTCCTTGTCATACCAGTCATTTTCATCCCTTTTTGACAAACAAATATTCTTTTTCATACAGCTAGCTTGTTTTCTAATACATTCATTGAACATGTTCAAAGCATCGTTACAATCATGATCAACCAAATCAATCGCACGATCGAAGAGCGACAATGTTTCCTCAGACTGCATGGCATTAGTATAAACATTCTCAAAGTCAGAGTTCCACACAAATTTTTCAGTATACTGTTGTACATCCACCAGAGCGGAAACACATACCTTGTTTGAACTCCCAGGCAATTGCATATATAACTCAACAGGTAAATGGTCTGATTCCAATCTTTCTGATACAATCAGTTTACAAGAAGAAAACAGAAGGGTTAGTAGTTCTTTAGAGACTAGAAAATAATCATTAACGCTGTTTCCTGTTTCTGATATATATGTGTAATTGCCATCAGTGTCACCATTGCAAATGCCATTAAGTATACATAAACCAAGCGCTGTACACATGTTTAACAAACATTTTCCATAAGAATTAAGTACACTGTCAGCAGATTTTCTTACATGACCAGTGGAAACAGAATGGCTATTAAAATGATTTCCAAATAAACCATCATCAAACACATCAGGAGAAAAACTGGAAGTTCTCCCGTTTAAATCTCCTGATAAAATCACAAAAACATCATCAAACCCAGTCATACAATCAAAAATACATTCCTCAAGTGCACTTATACCGTTATCAATATCAAAATGTGTATAATAAGGTGAGCCCTCTGGTGGAACATAGGCACATGCATATATGACATCTGCTGTTAAACCAAAAAGACTTTTATCAATCAGAAACAAGAGAACATTTGGCGAATTAATCTTGACTTCTTGAATATAAAACATAATTTCATTTCGAATAAGACACAGTACGCCACCTGACATTCTTCCTTTTTTAGTGAATTTAATGGCTGGCTTGGAAAAAATAGTATAACCTGGAAATGTGACATATTGGATATCATCTACAAACGTTTCTACTAGACACACGACATCAAATTTAAACAAATAAGACATGAAATCTCTGTTATTCACCTTGGACAGTAGACCATTTACATTCCAATGTATAAACGAAAGAGAAGTCTCGCATTTTCTAGAACCATCACTAACATTGCATAATATGCCACTATTCGTACACTGTCGTCCATTCTGAGATATTAAAAATTGATTTTTGTCTTGTTTGATCGATGGAACATTGTTATAAGTTGTACGCCTTTCCTTGCCATTTTCCTTGTGAGATGTCCCCTCATTTAAACCACAAACAATAACATCTGACAGTACATAACGCTCTGGTTCTTGGAAATGACCGTCAACAGTTCTCTTTTTGTCCGTGCAATCCATTGTATTATCCATTCTATTATGTGACGAGTCTACATCGCACGTGTTTGCACAAAAATCATTACATATAATAGATACGATACCAGAACTCGAAAAAGTATTATTTAACATCCCATCATCTATTGTCACCCCCCTCCCCTGTACCTCAACCAATCCAATATTTACATTGTGAACCGCTTCTTTACTCACTGCGCGTACGTGCCTGACCTCTGTACAAGCCGTCCATTCCACACGGTTGTCACGCACCCTCCTGTCATAAACTGCCGGTGTCAAGCTGGGCTGGCCACACCCCTATTCACACTCCCTAAGATTTTGCCCCTCAAGATAAAACTTTTTTCCCTCGATGAGGAGGTGGTCGAATATCATTGAAGCCCGTTTACCCTCCCCTCTGGCTTTCTTCAGAAAAGGGTATAGTAATCGTCGCACATTTCTGACACGGAGAGAAAAATCCTCGCTTATAAACACTTCACTGCCCTTCAATTTATGTTTGGCCTTAAGAATTTTTTCTTTGTCTTTGTAGAAAGTGCAGCGGGTGATGATCGGTGAGTTAGGCTTGGAATTTAGACGATGTACGCGGTCAAACTGGATGTCACCTGTCAGTCCAAGTTTGTCCACAATCACATCACTGATCAGTCCTTCACAGTCTGACTGTGTTTCGTTCTGCGCACGAGGAAGTCCATAGAAAACAAGATTGTTCCTCTTCGAGCGACCTTCCAGATCGTCAGTTTTCCGTTCGTTTTCTTCCATCCTCTTCTTCAACGCGTCGTTCTCCCCGTCGAAGATCGGACACTTCATCCTTCAGGGACTTCACCTCCTCTTGTAGTGCAGCGTGACCATCCCGAATGTCTTTCATATCATCTTTGATGTCGCTAATAATGTCTTTCATATTTCTAATGTCTTGGTTTATGTTATCAAATTTTTCACTTAAAGTCTGCATCATGGACATCAAATTTTGCATGGTCGGTTCAGGAAGCGAAGTAGAACTGGTAGTAACGGTTCCCGATTTCTCAGCGCTGGGACTTCGAGTTCCGCTGGTTATGCTGGTTTGCCGAAAGCTGTCCTTCCGATGCCCAGGGTTGGTGGTCCGAGGTCCGGGGTTCTGTTCAATGTCGCCGCATTGAAGCAGAAACCCCCCCCAGAACAAGTATGTGAGGAGGCAGCCTATTATGACACCGCCTGTCAGCGACTTCACTTTCAATGTCCTCTGAAACATGGCGACATATTTGCTGGCCCTTTCACTCATAAACTTGATAAATGTTGGCAGAAAACAACCACATTTTGAACGAAAGTCCAGCTGTGATGACGGCATGATCCTTCATAGAGATGTCTGCCAATTCCAAGGATCGGACACTGTCAAATTACTGCGTAATTACACAATTTGTACAGAGCTCATGACCAACACGTCCGTCGCCTCCGAATTCAGTTCATGCCCCCGAGAGAGAGAGAGAGAGAGAGAGAGAAACAGACAGAGAGAGAGAGCGTGTGTGTGTGTGTGTGTGTGTGTGTGTGTGTGTGTGTGTGTGTGTGTGTGTGTGTGTGTGTGTGTGCATGTTTGTGTTTCTGTGTGTGTTTGTGTGTGTATGGTGTGTGTGTGTGCATGTATATATGTATGTGTTTGCAGGAATGAGAAAATCATCAAACTGAAACATAATTATCATGATTCACTATGAATGTAGATGATAAAACATGAACAAAAATATTGGCCAGCAGTATTGTGTATCAGTTTAATTTTCACTTGACTGGGTGCTCATGACAGAAAAGGGGACTGCTGCAGTCCTAGTATTTGGGGCTTTTACCAACTGCTATAACTAGGCCACTAATTTTGTTCGACTCATTTGGCCTTTGAAGACTTTGTTGTACTGATTTTCAAAACTGCAAGTGTGATCACTGTGCACACATAAAAAAGATCATACACATGAAAATATCCACCAGGCATTAAGAATCTGTGAAGGCAAATGAAAATCATCAAGCATCCCTAGCACTGCCCCTTAAATGCACACTGTGGCAGGCACTAATGTAGCAGCCACTGCTTGGACATTGCTAAAAACAGTGCCTACCTCATCACCACAACTTCTAACTGATTATGGAATAATATACTTACATCTGCATGAGTGATGGTGAGATTACAAACTGGATCAATTCATCCATGAAATTCTAAAAGTGATACTTAATACTCTCAGCTAAAAAGCCAATCAGTACTCTGTAATGTTATGTTCTCTTTCCGTTACAGGACAGACGACTTTTGGTGTATCTTTGAGCTAGTGTGCATGATAAAAAGTCTCTTTTTTTCCCCCAGTGCTGACTGACTGCACTGTCAAAGCTGCGGTGAGGCAGCTCAAAGCTGACTCTCGTACAGTGGCACAGCAGCAGGCTGTTTCAGAACCTGATGATATCCTGGAAGAATAAGTTCTTGTCCATCAATGCTCAAATAAAGGACATGAGGTGTCTTTAGGACAGCCTCTGGTCAGTTCAGTTCAGTTGTATGTTTAACATCTTTTCCATCATGAACTCCCAGACCTGACGATGATGTTGAGTTAATGCACAGGCCAAACATCTGCTGCGTCTGGACCCTGAGACTCTCTTCGCACATCTTTTTTTTTTTTTTTTTTTGTTACTCTCATTCTCATGGATTTGCAGATGTGCTGAAGCATATGGACCAGTCTGCATGATACATCCTCGAGGACACTGAATCTGAAGCTCATCATGAATTTTAGACAAGAGAGACAGCCTCTGACTAAAACTGTGCATATGAAGTGTACGCTAGTAGAAAAAAAACAGTCAAAGAATTGGACTGTACCATCAATAATATTGCAGGGCAGGTTGTGCATTTTCTGCAGTCTTCCCACCAGCTCTTCAATGGAGGAAACCAGAGGGATGGTGACAGGCACGGTCAAGGTCGACTTGCCCTCCTTGCTGCTGAAGGAGAAGCTGAACTCTTTCTCCACGCTGTGTGGCATGGCTGATGCACAGTCTAGTCAGTCGGGGGCTGTCTTGAGCTGCCCAACGCTTACTGTGGATTTTGTCTCCCGTGTTCTGAATTCATAAACAGGTATTTCTTTCAGCCCTCAGTTTCTAATGATAACAGAAAATTTCTTCACAGGATTTCCATGTTTTCTAGAAAATAAAAATTAATTCATTAAAAAAAGCGTAAACTGAGAATGATGTAATCTCAAAGAGACCTTGACAGAGACAAGCAAAGAGAAACAATGGAACAGACAGGGTAAAGAGTAGAGAAACAGACAAACACAGAAACTAAGAAAAGGCTCAGGTATAGTTTCCCTCAAACAAAATCTGCAAGAGGCTGGCAATCTGACAGCCATCATTCTCAAAATACAATAGTACAGTCACATACCTTGACCTCTAATCTAACATATATCACAGTTCGTATATTTCTTTTTATGGAACACACTTGATAAGATAGAAAAGATTCATTACTTTGCTATTCTGCTCTCTGCATCACACTGCTAGTGACCCAAAACAGAAGAGTCCTTCACCATGACTACAATAGTAAAAGCTGCATGTGCAGGCCTTAGAGACCAGGTACTCTGGTATCACAGTGAAGAATAACATCTATAGACTAGAATGAGGCAAAGGCCCAACAAAACCCTTCTTTTTCTTTATCAGAACCTGTTTATCACCTCCAGCAAAGTCAAAGTGACAGCCAATAAATCAAATGTAGGGTCTACAGTCAAGAATGCCTGCTCACATGCAGCATGATATAAAAACAGACAGAGCTAGAAACTATTCAGCGTACAGCAGACTGGTATGAGGTTCTACAGAAGTTACCTCAAGTCCATCTGAAATGTTTGTGGAACTAAACTAGCCCAGTCTCAAAGATCATGACCAGGCTACCTGACCATCTTGCACAGGATCGATGACCACCTGCTTTGTACAACAGAGACCAAAACACAGTTACTTTAAGCCTGCACCATCTCACCAGGGACATGGCCACAGTCAGCAGTTTTCTGCTCTACCCTGTATCAGAAAATACTAGCAGTAGTTCTTTCTTTCTAGGGTCCAGGACAGGAACCATTTATCCCTGGATACCATTGAGGCCAAAGCCATCATGACATTCGTGTCAATGGGTTCTAAGACACAATGAATTATGTTTGTTTTTTTTTTTTCTTACGGGCAAGCTGTCGTTTTCATATGACACAATAATCAAATCATTAATTGCGGTCACTTCAAGGTTGAAGACAACTGAATGACAAACAAAGCATTCCACAGCACACGCTTGTGTGTTGTTTTAGTAAAAACCACTAATACTGCTGCAGATAATACCGACACTAGTAACTTAAATCCATAGGCAAACTCAAACCACCCATGGAAGAATAATTACAATCGCTACTTACACAAAGCCCAGTTCAGCTCGTCCTGATGTACTTGTATTCCACACTTGCAGTGATTGTTCTTTTTATTTCGTGAAATTTTCGTCTGTTTCGGCAAGATCGGCGCTTTCACAAGTTTCAGTTTGCAAACAGGATTTTGTTGCAGAGCTTAGGACAACTTTCACAATCGGACATGAGTATAAAGTGATTACTGATTTTCTTCGTCCACAAAATGCACATACTCAAAGGTGACAAACATTACCCAAAGCGCCAAGCTGAGCCACAGACCCAAGTTTGCTTGTTTTCGTTTTGTTTTGTTTTTTAAATGCAAAACCATACCACACCCGAGTGGGTGGAATACGGTGAATGGTAAATTATGTAGGGGAAACTATTCTTATTGCCAGTATTACAATGTATTGGATTTGTCTCTCTTTGATCTCTCTCTCTCTCTCTCTCTCTCTCTCTCTCTTGAGTTATTCAGCTTGAACTGAGTATGAACCAGGAAACGAATATCTAAACACATATTCAAGTCGAAAATTCATAGGACATATTTCGAGACAAGAGAACAGAAAAAGATATATGATAATTTTCAAGGAATGAATGAACGCACTTTTCTCCTCTGACCCTCGCAGCAACACGCGGGAATTTCAGGGTAAACAGCCTCGAGAAATGGCAATACAAGAGTAGCTTAACCTGAGAAGGAGGTATAGCTTAGAGAAGAAGTCTGCTGGGATTTGCCAAAGATAATGACTTGGTTCAACCCAACACTCTCAGCATAAAGCATCCCGACACTGACCAAACGGCCAGTACCACAGCCAGAAAGACCATCCTTGTGAAAAACAAGAACAAGTCTGGCATTAAAGCGGCTAAATCAAGGACGACCTTAAAAGAAGAGTTGCTGTTCCGGCGAACATAAGAGACAAACAAATTACAAGACAAAATACGACGCGTTCCGAGTTCTAAGTTGTATACCACAAGGGAGTATTTTGGGTACCATATTATTTACAATATTTATAAATGATTTGCCAGACTCTGTGTGAAGTATTTGCAAAATATTTGCAGACGATATAAAAATTTACAATACAACTCATAATCATAATACATTACAAAATGATATTGATAACTTATCGGAATGGTCTACCACGTGGAACTTGCATTTCAATGAGGACAAGTGCAACGTGTTACATATTGGACGTAAGAACCCAAAATACCAATATACAATGCCAAACAGTAATACTGGTGAGCGTTCAGATATTTCAACATGTGATTATGAAAAAAATCTTGGTGTCACTTTTGATTCTGGCCTGGAATTCGATAAGCTGAGAACTCTATAAATAAAGCTAATAAAATGATTGGCATAATTAAACGTACTTTTATTCACATAGATAAAGATGTTTTTACAAAACTATATAAGGCTTCCGTTAGACCACATTTAGAATATGGCAATACAATCTGGTATCCTCGATTAAAGAGGCAGTCTGCTGCTTTGGAAAGAGTACAAAGAAGAGCAACAAAGCTTGTAAAGAATATACAAAATCTTCCCTATGAAGGTAGGTTAAAAGCTCTTGGACTGCCTACCCTAAAAACAAGACGAGTGAGGGGTGATTTGATCCAAGTCTATAAAATATTTAATTGTGTTGACAATATTCCTATTTCAAAATTTTTTTACTGCATCAAGAGTTGATACTACCAGAAATAGTGTGGATAAAATCTGTCATGCATATTGTCGCAGTTACCTAAGGAAATTTTCTTTTAGTAACAGAGCAACAAATCTCTGGAATAAATTAACCCCTAACATTAAACGTGCACAAAATACTAATCTTTTCAAAAGCTCTATCGATGATAGTACACTATTGAAGACTATCTACTTTGATTATGATAAATAAAGACTTGAGCGAGTTAAAGACCTGACCGTATAAAGACCAGATAACATATAGAAGGGACATGTAAAGCCAGTTCTGGCTATAATTGCTAAAGCAATTGTCCCTATGAACCTGAACCTGAACTTCACTGGTCTTCTTCAGGCAAGATATATAACATTCAAAACAATGAAAAACGAACAACAATCATCTATCTCCTCAAATTGGGCAAACAATGGATGTGGAGATTCAACGTCAAAACGCGTCGTGTTTTGTCATGTAATTTGTTTATATCTTTCATTCAGCGGAACAGTTAATCTCCTTGTCAGTTTGTTTCAATTTCCGACTGCAGTCACCTCACTTTGAAACCAACATTAGTCAACGACATTTCCGAGAGCTGATGTTGGCAGTGACCACCACCATGTCATGATGAACGGTAAACTACACTTGAAGAACAAGAGGAGGGGGGAAAGGCGTCTTAAATTTGATCTTGACACACTGAAAGACCCTGATGTACAGTAAAGTAGGCCTACGTTTGAAGAACAAGAGGGAGGGGGAGGGGGGGGCGTCTTAAATTCGATCTTGACACACTGACAGACCCTGATGAACCTGATGAACAGTAAAGTACGTTTGAAGAACAACAGGAGGAGTAAAGGGCGTCTTAAATTTGATCTTGACAAACTGAAAAACCCTGGTATCACTGAACAGTCTCGAATGGCCATAGGAGGAAAATTAACCTTGAAGAAGACCTTGAAGACTTCACGAACATTCAAGCAACTGATGAGTGGAGCAGTAACAAAGGTCCCAGGGATAAGCAGATGGAAATCAAAACCATGAATTTCAAGCAGTATCTTGGAAACATGTGACACTAGAAGGACCTTAAACTGCTTAAGAAGACTTGTGGCCATGCAACAAGATCCAATGGCTTTTCTAAAACGATCCTCAAAAAGGGATACAAAGGTAAAGGCCTGAGGTGGGGGGGGGGGGGGGGGGGGACATGGACTGATACCATTGCAGAGTCAACAGGGAAAATGTTCGCAGAGACGCAGGCCTTGGCACGTGCACAATCAACAGAACTGTAAGGATCTGTTCTTCAGTGTGGTATCCCAGTGACTCCCCTTGGAGAAGAAGAAGAAGAAGCTGTATCGCAACTTGCTATGAGAAGTGGCGATACAAGAATAAGAAGCCCTGAAAAGAGGGTATATAGGAGTAAATAGCCCTAAGAACAGGTTATGTAAGAGTTAACAGTCATGGGACGAGGTTGTACTGAAAGTAAGTAACCCAGGAAAGGGGCTATACAATGAGTAGCCCTGAGAGAGACAGTGTAAGTGATCATTCTCGAGAAGGGGCTTTATAAAATTAAATAGCCCTGTGAAGGCATCGTAAGTAGACCCGACAAATGGTTACAAAAGAGTAAATATCCCCGAGCAAAATAACTAGCCTTGACATTAGTATGTTAGAGTAAAACGCCCAGGCAAAGCATTCTTACTGAACCTGGGGAGGGACTATAAGAGTGCTAGCCTTGAGAAGGACTATGATCAGAATAACCAGCTCTGAGAAAGTGTAAGTAACCTTGAGAAAGAACTATGTAAGAGTAACGAGCCCTGCCAAATGCTAATCTAGCCTTAGTAAGCGATCCGAGGTAGAGCTCTGTTAGAATAACTAGCCCTAACGAAGGGCTATACAAGAGCATGTCCTGAGAAAAGGTTTTATGGAATAACTAGCCCCAAGAAGATGCCATATATGAATCATAATACTGCATCTATGTTGATAGCCCTGGGAAGGGGTGTCTACTTTTAGAGTTACTTGCCTAGAAAAAAGTGTTACAACTGGTCCTGAGACGTAAGAGTAACTATTCTGAGAAAAGGGCTATATAGATTAACTTTGCATGAGCAAAAGCAACATAGGAGTAGGCCTAACTAGCTTGTAAGGGGGCTATGAAAGCGCAATCAGACCCAAGATGACGTTGTCAGTAGTCCTGAAAAAAAAGGCTGTACAAACGTAACTACCCTGAGAACTGGACATATGAGAGTAGCCCATTGAATGCGGCTGTGTATAAGTAACTAGCCCTGAGAAAGCGTTTAAACGGGTTGCATTTTCAATTTAAAAGCAAATTCACATCGTTTTAATGACTCATAGCTGCAAAGTCAGTTTAGTTTCAAAGGCAAATTCGAATGAGTTGTACAGCTGAAATTCTCTCTCTCCCCTCTCTCTCTCTCTCTGTTCTTTCAAGACTAAAATGTATGTATCACTTTAAAACTTAAAGGCATATTCAAATGAGCTATATAGTTTAGAAGCTGTAATACACTTATCAGTTTCCACTTGAAGACGAATTTGGAGTTGTTGTAGCAATGGATTCTTTCTAAATGGATTGTTTTGCTCATATTGATGGATTTTTTCAAATTCATAAACAGTATTTTAAATGAGTTGAATAGGTCGTACCATGTCTGACAGTTCACATTGACCTAATGGCTCATGGTTGAAAAATGTATCTGTTTTAAAGGCACATTCAAATGAATGGTATAGCTTATAGCTAAAATACATGCTATAACTAGCCTTGACAAGGGACAACTTGTGAGTTAAAAGAAAAGTTAAATGGCTTGTCGTGTTCAAAGCTGGAATACACGTATTGGCTTCAGAGGCACATTGAAATGAGTCATGTAGCTCAAAGCGTCCCCACCCACATCCCTGCTGCCTCCCCTTCCCCCAGATTTTCTGGAGTCCCAATATTTCTGAGTTTAGCATCAGTTTTTGCTGCACCCTGGAATATCTTAAAGAATATTTTACTTGCCATTTCTGTACAGTTTGTCCGTTTTACAAATATGAAAAGATGACTTCAATATTCATTAGTAATATTTGATATAAACTCAGGTCTCCAATGTTTTTGGGGAAGTGTGAAGGACTGATGTGTGTGTGTGTGTTGTTGTGTGTGTGTGGTGTGTGTGTGTGTGTGTGTGTTTTGTGTGTGTGTGTCTTGTGTGGGCTGGGGGTTGAACGGGCGTGGGAGTAGGGAGAGGGGATGGGGTACCGTAGGACTTTTCTCCTTCTTTCTTCTTCATTACACATTCAGTCTCAGATCCACATGCTGTTTTAGGTATGGTGTGTACAGTATTCTGACCAAATGTAGAGCCTTTGGGTATGTGTGTACAGTATCTGACCAAATTGTAAGAGCCTTTGGGTATGGTGGTACAGTATTCTGACCAAATTGTAAGAGCCTTTGGGTATGGTGTGTACAGTATTCTGACCAAATTGTAAGAGCCTTTGGGTATGGTTGTACAGTATTCTGACCAAATTGTAAGAGCCTTTGGTATGGTATGTACAGTATTCTGACCAAATTGTAAGAGCCTTTGGGTATGGTGTGTACAGTATTCTGACCAAATTGTAAGAGCCTTTGGGTATGGTGTGTACAGTATTCTGACCAAATTGTAAGAGCCTTTGGGTATGGTGTGTACAGTATTCTGACCAAATTGTAAGAGCCTTTGGGTATGGTATGTACAGTATTCTGACCAAATTGTAAGAGCCTTTGGTATGGTGTGTACAGTATTCTGACCAAATTGTAAGAGCCTTTAGGTATGGTATGTACAGTATTCTGACCAAATTGTAAGAGCCTTTAGGTATGGTATGTACAGTATTCTGACAAAATTGTAAGAGTTTTCAATTCTGTGCTCATTTTCCTTCCTTTGTTTGCAACATATTTTTTCTCATGCTCTTTCATGTTTTATCTAAAAAGAAAACTTTCAAAGCCATATCACTGCACAAGTAACTTAGCCAAAGGTGTATTCGCAATGACTTATTTATGTATGTGCATATTAGTGAATGGGCAAGGGAGTAATTGCCCTTGTGTACACATGCAATACATGGCAATAGATGTGTACATACATGCACTTACAAGTGTGTGTGACTTTGTGCATGTTGCACAGGCAAAATAGGGCAGTAAGCAGACAAATAAGCAGATGCTTGTAAAAAAAAAATTTCAAATCATAAAAAAAGCAGATTCTTATCAACACCTTTAAAGTTCACATTCACACGCACACTCAAACACACACATATGCACACACACACACACATTAAGACAGACAGACAGAGAGAGCGACAGACACAGAGACAGAGACAGACAGATATTCACACACATTAGAGACAGAAAACAGATAAACATTCACATCCATTTATGGAAGTCAAACATACCACAAATTTGATGGCAATAAACATTTATTAGCATACAGACAATAAAGCCACTATTGACACTGCAAAAAACACAACGCCTATGATGAGTAAAACATATCCATCCTCAATATCACACAAAACTGCTAAATAAAGATCTATATAAAGCACAACAATAATGACGGCACACAGAGAGAAAGGGTAAAAAAAAACAAATCATGAACAATACATCACAACCCAATATTTGTTAAAACAAAAATAAGACAATAAGAATTGAGACTTCCATGTTCCATTAAAAAGATGGAGGGATAAAGACAGTAAATAAATAAAAACTGACGCAAGAAAAATGACTGTCAAGCCATCTCCCTCATCTCAATTTCCTGGTGCTCTTTTAACACTAACAACACAGCAATACTTCAGGAAATACATGTACTCTATTATAAACCACACAACTGAAATTCATGAACTGTTTACCCACAATGTTTTAGTTCAGATCTTAACAAAAAATGATCCACAAAAAACAGACTCCTAGAACAAAAGTGAATTCAAAGCATATTCATTTCAAACCTACAGTGAATATTCATCTATCCTATGTTAAATCAGCCATATCTTGTAACAGATAGTTGTCAACATGATCTGTTTAGAATACAAAATGCCGAAATTTGATGACTGCAAAAGCGTACAATAGGACTTCAATACTAGGTTAACATATAATGCCATTAAACAGACCAGAATAGCAAACTGTGGGCCTGTGACTTCTACCTGCTTTAACACATTATGCACTGCAAAACATCTCTGTTATGTTTTTACAGCTCATTTGTGACTCAGTTACCAAGACAATCCCACCCCTGTGGCCTGGGTTGCTTGAAGAAAACACAGAAAAACCAGTGCCCACACAAACAATAACCAGCCCCAAATTCCTGCACAGTGACAATGCATATTTCACATTTTGAAGGAAGTTGAACAAGCAAGATATGCAAGAAAACATCCTAAACAAAAGTAATGGACTTGTTACAGGATTTGGATTATACTCGATCCCTATTAAGAGCTACCTCCTAAAGCCATCCCGAATGAGTTAAGACATATGACTCTTCTTAAGATTGGGGATACACAAGCTGTTTGAACAAAACCATTTAAGAAGTTGTGAACACAAATCTCATGCAATCAGAAGAGCCCATAAGAAACAGTGTATGCCACATGGTGTGGACGGAACTGATCGGTTGATAACAAACTGAAATTGCTGCTGGCACACACAGCTGACAGAGAAGTTGGAAAAGCAGGACAAACACTTGTGGACACAAATGTGACTGGTCGCTACAAAAGATCAAACAGGCCAATCATAAGATGAATGAAAACTTCAGAAAATGTTCCAATGAAAACAAAAACTGTCACTGTAGGTTTCTTCATAACAAAGTTACAGATTCATGGAGTTTGTTTGGCTGGTGATCAGCTATTTTTGAAAAATTGAGGCTGAATGAGAAGTGACTGTGCATTCAGGATGTCCTTTGCCAGTACGAAATCTTATTTTTAAAGAGTTAAGAGGTAAAACAATAGACTTGCAGTTGATATATTATGATGAGCTTAGAGATTACATGAAATGGCTGTCACAAACGAACTGACGAAAATTCTGCCAGAGTCCTTTCAGATCGTGTCGTGGAGACCATCTCTATGGTTGTACCCATCACAATATTTCCCTCCAGTCTTAAATAGTACACACAATGTTGTTGCTATGCAAAGCTTTGTCAGACACTTTCCTCTCTGTGGTCACTTCAGGCAAGTTGTCTTTGCCATCATTTGTGCACTGGGTGTCTGCCACCACTGTTTAGATGAGTGCTGTTTAGCTGGAAGAAAGGATTTATCTGTCCTGTTCAGCTGGAGGAAAGGCTTTATCTGTCTTGTTTAGCTGGAGGAAAGGCTTTATCTGTCCTGTTTAGCTGGAGGAAAGGCTTTATCTGTCCTGTTTAGCTGGAAGAAAGGATTCATTTGTCCAGACATGAACTGATGTGATTGGAAAAGACAGGGCAAACCGACATCCTCGACCATTTCAACTGTACAGTAAAGTAAAACACAAGCAGTTTGGTACCGATGTTTGACCTGACCTACAGAGATGTGACTAAAACGTCGTCTCCTGTGGAGGGTTCTTTCCTATAAATGATCAGCATGGAGTTCACACCACTGAAATATTACCGTTTATTGGTACATCCTTGACAACACAGCATGAATGGCATGGTGGACAACGTGTGGCCTTTATCAAACAGCAGTCAAAAAAGTGCTGTGGATACTGTGTGGCCTTAATCGAAAACAACGTTAACAACAACAACAAAAACCTCAGTAGATGTACTGTTGCAGGGCAAGCAATGATCCACAGTAGAAGCAGACACAGACTCCACTCCTCACTGAACCTCATACTGCAAACTGTCGGTACAGATATGGAAACAGTCCAACCACCTCCACTAGTTTATATCACCAACAAAGGGAGGATACTGTGCTTTTCTTTCACGTGGATTTCAGTTTATACAGATCACCAATTTATCCATGATTGCAGCCAGAATGTGTACACACACGCACACACATAAATATGGCGGCAAAAATTAAAGCTTTCACAAGCGTTGGTAGCAAAAATTCTGATACAGGAAATAAAGGGAGCTGGAAGAAGACTCAGTAGTTGCTCAAATTATTGAGCTGGGCAAGATAAACGCCATCCATAGAAGACGGGCTATTAAATCTTTAAATCAGGAACTTTATATACGTTTTTACTAGTAGGTTATGGCCTCTCTGTATAACTTTCAGGTCTGGGAAATAAAACAAAATGAAAAAAAAAAAACCAAAAAAACAAACCCAAAACACCTCAATTTTATGAGTAAGAAATGTTCACCATCATTCATGAAAATGTTTTCACCAAGAACATAAAATTACTCAGAACAGTCTGTGCAAATGTGGTCATGATTAAATCAATATGTAAAAAAAAGAAAGAAAGAAAAAAAAAAAAAAAGAAAAAAAAATTTTCATGCACACAGCTGACAAAACAGAGCATTGCCAGCTCACCTCTAGAGCAGGAAAACAATCCTGGAATTCATAAAATGAATAAAATCACAACATCTATGCTGATGTAACAATGGAATTCTAACTTTGTCTTTAAAGTAATGTCTGCAAAAAAAAAGCTGGAATGCATTAATTCAAAAAGGCCAGGCGCTTTCGAAATATACTCAACACTTGGGACATAAAGGCATCTACTGCAGTACAAGCCAACACAGCCACAACCTAGAATACCTATGTGACAAGTCAGTTCAGCTCTAACCCACCAGCTGAATCTGCTCACATCACAGGGACTAACACCATCAAATAAGCAATCCACTGGGCAAGCGCACACCTTGTAAAAAATCTCAAAGGCAATGCAACAGCACAAACACATTTTTTTCCAGAACATTTCAACCTTCATTTGCTTATGAAGACTTATTGCTGTCAAATTCCTCTCTCTTGCATGATTAAATTTAACATGAGTGTTTAGGGAGAAAAAAAAAAGAGGAAAATAAAAACCACACACACACACACAAAGAATTTAACACTCTTTCACAAATACCACACACTAATGACAGCCCAACAGGTCACAACCTCTTCTCCCTTGCAATCTAGAACAGGCGTTCCACCATTTCAGTCTATCATCGATATATTGTAAGTAAATCCAACTTAAACAGAATCACCTTGCCAGCCTACGCCCAGTCCCCCAAACCCCCTCCTCTCTTCCTAGATGTTTGCATGAATGTGATTTCTTTTCTTTTTTTTTTGAAGGGGAATGTGGGAGAGAAGAAGGGGGAAGGAGGTAAGGTAATGTTGCTTATAGCCCAGCTGACCGCAAAGGGCCATATTAGGGCTGTCACCCCCTTTAAGTCAACTCACAAGTCATTATCAAAAAAATAGAAAAAAAGAAATTGCTCACTCACACAACCTTTTAAAACACACAGGAAATTTTGTTAAAAATCTTTCCTGTGTAAAATCTTAGATAAGATGAAAAATGTTAATCTCTTTCAGAAATTCAAAGATCGCATCAGATCAGATGGGACATCTCTGAAAAAGCTTTTTCATGGAGTCTGCTGTAAAAGTGTTTACGTCTCACATCGTGCAAGTCCCAACATTCTGAAAGAATATGTTTCACTGTGAGTGGTACATGACATGGAATGCGCCCCAGAGCTTCTTCACCTTTTAAAAGATAAGAATGGGTGTAAAAGGAGTGGCCTGTGTACGGCACAAAGAGAGGGTGCGTCTTTGTATCCTGTTGTCGCTGCTCCTCCCGACTTCCCCACCAACCAAGCCAGCAGGTGTTCTGTCACAGTGCTATCGCCAGACAAGGAATTTTTAAAAGCAGACTGCTTTTTGGTACCCACATGAAAACACTGCTTGACAGTGAAATTAAGATTATATCCTAAATGACCTAAGGGGGTTGGGGAGGAATAGAATTACAGCTTGTATCTCACCATCCAACTGAGGTAAAATACCACAGACAACAAGGAAAACAAAAAGACTGAACAGCCTTTTAAAAATCTGTTCAGACTTTCACAACACCTTACCAGCAATTTACTATCTGTTCAGACTTTTACAACACCTTACAGGGGGCAGGTAAACAGATCCATTTACTATCTGTTCAGACTTTCACAACACCTTACAAGGTAGGGCAGGTAAACAGATCCATTTACTATCTGTCAGACTTTCACAACACCTTACAAGGTAGGGCAGGTAAACAGATCCATTTACTATCTTTCAGCTTCACAACACTTACAGGTAGGACAGGTAAACAGATCCATTTACTTTTCAGTCACACATGAGTTCTCTCTGACTTCACCATCCAGCTAGTTGGTTCAAGTCCTGTGGTGAGAGGCCTGAGGTCACTATGACCCTGTGGCATATTCCTGTTGCCTGTCGGCAGCAGTGTAAAACCAGAACATAAACAATGCAGAACTCTGCAGATGAGACCACATTTCACGGTATTACTTTTGCAGGTTTCATTTCTGCCCATTTACATGTCGTTGGGATTGCGTGTCTGTTGAGACTTAGATCACCTTTGATCCATTGGCATGAAAAACATTAAACTTTAAGTGTGTGTGTGTATGTGTGTGTGTGCGTGCGGGGAGGGGGGGGGAGAGAAGGTACGGGGGGGGGGGGGGGGGTGGTTGTGTGTGTGTGTGTGTATGCATATGTGAGATGTGTGTGTGTGTGTGTGTGTGTGTGTGTGAGAAACCAAAAGAAACATCCACATTTTAATCTCCTTGGCAAACACTTAAGGGATACATGTATATGTACACAATATACTTGTATGTAAAGTATGCTGCAAATAAATGCTTGGTTCTGAATATTCCACTTCAAAGAGAATTCAATACCCCTTCCCACCCCACCCCCAAAAAACAACAAGAATAAACATTGCCAAATCAGATACACAGAAAATGCCATCTGAATAGGAATTCTAATTTATGTACAGTTGCACATTATCAGATAATATAAAACCATAAACTGGCAGACTAGAATGCTTTTTTGTGTATAACTTTTTTTTCTTTTACTCATCAACAATAACCAGAGACAGTTGGTTCAGCAGCACAGTATCTTGTCATATAAGTTATATTAAATGTGAAACCAGTTCAAACACAAATAATATAAAAACTGAAATGAAAAAGAAGAAAGAGTTTTGGGATGGGTTAGGAGAGGGAAAGAGACAGAAACAATTTCTGCTTCAGAGTCTGGAACTCGGGGTGGGTTACGAGTGGGAAAAAGATAGAAACGATTTCTTCTACACAGTCTGGAGCTTGGGGTAAGTTAGGAGTGGGAAAAAGACAGAAATGATTTCTCATACAGAGTCTGGCACTCAAGTTCATCACTGACGACACTTTTGTGTATGTGACCATTTTGCATCCTGTCAGTTAAGGTACTGAAATTCCATTTTCAGGGATGACATCCAACAACAGCCTAAGTGTGGAGGGTTGGTACACAAAAACAGCACATACCTCACTACATTTTGCTCACACAAGCACAATAGCTTGCTGTCATGTATTTTGTGTGTATCAGGATGTGTTCTTTATCTCACCGGCACATGATAACCTACTCTTTATTTAACCATGATAACCTACTCTTTATTTAACCATGATAACCTACTCTTTATTTAACCATGATAACCTACTCTTTATTCAACCATGGAATGAGCTCTAATCTGTGCATAGGGTGGAGTTTTTCATCATTGTAATGCATTCATTCACACCTGGGACCTTGGTTTAAAGCCTCATCAGAAGGACACGGAGGAGATCAGAGTCTGCTCAGACGAAGATAAAACCTCTGCCCTGACTATCTGAAGCACAGAATGACCCCTGAACCTTTGGATCAAGACAACACGGCTTTCTCCACAAGACTAACCTCCCTGAGAACAATTAAGAGCACATAAGACTTTACAACCTTCTGAAGATTCATCAGAATTGGTAGAAACCTCATACAATGACAACAAACAGTGAAAAAAAAAAAAAGATTACCCATAAATTACTGATGACCTTTGGAGACTGATGTTCAGAACATGAAACAAGCAAAATGCAAAGCAACAGAAAGAAATATTGTCACAATATTGTTACAATCTGTTGGTGGAACTGGGTATTCAAAAAACACGAAAAAAGGAAAAAAAAATTAAAGAGAAGAGAAGGGAATTAAGGTAATCTCTCGGTTTCAAAGGACTGTGGAAATAAACATGTGATGAACGAAACAAATCAAACCTGTGGACATGTATTTCCAACACCGGATTTTGTCATCTTGAATATCTGAATATACACAGCACAAACTATACACAGGACTGAAGTAGAATGGAACAGCATTAAAAACTCAATCAGAAATATTCCCCCAAAAGTTCTTATATTATGCTTATGTTCTTTGAGTAGAACTGTCGAATATGCAAAGAGATGCAGTTCTTCCATGTGTACAGAACAAAATAAACAACATGCAGCTGGAATCTCCAGTCTTAAGAAAATGATGTCATGGATACTCAGAAAAGATGAAGCTTGCAAAATAAAATGTTGAAGCAAAAACACTGATAATGTATTCCTTCACAAAATATTACTGCTTTCAAAATCATAAGATATAACCATATAAAAAGTGCATGTTTATGTGCAAGTGTTTATCTACTTGTTACTTGGGGTGGGGTAGATGGGGTTTGCAGATAATCATCACACACCCAACTTCTGTGGAAGTCAGCAGAACTTCCAAGCAGCAGAACAAATTTCAAACAATCAAACTTAGAATGAACAGAAAAACCACCATCAACTGATTCCTCTTCGCTGGATTTCTTTTAGGCCAGCTTGGGACTGCCCACTGGTCCTGTTCCTCATGACTGGATCATGAACAACCCAGAACTGTACCAACTTTCACTGTTCTGAAATCATTATTTTCAGTTTTCCATAGCGTGCTGGCCACCCACCATTGAAATCCAGACAGATCAGGACTCCAGACATTGGACTCTATGGTCAACACAACCCAATCCAAAGACTGGGAGAAGAAGAAGGAAAGATGAAAAACAAGTGTTTGATGAAAGTCATGTCATATTTGTGGCCTAGTCCACAGTCATACAAGCTAGTACTAGGCCTTATATAAGTCATGTAACATTGTTAATTTTTCACTTGTCATGATCATGTTTCTTGAAATTGTTCTGAATCAGTAGCACAATAATAATTCTCAAAACCACCAATTAACAAAGCGCTGTGTGTGTGTGTGTTGTGTGGTGTGTGTGTGTGTGTGTGTGTGTGTGAGTGTGTGTTTGGATATGTGCCTGTACATCTGCTTGCAGTATGTGTGCATGTCTGTGTGTATGGTGTAAGTGTTGTCCAGGTGAATATATCTCAGTTATGTGCAATGTGTCTCTGTCTGTAGTAAGTGTGTTTCTCTGAACATGTGACAGAGGGGCAAAGCCAGTCTGTATAAGTGGTTGTTTATGTGTGTATGTGCTTTTGGGTATGTTTGTGTATTACCAAAAAGAAAAAAAAACAAAACAGAAACACATCATCACTACTTAAGTCATACTAAGTCTGTAAAAGAAGGTGCTATAAAAAATATCATCATCAATTCTTAAGTACAGATACTGTACAAAACAATTATCCAACACACTAGGATACCACACCAAAAAAAGTTTCTAATCAGACAACAAAAGCATGTATGAAAATATATAAACATGTGACTCTCAGTAGTGAAACAAGTCAGATGTCAGCTTTTTTTTGGGTCATTTTCTGGTTTGTAGATTTTTTTGAAGCATTTCCCATTTCTTGTTCAACACTCCAAACCACTTTAAGCCCTACAGTGCCAAAGCAACAGTCAGTCAGAGAAGACATCACCTCCCCTTAAAAAATCTTCTTGACAGAAGTAAAAAATAGTATTTACTGCTTACAAAGTCCTACTGAACACTAGTTCTCTACTGAGCTCTACATCCACAGAAAGTAAAAAAAAACTTAACAGGAAATCACATCATCAAAAACTGGCCAACCAGTCCTCTCCCAGACAAACAGTCACTGATCACAGACATCATGACTCTGCAAATGCACACTAGCATGAACACTCCCTCCCTCTTTCTCCTTTTCACTTACACACACACACACACATACAGACAAACACATACACACACACACAGACAAACACACACACACACATACAAACACATACACACACACACACAGAAAACACACACACATACAAACACACACACACACACATAAAGACACCACACACACACATAAAGACACACACACACAGACAACACACACACAAACATACAAACACACACACACACACATAAAACACACACACACACACACACACACACACACACACACACACACACACAGAGATTCACTTCCGAACCCATCCATCCACACATTTGCACAAACGAACTTCGTTACAATGTCAATACCAGTACTAGATTAGAAGCAGACAAGACGACAGTTTGTACAATATTCTGGACTGAATGTGGAGTTTTCGGATGTCCTCGGAGTGTTTCAACAACAAAAAATATTTCAAACGAATTTCCCTCTACAACAGTCAAAACTGGTGTATTTTCAGTGTACATCATACAGATAAATGACTGTTTTGGCACTGAATGACACGGATGGTCACATATTCTGCTGTAGATGGTAGCGTATCTTTTAAAATCCACTTTGAAACATCAATTTTGAAAAAAATCTGAGATCATACCAAAATGTAACCAAAAGGTTTAATGAACACTAAGAGAGCACGTACTTGACATGACTTCACTTGCAACGAAAATGTGTACTATAATAGGAACACACCACATTCCTGAATACAGTGAGAAAGTGTATACATAAAGCCTAATTCAAAATAGGTCTATAATTACTATTCTTTTCCCTACCCCACCTTCCCAACACACACACATCCCACCTCCCTCTCTTCAATCATCTGTCTTGATATTAAGCACAGCGTTCATGAACTTCTTGGTTCAAGCCACACACGTTCATTTTCAGTCAGTGCAGACATACTTCCATCATAATTACCACACAGCTCAAATCCATCCTTCTCTCCCCTTCTCTCATTACCTAATTACTGATATTATTTCGTAACATATAACAAAATGTGCATATTCTCCAAAAACGTTTTTGATTCTCATTTACCAAACATTTGACCCTGATTCTTCTTCATCAGCAGCAGTTGTTACATGTATGTTGCTAAGATACCTGCAGCTTGAAACCACCCAGAGGTGACACACTAATTGCTATGATGTTTACATTTCTCCAGTCCCTGCAGGTGACAAAGAATAGATTTGGTCTCAGTTGTTCAGCCGAAGTACTGGCCCACACGGTAACCCTTTTGGTAGTCGTTGACTCGGCGTATAAAGTAATAGACCAAGAGGATTCCAATGATCTGCAAAATTAAACAAATAAATGTTAGAAAGGGCCATCTCCATTGATGCTTTACACTGACTCAGAATGGTTACTATGTATATCAGCTGATGAAAAAAAAAATACTGATTAGATTCATTCTCATTTATCTTTCACAGTTTTATATCTTACCCGTTGATTAGATTCATTCTCATCTGTCTTTCACAGTTTTATATCTTACCCGTTGATTAGATTCATTCTCATTTATCTTTCATAGCTTTATATCTTACCTGTTGATTAGATTCATTCTCATCTATCTTTAGATTCATTCTCATTTATCTTTCACAGTTTTATATTTTACCCATTTTGTACACCAAATCAAGCCTAACTAAATCTAATCGTTCAGAGGCTTCTATGGCAAACCACCACCAGATACTGACTCAGGTTTAAAAATGAAGTCAATTGACAGCTGCTCTGCCTTGACTTAAGGCTGTGTCAGGCCAATTCACATAGGATAGAACACCAAGGCTACATCAAAATGTTGTTATGCTCTGCATAGTTATGCGGGGGTTGTCTTCAGTTGTAACAAACTCCTAGCATAACATTATCAGTCTCCAAAATCCCCCTAAGTCGGAGTGTGGCTGCCCACCTGGTGGGGTAATCAAAAACGGTCACACACGTAATGTTCTCATCCCCAGCTGATGCATTTGTACCATAGTGTTCAAGTACTTTGGCTGTTTGGATGATCCCTGGAGTCTTTTAGCCAGGGTACGATGACAACAACAACAACGACAGCTGCTGCAGCACAGAAATTTGATATGACAACAAACTGGTCCCCTGATTTTGTGCTGTTCCAGATGTCTGGTCAAACCGAATCCTCCTTCCTCTCCTCCTCCTTCCCCCACTGGTTTCACAACGATTCAAACTTACAGCAGACACCAAGCAAACAATATAGCTAAAAAACAAATAAAAATAGCCCTGCATTGTGTTGAAATATAAAATGTGATGTTGTGTAGATCAAAAACTTTATTACACAAAGTTACCAACAGGGCAAAATATCATACATATTTAAATTTTTACTCTCCGGTTGCTTTTTCAAATCTTGATTTCGTTCATTATCTTTCCTTTTCATGTTCCAGAATGTCACAAAAGAAGAGTCCTAGAAACAAACTGAAGCTGTTGTAGTTTCTTCCACAGAAAGGTTTTGCAATGGTCACAGCATTTTCTCTATATTCATGTTGCTTAAAACTGAGTTTCGTAAACCTACCTTGTACCTGCATTGCAGTTTCTCTCATTTTCATGCCAGAAAATAGAGCCCACACCATTGTTTCTCTCATTTTCTTTTTTTTTTTTTTTTAAAGCCTCACGGAATGTGAAAATTTCCTGTCTTTTGTTTGTTATACTGTTCCATCTGACAGCATGATTTTCTGACATGGCAAATCTTTCATTTTATTGTCCTTAATTTTTTGGTGATATTCAATTTCCTTTCGCACTCTCAAATAGGATTCATGTATAATTTTACTCCTGTAAAAGCTAGACGATAATCCTGTTTAGACATTGTACAAAAAAAATCTCATATCAAGCAGTGAAGCATGGACACAAAATCTTAAATTGTGAGATAATCAGTAAACTAGGGGAACACAAGACTTTGTTTACTATGGCTGACTGTTTTTGAAAATAACCAGCTGTTTCCAATGTAACCGAGTCAAATGTGGGGCTCCTACTGAAGAAATTCTGAGGTCCAGCGAGATCCAGAGCTGCAGACTGCGTGTTCTCGCACTGAAGTTTATGAGAGATCTTATGACATCTTTGTCAGTTAGCGTACTGAAAATGTGATTATGCTATGTGAACTCCTCTCTTACTTTTTTCCCTTCGCTCTTGAAGTTTAGTGGGGACGGCAGGGTGGGATGAGTGGGTGGGAGGGATACAAGGGTGAAGGCGGAGAAGAGGGGGAGGGGAGGGGGACCAGAATATTTTGTTCACAGTTTTCATCTATTTGATACTTCTGCAAAAACCAGAAATTCTAACAAAAATGGGGAGCCTTGCAAACTATCTTAGACCACACCTTGACTCTTGTGACATCACATCAGGGCCAACACCTGTGAAAGTATGTCCACACACCTGTGGAATGGCGAAGCCCAGGCCAATGGCTCCAGTCAGATCCAGGTGCTCTGCCAGCCAGTGAATGAAGGAATTGATGCAGCCCTGAATGTACACCTTGTCCGACACCTGTGAACACCAATCACCACAATGGAATGAGACATACAACTGATGTTATAGTGTCGTTTTTAATGCCAATCACCACAATGGAATAAGACATTCAACTGATGTTATAGCATCATCCTTTAAACATCAATCACCATGATGGAATAAGACATACAACTGATGTTATAATGTCGTCCTTTAACACCAATCCCCATGAGGGATAGGACATACAACCGATGTTATAGTGTCGTCCTTTAACACCAATCCCCATTAGGGATAGGACATACAACTGATGTTATAGTGTTGTCCTTTCAGACATCATAAAGTTCTCACTTAGACTTTTCTTTCTTTGTCTTTCTTTCATGTTCCTGGCCATGCTAGATCTTCAGTTAGTATGGCAAAGAGACCCCACCGGTCCCCACAGCTTCTCCTGGACCTCAACCTGAATGGGCCATGTCTGGCATCTCAAGGCACCAAAGGAGGGGCAGGACTGTAAGATGTTGGTGGGAGTTTGGGAGCCTGTGCCACAAGGGCACTGGTCAGTATGAGAGAGAGTTTGAGACATGAGAGATGGGACAGGAGCTGGCAGCGTCCTGTTTGCAGCCTGAAGATGAGCAGCTCTGTCGAATTAAGACTAACAGGGCTGGAAATGTAAACATTTCACAATCAGATCACCATTTGTCAGAAAATATCTATGCAGCAAACTTCTTTCTCACAGCCTTTATGAGTGATTAAACAGTGTGTTAGCAACAACATTTGACCAAACAGTGCTGGTTAACTGGCCAGTTTCCAACAGTTTGATGTGGTACAGTATATGACATGAAGTGTCTGCGCATCAACTGGTGCTATGCTGTGATCGTTTCATTAGCACAGAATTATGTCTGTGTGGCAATGTGATGCATTGGACTGGACTGGTCTGTTGGGTATTTGTATTGCAAACTACTTCACTGTCATGGTGTGTGTGTGTGTGTGTGTGTGTGTGGTGTGTGTGTGTGTGTGTGTGTGTGTTTGTTGTTCATGACCCCACATATGTACATCCGTATGTCCATATTCTCCCAAAAGAGTTTTTCTCCAGTGACCAAACACAGAGCACATTTCCTCTTTCCTCCCTCCTCACCCTACCACACCGTCTTAACCCGTTCGCTGCTTGAAAATGTTACAAACAAAGGCTTTCCCAGTGCCAGGGAAATCTAATGATTTGGGGGTAACAATTAACAAAAAATTCTAGCTCAGAAACTACAAAAGATATAACAATGAAATATATATGATTTTTGAAGGAAATTGAATGAAGATTTTGAATCTGGGCTTCTTTTGTTTTAATTTTGATAATAAAAAAGTATTTAGGCAATTAGATTTGGATAGATTTTTTTGCACGATCAAAAGCATATGTATTTACCACTACATCTTCACATCCAAACTAGAACACAAAGCAAAAAAGTTGAAAATAAAGTTTGTATTGTCACACTACACCTGTAAATGAAAGTAAAACAGTTTAGAAGTCTATCAAGACTCTCACACTCTATGCAGACAGGTCAGTCCACGACCACGCCCCCCTCTCCCCACCACGCCCCCTTGCTGGACTTCAACCCTCTCTTTCACTGCTCCTCTTCCCCTACCTTTCCCTCTGCCCCGTGCCACGCCGCGAGCAGGCCGCGCTCCCCTCTTGCACTGACTATCACGTCACTGACCACTGGCACGCAGTGCAGAGTACACACTAGGCGAGCTCGTTCGACGCTGGCAAACCAGTCAGCTGAACACACATTGAGGTCACACAGCCCGACACAATAACTGACGAATACGGTCGGCAATTCCATCACTATCATCATTTCACCTTCATGCTCGAGTGAGTCGTTGAATAAAAGATTATTGTCTTTGTCAAAAATCATTAGCAGAGCCTGCTCAGCTGTGTAAATATGTTGATTTGGTCGCTGCGCTTGTCGAAGGTTGTGCCGCCATCTTTGCAAGCGAGACAAAGTGCTGGCTGGTCATCCAGTCAGTGATGAGAATAAATGGGCTTTCCCCTCACGTGTGGTCATTTACATATCATTTTAATACTACAGACATATAAGGCTTACTACGCACACTCTATTTAAGTCCGTTGATAGAAATAGTAACGAATGAAAATTCAAGAAAAATGCATGATGTCAGTGGACGGCCCATAGGCACTGGGAAAGCATTTTTAATGCGGCGTCGGCTGACGGCTTAAAGGCACTCTACGGGTTAATCATAATCATACTGTAGAAAAAAAGAAAAACAGGGAGGAAGAATGGGCAAAGTGATGTTCATTACTCCACTTACGGTCAGGTTTCCAACAATGTTGTGGCCACATACAGCCTGGACTTGTGCTGCCTGAAAATCACACACTGACGTATTGCAATATCAAAACATCATACATACTACACAATACTGCCGACACATTACACATTCAGTCTAATGTGTTGGTCAGTACACAGAATACTTGCCTACACATTACACGTTCAGCCTACTGTGTTGGTCAGTACACAGCATCATTTTACACCATAAAAATTTGCCAGTGAAGACCATCTTCATTCAGACTTTCTTTTAAAAGGTATTTGAAATAACTCCGCCAGTTAACATGGACGAACAAATTACAAGATAAAACACAATGCGTTCCAACCTCTTAGGTCTTCTTCAGGCAAGATAAACAACATTCAGGACAATGAATATGAAGACCTCGCTTTTTTTCTCTTTGCCAATACCACACAACCCTATGAAGATTCCCTCCTTTCACAAATCAATGGCACTGTACCAAGTTTAAATTTCGGAGCCTTACCCACATACAGTGTAGTGCTGATGTTTGGAAGAATGTGGAATATTTTATTTCAGTGCCAACCCAAGCTTCCATATATGAAAAAATGCACAGGCCTTTAACATGGCCATTTAACCAGTTGCATTTCTTTCCCTTTCCTTTGAGGTGATCAAACTTGTATATATGGATTCCATCGCTGAAAGTGTTCACCTGACCAAGCGAACATTACCTGATGGTAAAGAATCATCTAACTCTTCACAGCGTGTCTGCTGATGGAAGTCCCAACTCTCAAAGGTGAGCACATATCAGTCTTTCAGGCTTTCTCCTTTCAGAATTCAGTGACATAGTCTAACAATTGCAGAAATTGAAAAGCGGCACTCAAGGAAGATCTGTTCAACTGTCTTAAGAAAAAGAACAATAATTGATTTTTAAATCATAAATGGCATTTTTTTCTTTTTGTTGAAAAAAAGTTTGTATTTCGAAATTCAGAGAGTACAAACCAGACATAATGAACACAAATACAAGTGCATATTCGAGTAAGTACAACGAAATGATTGGACATAACTCATTACCAAGTAATCACAGTTATTTGCATCTCAAATCACACACATTTACCAACAAGATAGTGACTAACAAAATCATATTCATATTCGATTAAATACAACGAAGTGATTGGACATAATTCATTAACAAGTTATCATTGTTGTTTGCACATCAAATCACAAGCATTTGTGAACAAGACAATAACTAACAAAGAAATAAAAGAATTGTTTTAAATCACAAGGTTTAGGAAGAGAAATCAGAAAAGCATAAGCAACAAAACAGAAAACAAACAAACAAACAAACAAACAAAACAAAACAAAAAAACACAGTTGGCCGTTGTCATAGCCTTTGTATACAATGTACAACTTGTGTTTTACTCCAATAATGTCAAGTATCGAATCCATTGTGCCACAAAATTTCCATGAGACATGTTATGACGAGCAGCATACTTTTCAGTTTCACATCTGGCTTTCAAAAATGCAATAAAAATTTGAAATGATGATAAACTCTTTTCATTTTTACATTTATAAATACAAAGTTTGGCGAGTAGCAGGATTAGGTCAAACGTTCTATCAGATTTAAAGTTACAATCACAACCAAACAGCACAATATTTTCATCAAACAACAGTTTTATGATTTTACATTTTCTGTTTACCACATTTTGAAACTCTTGCCAGAAGTTTTGTGTATACTGGCAGTGCCAAAACAGATGTTGAATATTTTCTTTTTCTCTCTCACAAAAAGAGCATTTTTCTGACTCTTCAATTCCCATGTTTTGAAAAATAACGTTGGCTGCCAATATTCTGTTAATAATTCTCATTTGAAACCATATTAGTTTAATGTCTTTTATCTGTCGGACTTTGTGAAAAGTTTTAATCCAAATAACCTCCTTCATTCCATTTGTTACAAAACACTGGTTCTGTTGGGTCTTGATTTAATTAATTGTAGTAGTGTGAGGCTCCTCTTGAAACTAAACAGATTTCAGTTAATAATTTACTTGTCATACCTTCCTTACAGTATTTCATTTCTAGTCCAGCTTCTCTCAAATACTTTTTTACAGCACTAACATAGCCATTATATGTAACAAAATCTGTACTGATACCATCTTTATCAACAAAAGACTGGAAAATCAAAAATTCACTGTTCTCGTCCAGAAGATTCTGTATGCAGAACACATCGTTTTCAATCCAGCTTTTCTAAAAGGTTGATCTGCCCCCAATTTTTTCAGTTGGGATTACAAAACAGAGGTTCTGAACAGAATTCCTCTGCAGTTTTTACACGAACAATCTTACCAATTGCTCTATAAGAGTTGAATACATCTCTCCAGAAGTTATTTAGTTTATCGCTCCACGGCAGATTGGATCCTAGTTTATTGATAGTTTCCACTTTTCGATATATTGAACAAGCACTTTCTTCCATCTGTGTTTACTTGATAAGATTTTACGAATCCAATTTACTTTTAAAGCATTTATATGCTTCTTTATGTTTGGTATTCCAATTCCCCCCTGCACTACGCTTTTCATGGATGTTTTCCTACTGACTGTCTCTTTTTTTTGCCCCAAACAAACTTAAATATAAAGTTCTGGATTTCATCATTTTTATAGTCTGGTGAGTTTGTTAATAACATCCATAGATGGGTTAGTTAAGAAAGAATCATAGATTTAAACACCGCTACTCTGCCCGGTGGCGTTATCTGCCTTTTGAGCCAAGTTTTATACAGTGTTTTGATTTCTGCAAACTTTTCTTCAAGGTTCATGATTTTGCAATGTTTTAAGTCACATGTAAACCAGATACCCAAAATTTTAAATTTTGGAGGGTTCCATTTTATGTTTAAATGTGGCATATACTTAACAGGTGAATTTCATTTACTACCTAGTCATACTGCGTTTGTTTTTCTGCTTGGCATATACTTAACAGGTGAATTTCATTTACTACCTAGTCATACTGCATTTGTTTTTCTGCTTTTAATATGAGTCCAGACACTCTTCCAAAATGTTCCATGGTGTAAATAGATTCTTCAAATGATTTTCTGTCTCCCTCTAGCAATAGTTTAGTAGCATCTGCATACTGTGTTATCTTGATTTCAGTATTGGCTACTTGAAATCCCTTCATACCTTTATTTTGTCTAATCATATTTGCCAAAATCTCAACACACATAACAAATAAATATGGAGAAATTGGATCACCTTGACGGCATACCCTCTCAACAAGGAACCACCAAGCTAATTTTCCATTCACAGACACAGTTGACTTAACATATGTATAAAATGTTTATATCCAATGACAGAAGCTTGGGTCTAAAGCCAAAGGCATGTAATACCTTAAACATGAAATCATAACTTAGACTATCAAATGCTTTTTCAAAATCTAGACAAAGAAGTAAACCTGTTTTTCTGATGCAATTATGAAATCAAGTATGTCAGAGATAAGACGAATATTATCTCCCAAATACCTGTTAGGAATAAAACCGGTCTGATCCTCATTGATGATAGAGGGAAGCACTTGTTTTCGTCGGTTAGCTATACAAGTAGATCCTATTTTGTACACAATATTCAAAAGTGAGATGGGTCTCCAGTTTTTTTATCTGCTTATTAGGCTGCAATTTGGTCTATACGTTGTGAGAGCAATCAATGATGGATATGATAAAAAGGAACTCTCATCAACACAAAACGAAGGCATTATTTTATGCATTCCAAAGGGTGACAAACCTAAAGATCATATATGGCTTATATGTTTTGATAATTTCATATAAGTCTGTTGAATTCGATCATTCTGGCCCCAAAATTAATGTCATGGAATAATGAAACTATTTTCAGCATGTCACAGTACTTATCCATTGACTTAAAGATCTTTTTTCTGGAACTTTTTCGTTTCTGTCTATACCAGATTTACACACACACACACCTCCCCCAATGAAGGATCGCTCCCACATCTGCAGCCTCTCTCCATGCCTTTCAAAGAGGTTTCACTGTATCAAACAATTTTCTTGCCACAAGAGATAATGCAAAAAAGGTTGAAAATCTGGGTCTGTGTGTGTGTGGTTTCTTTTAAGCTAAATACTATGGTCTGACCATAGATCGAAAACCAGAGGAAATATACATAAAACAGCCCTCAATCACTGGACTTCCCAGATATAAGGCATAAAACAATGATCTTACCCTTTATCCATACTGCCTACAATCTTAGCAAAGTAAAGTTACCAGAAGTTCCAATGCACATGAAAATTAGCTTGTGTTAATTGCTTGTCTTCTTTTCGCAACAGATTGTGGAGGAATTTTTGGGAGTCAAAATTTTCATAAGCAGAGACTGGAATTTGTTCTGACCTCTTTGAGTTAAAGTGACGAAGCTGTGTCCACTGTCTTGAAGTCAGTAACAGAATATAATGAGAAACTCATGTGTAAGGGGCAGTTCGAAAGAGAGAACTTCTTTAGATGAACTGAATACTGTCATTTTCTCTCATGCCCTCCCTGTTCTGCATGCCCTCTTAAACTCCAAAACGTGAACTTGGCATCTCTGCAGCTGCCTCTGTCAGACTGCGACAGACCAATAAATGCACAAGTTTTGAAAGAATGGCTATGTAAGGGGAGGTGGGGGTGGCCAGCTGCCACAAAAATGCACGACCTCATCCATGAAGAAGCCAAAACCTTAGTACAGGAGAGGCAGAGGAAAAGATGGATCAAACACCATCCCAGCCACAGCAGCATGGACAGCTGCAGTCTCCTCTTCAGAGAACAACACGGGATCATTGTGAACTGGACATGCCAGATGTAGACACCCACTGTTCACCAAGCTCCATGTCAGTGACTCTGATGCATGTCCCTGCAACACTTTCTCAATGACAATGGAACGCCTCCTCCAGAACTGTCCTATCCACCAGAACCTAAAAGAAGCTTGGTCTGCAGACATAAGGCTGAGAACAGTCTTTGGACCTGTGGAGTGCTGGGCTACTGACATTTCTGTCCAAGTGAACAACCAAGAAACTGAGAAAAAAATAGCTCTGTAGTCATGGTGATCTGAAGGTTGATGATGATTTCAGAGAAGTTGCTATTATGCAAACATGTTAGATAACTGAAACTGTGGAGTTAACTCTTCATATTACACTGGACAGATTTTTTTTTCATAAAACTTTCATAACGTAAAAGAAGGCATTAAACGACAAATCACCTGCTTGAACTTAGAGTGTTGTGGAGACTTAAGACAGCGGGAAAATCCTGACCCATGACTGACCTTTGTGATGCAGCAGGAGCTGGGCACACCACAGGCCTCGGGGTTGCCCGAGTCACAGTGGTAGTCCTTGTTGTTCTGGGAGTAGTCCACATAGGAGATGAGCCCACAGCACTCATACTGCACAACCAACACTTCAACGCTTCAGCAGTCACCTGCAACTTGTTCACAATGGGTCTGTCAATGAATACCTGTGAAAATGTACCTCTAGAAAGGCACAAACTTTACTTGCTGATGTCACGTCAATGATTTTTCAAAAAGCACCATCAACTTCCACCAATACATACATAACCTCACACACACACACAAACACACACGCACACACACTCACTCTGAGTAAACAGACAGACAAAGAGACTGAGTGAGCGAGTGAGAGATAGACTTAATGACCAAGAGAGAGAGAGACAGAGAGAGAAACATACAACATTTGCGCATCTAAATATTCAGACTCTAGAAAAAACATGCTCACTTTGAATCCGTGTTAGCAAACATGCACACACATACGTACACATGATAACCGTGACATGCTCACTTTGTGCATCAACAACAAAATGATAAAGAAAATCATCATAAATATAAACATCCTCACAGTTCCTCAAAGCTGTTCCTCCTCAGAAAACAAATGAAATTTCAACAACGGTAAAATAACATTAAGCTGACTGCAGATTTTGAAGAAACAGATCATAGTTTCAAACAAAGAAAAAACAACAGGCACAAGACAACTAGCATCAATTTACCGTGGACTGAAAGTAGTCCATGGCCCTGGTTACAGCCGTGTCTCTTCCATAGTTGCTGACAGCAAACATCACATGCTCAGCCATGATTTCCGGTACCTGTCAACCATTCAAGTACATGAACCCATCATTGATGACAAATTGTGTGAATCGCTGTCACCGGTCATTTCATAATGCAGCATTTTTCCCACTGTTACTGGTACGTATCCTATGAAATGACACCGTAACTCACAGCTTAGGACAATGAAAACGCCAAATATGAGAACTGGTTGCTCGTTCTTCATATTCATTGTCCTAAATGTTGTTTGTTTTCGCCGGAAGAAGGCCCAAGAGCTCGAAATGCATTGTGTATTGTCCTGTAATCTGTTAGTCTGTATTCTCTTGCAGAACTAATAACCCTTTTAAAAAAAATGTGCTTCAATTTCCGCCTTCAGTCACCTGGCTTTGAAAGTACCAGTAAAAGGAGATAAAAAGCCCGCAGACTAACCTTCTCTCTGTAGATAAAGGCGATGATACCGATGGCCACTTGGAGCAGAAAGGCAATGACAGTCAACACCAAAAACTGCAAAGTAAAAAATACCCATGAGAAAAATAAACATTACAAAACTGTTCGTGCTTTCAGCATGTGAAATGGTCGTGTTCAAACTCCTCAATGTATGATTCATAAAAAAATTATACACAAACTGAAAACGACCAACAGTCCAATCTGAAATTTCTTCACACAGGGAGAGAAGACAGCTTCCAGTCTTTGAGAGATGATATTGTGTCCACCTCTTTCATGCTTGTGACTTGTGAAAGACTCATTGGAATGAGACGTCACTTTATTTTCAGTCATACATTTTCTCATGTTGACTTCAGAAATCATACACTACTGTTTCTTGCGACACATCAAGATGTTACCAATTAGGGATTTCCTATACACGTGTGTGTGTGTGTGTGTGTGTGTGTGTGTGTGTGTGTGTCTGTGTGTGTGTGAGTGCAACGTGTGCGTGTGTGTGCTTGTGTATGAGTGTGCATGTGTTTCTGTGTGTGTGTGTGTGTGTGTGTGTGTGTGTGTGTGTGAAAATACAAATAATACAAGCACAAATGTATGTGTGGAGAGAGTGTGTGGGCATGAAACTGCATATAAAGTGAATATCTCTATGTGTAGATGAGTAGGCATACACATCTATTCTATATAAATTGTAAAGAGAAAATCATTTAATTTTAATAGTTTTTTGTTGTTGTTGTTTTGAACATAGTGTACACATCATGTAATTTACAATATATCTAAGGTAAAAAAGGTAAGAAACAAATTGATATGACATGAACAAGACAATAATGTAATATAAATAGGACTTGATATTTACACACACACACACACACACACAAACACAAACACACACACACACACACACACACACAAACACAAACACACACACACACACACACACACACACTCCACTAGAAATTGAGAAAAAACGCACTGATAATACTATCATTAATATCATCTGAAAAATTCCAAAACTGACACACAAAACAAACTACTGAATTTAAACCAGTCCCTCAGTGGTTCTTACAGATCAGAGTCGAGCATCACATACTCTACCAGCCTACACAGGAATGAAACATACCATTTTCAGCAGAGAGACGTTTTCAGTCAGAGTTCCAATCAGCCCACAGATAGCATTCAGCGTGATGATCAGTCCCACCAGTATCAGCAGAGCCACTGGCACCGCCAGCTGATTATTCATGGACTGCATCTTTTGGCGGTGGATTTCCACGAGGACACCAATTGCCATCAGGATTATCCCCACGAACTAGAACAAAGCAGTGAAAAAAACACTTGTCAACTAGTACAATCAATCACCTGTCACGTTATACAACAATTTGTCAGAGCTGTGGAAGGTATTATGAATTGTCAGGTTCATTCCTGGATTTCTAGTATGACCAGTTAAAGAAACTCTGGATCATAGAGCTCACCTTTGTTTGTTTGTTTGTTTTAAAACAGGATGTACTATCTTCTGACCACAGGTATGAATACGAAATCTTGAAATACCACTTTTCTCCCCCCAAAATTAAGTGACATTTAAATATCAGCTTACAGATAATATCACCTTAGATTACAATTAGTCTTCAACTAGATATTCTAATTCAAAAGTTTATGATGTCCAGTTTTCTTTTAAATATGAAGGTGTGTAGCTCAATCATGACAATTTGTCTGATTAAACCTAATAATTACAGTACAACATTGTTTTGAGTTATCTGAAGAGGAAGCAGCCAAGAAACAAGTGTGTCTTCCATAGAATTCCCTGGACTCATCCTCTGTTTGCCAACAAAGTGGAGAACAGCAAATCAAACAAGTGTGTCTTCCATAGAATTCCTTGGACTCATCCTCTGTTTACCAACAAAGTGGAGAACAGCAAATCAAACAAGTGTGTCTTCCATAGAATTCCTTGGACTCATCCTTTGTTTACCAACAAAGTGGAGAACAGCAAATCAAACAAGTGTGTCTTCCATAGAATTCCTTGGACTCATCCTCTGTTTGCCAACAAAGTGGAGAACAGCAAATCAAACAAGTGTGTCTTCCATAGAATTCCTTGGACTCATCCTTTGTTTACCAACAAAGTGGAGAACAGCAAATCAAACAAGTGTGTCTTCCATAGAATTCCTTGGACTCATCCTCTGTTTACCAACGAAGTGGAGAACAGCAAATCAAACAAGTGTGTCTTCCATAGAATTCCCTGGACTCATCGTCTGTTTACCAACAAAGTGGAGAACAGCAAATCAAACAAGTGTGTCTTCCATAGAATTCCCTGGACTCATCCTCTGTTTACCAACAAAGTGGAGAACAGCAAATCAAACAAGTGTGTCTTCCATAGAATTCCCTGGACTCATCCTCTGTTTACCAACAAAGTGGAGAACAGCAAATCAAACAAGTGTGTCTTCCATAGAATTCCCTGGACTCATCCTCTGTTTACCAACAAAGTGGAGAACAGCAAATCAAACAAGTGTGTCTTCCATAGAATTCCCTGGACTCATCGTCTGTTTACCAACAAAGTGGAGAACAGCAAATCAAACAAGTGCAGCAAGCTGGGGACACTGGCTACTATGGCAGTCAGTTCCAGGTGTACATCCCATAATAACAATGCGCAACTTCAACACAATGCTAACTCTGAAATTTTGAAGTTACATCTATAGTGTCGTGCTCTTTGTTGCATTAATTGATACTGTCACAAGAATGCCATAATCTTTGTGATTTGATTTACAAAAACAAAAGACAATAATGCTTGGTCAAACATATGACCACAGACCAGATTTTTTTTTCTCTTTTTCAAATGGAGCCAACTTCAACCTACACACTATTCTTTTTTTTTCTGAGCCCTCTGAGTCTTAACTTCAGTTTAGAATATTCTGGATCTTCTTGTTCACTAAGAGAAGACTGAAGAAACACTTACGAGGAGAAAGGTAAAAAAAAAAAGAAAAAAGGCTAATCTTTCAAGAAAATGCCACTAAATGTGGAGCAGCTCAAAGCTGCAATGACTTGCATCCCTTGTATGGAACTGTGATTCTAATGCAGCCCCTGCATATATTGGTACCATAGGATCACCAACCCAATACGTTTACAGCTTCCTCTTGAACTTCCTAGCAGACAAACAGCAACGGTCATGGACAGTACTTTATCTGGCGTTGTCTTGGTCGAGGCAGGAATCTCCTAGTCTCAGTGCTACTAGTACTGATAGGCCTTGAATAGTTCCTGTTCTACATCAGCTACCTCCCCAGACAGGCATTCTTGATAAGACACATCTCTTAAACATGTATATCTATAAGACAGATGTTAACACTTTCTGCCATGGTACAGACAACTCCCTCGAAGAAAAGAAGTGTTCCTGCAAGACCTCAACCAAATGACAAGCTGAGAGTCAAGCAGGATTATAATCCAGGAAAATGCCAGACTCTCTAAACTACAACATACTAAAATCCATACACAAGTGGGGTGGTATAACATACAATTTTCATGATATTGCCAGAAACAATATGAGAGAGATTTAAGGACCTAGACCTGCCTCACTATCTCACTGAATTTGACATGGGACAATCGCCAACACTTGAAGCAAAGCCAACTCAGGACTTTCGGCTTTCATTGCTGCAGTCTGAATGTAAGCTTAGTCAACATAAAGGAAAGAGCCTAGAAAGCCATTGTATTCATGACAAGTCCTGAAATGTGCCTCCACAATCTCGGACCATTCACAGGCAAACAAAGCAGAATGAAGAAAACACAGCAGATGCTGTCTTCTGGTTGGCAAACTGCCACCATCACATCATGTACAGATCATGTATTCAGCCAGCTACCCTAGATCCCACTGAAGATCGAAGGTGTTCTGCCAAGTCTGACTACATGTTTTCCAGTTTCACCATGGTGAAGCTGCCATCAACACTCCATTCATCCCCATCCTAACTGCAGGGACCACCTGCCAGTCCAACCAGTGAACAGGTAGACCTTCTTCATGTACTTATGGAAAACTGGTTCTTCCATTATCATCACTGGCTACACTGTGTACACATAGAAGTCCTCCATCTGAGTGTTATTGCCTTCAACAGCAGATTCTAATACAGGATTCTAATACAGGATTTAACTTCACTCCCAGTTTCCAATCACCATGTCTCTCCCTCCTCCTCACCCCTCTCTCCATCCCAGCCTACAGTATTGTTGCTCTCAGCAGACAACTTGCTGTTCAGAGTGAATGACCTTACCCTCAATCTATACACCCTCGCACACTTTTTCTTTCTTTTTTTTTTTTTCTCTGAAATATATAAATTGTAATTAAATCTTAGGAGGTCAACTTTGAGTTCATAAACTCTAGTTCTGAGACCTAAATGTCTTAGTGAAAAATACTTTAGAATTGTATACATCATCTTTTCCAAACTCATCATCACTGAATGGAATTGTTCATATAGACAGCCACACTCCCCTTCAAGATAAAGCTCACCACCAGAACCTTTCACAATTTACATACCACCAAAACCATTGACAAAGCTGGTTTAAAGGGGCCCTCTACTTTCGACATGCAGTGGCTTACTCACCTTCCATCATCTATTCTCTCCATTTTGTCTTCTTTGCATTAAAAATGAAAGGAAAAAAACATTTCAACAACCAAATAAACACAAAGTTGTCAAATACTCTCAACTATTTGGAGTTGATTTTTGCCAAAGTTCTCAATCTGAACATTTAGGTTGCATGAACAATACATTTGGCTATCACACAACAGAAACAAAGGAGCATGGTGATGTCCATGCGAGCTGTGGCAGAAACTGAGAAAGGGTGCAAGGGCAGAGGAGTGAGAGAGAGAGAGAACTGGTGTGCCAGTGATCCGCTAACAGCTGACGAAAATGGGGTGGCAGATGGGGCTTGGAATGATGTCTTCTTCGAGGTGGTTCCTGCTGGAGATTGTGCAGGGTAAGAATGAGCATGGATCTGTTCTACTGTCTGGCATCATATGGCCACAGGTGTTGTTGATGGCTTACTGAGTGAATGACAGATCGGAGGTTTCATCACAGGTGTAGTTTGTTAGCTGAACTCTTTTGCTGATTTAACATGCATGCATGTGTCATGAACTTGTTTAATGGTAATGCAGGGCTCATGCCTGACTGTCTTGTTAAAGGCTGTGATATCTTCTTGTATCTAATACTTGGGATTCAGGATTGGACCGATAGGTGGCCCCACTGTAAATCTCCCAGATATATATCCAAATCATCCCTACCCCCAATATAAACCAATACCTCACCCCCTTCCCTCACCCCCCCCCCCCCCCCCCTACACCCCTACCTCACACTCACACTCACTTCCTGTTTGTCAGAAAGACCGCTTGCAGGATGTGCGGCGCCGTTTTCCTGAGCAGTGAAAAAATGATGGTGGTGGGAGTAGGGACAGGATGGGGACAAGAGTTTACTGGCACAGATCACCATGAACATCGTCATGAATCTGACCATCATGAGCCTGATCATTATAAAGTGGAACATCGCAATGATTGCATGAAGATGAAAGAAAAAAAAAACCCTCTTCTGTTCACTTACCAGAAACAAAACTGCATAGATAAAAAGGAACAGTTTATTACAACTATATGAAGTCCGCGCACATAGGGGCTGACGAGTGCATTTACTGTCAGAAACGCCCGTTTCGGGCAACATTTTCTGCATCCCTTCGGTATCTGCCATGTTTACATTGATCGCCCAGACAAGTATCTAAATACCGGACGGTAGAGAACGTTTCTGTTTTAAGATTATTTTCAGTCACTACAGAGTTGGTCTAGGCCTAAGATGCTCTGACAGGAACGATGGGACCCAGCGCATCCATGGGGATGATTTCTAAAGGTTGTTGGCGTGTCATCGGAGACTTAGTACTTACTGCCGTGACTATATCTATAATGGCTGGATTTCCGTTTACGCTCCCTTCGTGTCTAGTGAACACTTTTTAAGACATAAGAGGTAATTACCCACTTACGAACAAAGTAAGAACACACACACACACACACACACACACACACACACACACACACACACACTGACTGACTGACTGACTGAAACCAATTTATTGTCAGATTAACTCAAGGTTGAACTGACACACACACACACACACACACACACACACACACACACACACACATGCGCGCGCGCGTTTAAAATGTCAAACTTGTATTTTTAAAGATCCAGGGGTTGCTGTTCGAATTTCAGCCAGGACTTATCTCTCGGAGTTAACATGGCTCTGTTTCTCTTCCATTCAAGTCCTTCAAATGACCAAGGTTCCGTGTGGGATCACACGTATGACATCTTGCGCACACGTTATTGATTCCATCACCACCACACGTGCGCACACACAAGCGCACGCCATGTGTGCACGCACGCACGCACACACACACACACACACACACACACACACACACACACACACACACACACATGCAGATGCATACACACACATAATACACACGCATATGCGCTAGCGCACCGCCATACACTGGCACACACACACACACACACACACACACACACACACACACACACACACACACACACACACCACATGGGTCCGTGCCCACACACCCGTACACACACACGTGTACACACTCACCACACACTACAATGATAATAATTGCACAATTAATATTAGGTATTCAAGGTCTGACCAGCGCGTTGGGCTAATGCGTAGGCCCACGAGACCTTAAGTTCTCTTATCCTAGCCACTGATTCATTTATCCATCAGCGCAGTGTTGTCTCAAAACTTTGCGGATGTCGTGTAGCGTATATGGACTTGCCCGCACACAGTGACACCTTGATGAAACTGAAACTGAAACCACCCCTGGGAACGCTAGGCCCTGCAGATCGATGGTGATGGATCATGTACACACACAGCATGCATCCTGCGCGCTGGTAACGGGTCTGAGTGAAGACTGCTACGCGCAGGGCAGGATAATATCCCCAAAACTGAGGGGGGGGGGGGGGGGGAGTGGACACAAGAAAAATGTGTTTTCGTGGAATTCCTGCATAGATGTCGGTTTCAGTCTGGTTTCGAAGCTAGTTTCAAAATTCCATATGTATAGTAGTCTGCATTATCTCTATCCCCCCAACCTTTCCATCCCCTCACTTTCATCTTATCCCCCCCCCCCCCCCCCCCCACACACACACACACACGTGCGCGCGTGCGCGCGCACACACACACACACACACGCGCGTGCGCACACACACACGCATGCAAACACACACACGTGCACACGCGCACGCGCGCGCACGCACGCACACACAACACACACACACACACACACACACACACACACACACACACACACACACACACACACACACACACTTCTTCTTCTTCTTCTTCGGATTGAGCAGCCACAATCAACTTGCTGATTTTTTGCTGCTGTTACTTTGGGGAGGGGGGGGGGGGGGGCGTGACTTCCTGGTGGGTTTGAAAAACAAAGGGAAACCAACTGGCCGGGCCCACAAGTTGCCATGCCAGCAGAAACAAAAGAATCCAACGGGAGAGAAGGGAAGGGTGCCATATTTTATAACACTAACAATGCGGGAGGGGGGGGGGGGGAGGGGGAATGGGACTGCTGGTTGGTTGGTTCTACTCTCGTCAGTGTCAGTAGCTGTAGCTTCCTCAGCTTCTTCGGCGGTAAGGGCGTTCCAGTCCCTGATGGTCCGCGGGAAGAAGGAGAAGCGCCTGTAGTCTGTCCTGCACTGTATTTGTTGATACTGCTGGTCATGGCCTCTCCTCTTGCGGCATGGCGCTGACTGCAGCTTGCTGTGGTTTACTTGGACCTTGCCAGTGAGAATCTTCCTCAGCATGCTGATCCTTGCCTTCTTCCTGCGGTCCTGAAGTGATGGCCAGCCCAGGTAGTCCAGCATGTTACTCACACTCGAGGTGTTGTGGTAGCGGTTCAGAACGAAGCGCGCCGCACGCCGCTGTACTGCTTTGAGCTTGCTGATGTTCCTCTGGGTATGAGGGTCCCAAACTGAGCTGGCGTATTCAAGAATTGGTCTTACAAACGCAAGGTATGCCTTTTCCTTCAATTCAGTTGAGCCGATTTTAAGGTTTCGTCTCAGGAAGCCAAGAGTCTTAATGGCTTTTGTGGCAACAGCATCAATGTGGTGGTCCCAGTTCAATTCCTTGTGGAGAGTGATGCCCAGATACTTTGATGCTGTTACCTTCCCCAGGGTATGGCCATGTAGTTTATATGGAAAGTCCAGGGTGGTTCGGCGTCTGGTGACTGGGAGTGTGGTACATTTACCTGGGTGGAACTGCATGTCCCAGCTTTCCTCCCACTCAGCAAGGTGGTCCAGGTCTTGTTGCAGCTGGGCTTGGTCTTCCTGGCAAGTGACCACGTTGTAGACGGCAGTGTCATCAGCAAACAGCCTTGACTTGGATGTGACAGTGTCCGAGAGATCGTTTATATAGGCCAGAAATAGGCAAGGGCCTAAGACTGACCCCTGGGGCACACCGGTTTTCACATCAGTGTAGGCTGACTGAGAACCCTCTACAACAACTGCCTGTCGTCTTTCCCAGAGGAAGGATTGGATCCAGCGGAGTACCTGTCCCCTGATGCCATACTGTTGGAGCTTTTGGAGCAGGAGGCTGTGGTTCACTTTATCAAAGGCCTTCGAAAAGTCCATGATAAGGATGTCTGTCTGCACACCTGCTTCCAAGTTGTCTACCAGCTCATCAACCAGTTCTAGGAGTTGGGTCTCACAGGATCTCTGTCTCCTGAACCCGTGCTGCTGCGGACAGAGGATGCCGTTTTCCTCGAAGTGTCCCATTGTCGAGGAAACAATGATATGCTCCAATATCTTGCAGGGGATGCAGGTGAGGGAGACAGGCCTGTAATTCGCTGGATCATAGTGCTCTCCCTTCTTAAAGATCGGGGTGACATAGGCATCTTTCGAGTCAGACGGGACATTTCCGGTGTTCAGGGATGACTGATAGATGGCAGTGAGGGTAGGCGCTACTTCATCAGCCAGCTCTTTCAGGACGCGGGCACTGATCCCATCAGGTCCAGTTGCTTTCCTGGGGTTCAGCTTGGTCAGGATTCGCCGTATTCCTTCCTCAGAGATGTTGACTGTGTCGAGGGACGAAACGTTGTGATCTCTCATGTTGCACTTGGCCTTGAACTCCTCGGATGTGTAGGTCTTGCCGTCACCAAAGACTGACTTGAACTGGTCATTCAGTGCTGCTGCCTTTGCCTTGGGATCCGTCTTCAGTACACCGTTGACTTTCAGGGGGGCGACTCCAGCTGTTGACGACTTCTGGTTTCTGATGTAGGACCAAAAGCGTTTGTACTTAGGCGCATGCTCGGAGGGCTCTTCCGTCAGTATACTGTTGACGTAGTCCCAGTAGGCTCGGCGGTTGTGGCGCTGAGCTGTTCTTCGGCGCTTCTTGACCTCTTCATGGTGTTTAGGAGAGCCTGTTTTCTTCCATTTCTGGTATGCTCGGTCACGCCTGTTATTGAGCCGGCAGATTTCTGGGGTGATCCAAGGCTGATGGGTCTTGCTGCTTGCCTGCTTGTGAGGAATGTATTCCTGTACTGCATTCAGCAACTGGGTCTTGAAGCAATCCCATAGCTGTTCTGTGGATGCACCATCTTCTGATGACGAAAGGTTGTTGACATCGCTGGCTATCCTTCCGGTTGCCTCTTTCAGTCCTGTCCAATCAGCTTTGTTGTAGAGAGGGATACTTCTAGACACAGGTCTCTTCCTCTGCACTCTGATGTTGAACTTGGCATAAATGATGTCATGGTTGGATAGTCCTGGGACAGTTTCAATGCGTGGAACGTGAGCTGGGGCGTTGGTGAAGAGAAGGTCCAGAGTGTTCTGAAGCCTCGTTGGGAACATCACCATCTGCTCTAGGCCGTGATCGTTGGTGATGTCCAGCAACTTGTGATGGACGTCGGCATATGGCATTTTGGGCTTCAGAGACATCGTCGGCCAGTGAAAGCCTGGAAGATTTAGGTCCCCTGCAATGAGGAGCTGAGCGTTGGGAATACTGACAGCTCTGATGACTGACGCCTCAAACTGAAGTAGGCTCTCCCTGTCAGAAACTACACTGCGGTAGTAACAGCAAAGGTGCAGGGACTTCCTACCTGATAGTTTCAGTCTTGCCCACAGTCAGTGTCTAATTCAGGAACTACATGGGAGTGGAAGGTGTTCCTGACAGCCAAGAGTACACCGCCATAAGACTGGTGAGGGCGGTCCCTACGATAGATGACAAAGTCATGGCCAGGAGGGAAGAACTCCGAGTCCTTAACTGACGAGTTGAGCCAGGTCTCTGTGCCAAATATGATGTCAGGTCTCAAACTCTCCAACAGGTATGCAAATTCAGCTCTCTTGCCCTGAATGGACTGGAAGTTGATGTTCAGTATTCTCAGTGGTCTCTGCTTTCTCTTGTCCTGCTGGCTTGCACGCGTCGGTGTAGAAGAGTGAGTGGGCTTGAAGGAGCACTCTGTCGGCGTCTTGCAAAAGTCAGAAGACAGGTCAGGTAAGGTAGAAAAGGACCAACCGCTTCCAGTACCATGCAGGTCAAAAGCTGCACGGCTGTTGGGGCTCCCACATATCGCGCAGTACCAAGGCTCATCTGGCCCTTCTTCTGTCAGCCCAACGTAAGTAGCGGTGTGGATGTTCTGGCACTGACCGTGGAACCACTGGCCGCACTGGTTACAAGCAACTCCTCGATCCTCCCAGTTAACAGTAGTGTCGCAAGTGCCGCAAATCCACCGACTGGGAGAGTCTGACTCTTGGGAGCGTTTGCTTGGGTTTGTCATCTTGAGCCCACGACTACGTTGTATACCAGCAGTGATAACAAGAGTATGGAAGGGAATGTGACAAGGAAGTTGAATGGAGAGTATAAGCTTGTTTTCCTGAACATTCCTGAGTACAGTATAGCAATAACTGCGAGGAAAAGTTTCAATCCATAGGCCTACTCGAAGTACGCCTATGCAACATGGCGGACCCACTAAGTTGTGCACTGAAAAAGCGTATTGTACAAAAAATACTCACTGACAGGACGTGGTCACCAGCAAAATTTAGAAACAAATCTATCTTAATCTGAACCTTACAATTTCTTTCACAAGAGGAGGGCAAAATAGTACGGAAAAAAAAAAGAAAACTACACAGGCTGAGCGCGGAGAATTTTCAAAACAAACCATCCACACATACGCACGCACACACACACACACACACACACACACACACACACACACACACACACACACACACACACGTGTGTACACACACACACACACACACACACACACACACACACACACACACACACACACATCACCCGTATAAAGGTTTACTTTTTTTTCCCCTTTCCCCCCTTTTCGCCTTCGTTTTGTTTTGATTTATTTTAATCACATTCATGACATTTGTGTAGAAAGACGGTCTGTCATGTATGCATGCGCAATAAGCCTGGAGCTAGCTTGCAAAACCAAGGAACAGGGAAAATGGCTAACGAAGTTGGGGGTATCGGTGGGGCTTACGGTGCTGGTCTTGCGGGCGCACCGTTTAACCCCCTGGCTTACATTAAAAAGCCTCAAGTGATCCTCAGGCTAGTTAGTATGGTGAGTTTATTGAAATGTTCTTTTACTATTCTTCCAAGTTCAATGTTCAACAGGTCTGAAACCAAGTCATTTAGCACAACGTTCTAACATTAGACTAGTTGAACTGACGAAGTCAGTCTGTGGCACGACGACCCATGATTAGCACATTGATAACTGAAACGGTCAAACTTTTCATTCTTATTATTGATAGTTTTGTTGTCGTTGTATCATTGTACTTGGGATTTCACAGAGGATATTGTTGACGCTTGACCTCGCAGAGTTAGGAATTTGCGACACTCAAAATAATGCTGATGGATCGTACAAGTTTATTACATTACATGTTGTTTTAAATAAAGAATCTGACAAATATTGGCTTACCAAACAAGATAATACTACTTGTATTTTAATGTTCTCACTGCTCTCATGATTGCTTTTAAAAGGCTGTGTGGACTTCACACCCACTGCAGCATTGACAAAGCAGAGGAGTTTCAGTTTCATCAAGGAGGCGTCACTGCGTGCGGACTAGTCCATATACACTACACCACATTTGCTAAGTTTTGAGACCACACTACACATGATTTGAAGCTGATGGATATATGAATTAACAACAAAGATGAGACATTTGAAGAAGAGGGTCTCGTGGCTACGACTCAGCGGATGTCTGACCTACGCATTAGCCCAACGCGCTGGTCAGACCTTGAGTGCCTACCTAGCAGAGGAAGCACAAAGAAGTGTTAAGTTTTGTCATCAGTTGGTATCATAACACATCAAGAGTTTCAGCTGTGGTTAAAAGACTGCAGTGGCCTAATTGAAGAAAAGTGATCTGGTAGGCCTGTATTCACATTTATAAATGACCAGTTAGTTTCTGAGTTAGTTGTAAGACTGAGAGCGACAGCAGGTAAATGAACCCACCCCCCACATCCCCCCTCCCCCACTGCCCATACTCATCCCCTCCAACCCTTCTAGGAAGTTAAGAGATTTATTTGGAGGTTCGCTTCTGTATTACGACATGCCAGGATCAACTGGTTCTTCTGGTTGAAAAGTAGTCTGCTGATGAAACCTACTAGTGTAGAACAGGCTGACATTTGATCCTGACTGTCTTAAGTTATTTTCTTTTCTGTTCATGGCTTTTGCAATCCATGAAGTGCCAGAATAGCCAGCAAATTGATTGTGGCTGCCAAATTGATAAGAACAACAGTAAAATGAATTGGTTAAAAAAAAAAGACATAAGTCTGTGGTGTAACATAAGCCAGTCCATATCACTACTTAATTGTAATAGTTCTAGACTACTCAAAAGTATAACTGAAAAATGGAAATTTAAGATGATAAACAATGATTCAAGCATACTTTCTATTCATTCATTTTTTCCTTTTATTAATCAGTGACTCAATAACATGTTCCACATGGTATGATGCATTCAGTGTAAATGTTCCTGATAATTATGTTGTATAAAATTTATAAGATAATTCAAAATTACCTGTTGAAATCACCCTATTTGTCCAAATGGCCCTCATTTGTTATATGTGGATGTGCCTCAGGGCTTCAGATTGTTAGCGCACCCTCAGTATTTTTGTGTGAAATTTTGAAGTGACAGGTAACATTTTCACTCACTTGCAGTGCTGTTGCACGCCTGTTGTTACAGTGCAGAAGTGGGATGCGGTTGTTCTCTCTTTCTCACTCAGTCATGTAAATAGCAACATATGTAACACATAGTGCCTGTCCATGCCACCAGTGTGGATGTAAAATTTATATGAATGACTGGCTTTCAAACGATTGAGAATTGAAACAAAAAACAAGACTTGTCTCCACACGATCTGAGGACGTATCTAGAGTAACATCCTTTTGCTTTTTGCAAATGTTGGCTCTATAAATGCTATCTTTGATTGGACCATGCGATCAGCAGATAAGAAGGTAAAGTGGAAGCGGATAGAATCACAAACAGGTCAAAAGAATTTGAATATGATTTTTTTCAGCGAATCAAAAACTACACTTTTGGAATACATGATGAAAGTAACTCTTCATTCTCCCTCTCTCTCTCTCTCTCTGTCAGTGTCACACACACACACACACACACACACACACACACACACACACACACACATTTCTCTCTCTCTCTTTCTCTCTCTCTCTCTCTCTCTCTCTCTCTCTCTCCCCCCCACACACACACATTCATTGACACATACACTCATACACACGATACAGTGACAGATTGTTGATAACAGAACAAGAACAATGACAGTAACATCACACACACACACGCACATAATGACAGACACTGATACAAACAGTGACATACACTGTTTTGTACTTTTTTTTGGTTGAAAATCAATGAATGCAAAGTGACACACACAAACATTCACACACACACACACACACATACACACACGCACGCGCGCGCGTGCACACACACACGCACGCACGCACGCACGCACGCACGCACCAGCACCACACGCACACACACACACACCACTGAGCACACACATGCACACACACACACACACACGCACGCGCGCGCACACACACACACACACACACACACACACACACACACACACACACGCATGCGCGTGCACGCACTCGCACACACATACCCCCCCCCCCCCCCCCCCACCACACACACACACACACACACACTTCAATATTTATGATAGTCTGTGCACTCTGAATGCCCTAAGGTGAAAAATACAGTCAGAGGTGATCCAAGATACTTGCTCAGTTGCTGTGAATGACTGGTTAAAGCTGCATGAGAATTCTGAAGTACTGACTTCAGTTTGTCCCATGACCTTTTTTGTCTCCTCACGTTAAGCCTTAAGCGAATATGTACCCCATGACGGTTGAAACAGATCCGGAACTTGGGTATCATTGTCCCTTGCCACTGTAGTTCATACTACTTCTAATCTGCATACAACTGTACAGATTGGATACATATGGTTGAAGGAAGAAATTGGCATTTTAGATGCAGTGTGTGCACCTTTAAATGGTTAATAAGGAGGCTCAGTAGGCCATGTCACGTAAGTTTGAAACAGTAAAAGAATACTGAACACCCCTCAAGCACACATTTATTGTGTGTCCACATGTACTCAAACACGTGCTTGTACACGCACACACGCACCACTCTCTCTCTCTCTCTCTCTCCCCCCCCCCCCCCCCCCCCCCCCCCCCCCTCTTACTCACTCATACACTCATCACATGGTTGGAGATCTTCTTTTAAACTGAAATGTGAAATGTGAAGAAAAGAGCGCACAATTAAAATAAAGATTGTAAATCCATGAGAAAATGATACACAAATACATCTGACCTCAAAACAATATCATAGTGCTTTTTTGGGATTGTATGAACTCAAGCACGGTTTTCAAGAATTTAGGTTCTGCATTTGGAACTGTAAAAGTTTTGGAGCTGGACAATTAGCAATAGTGTAATTAACGGCTCCTTGCTGTTAAAAAGAAAAGAGAGAGAGAGAGAGAAAGGTAAAAACTTGCCACATCAGGAGTGCTGACACTACAAGATGGCTCTTTTGACTTGGTTAAGGGTGTACCAAGTGCTTTCCAGAAATTGGAACACATTGCTTAGTTTCAGCTTGGCAGTGCAAATTCAAAAGTTACATCTGCAAAAAAAAAAAAAAGTGTGGGAGTGTGTGTGTTGGGGGGGGGGGGGGGGGGGGGGGGAGTAGCAGAGAAAATATGAATACAAATATTTGTATTGAGGGTAAAATGGATAAGCTAATAGCTTTTTTACACCATGCCCTGAAGAACAACAAGAGCAGCAAACAGTATCAAAATGAACGTATGATACGTACAAAAAGGAAACAAAAAACAACCTTATAACGACGAAACACGATTAACATGAATAGTACTTAGCAAGCAAGGTTAGGTCACATTTTAGGAATAATATACATTCGAGAAAGGGAAAAAAAGAAAGAAAAAGAGAAAAAAGAAGAAAGGAAAAGAAGCATGTTCGCACCCGCACTGGCGCACACAGACACAGACACACACACACACAGACATCTAGACAGACAGACACAAACACACACACACACACACACATACGTACACATGAACTCTCACACGCTTGCACATACACGCACACGAACGTGGGCGAGTACACACAAACACACACACAACACAACATGCATACACACGCACTGAGCGCACGCACACACATACACATAATATGCGCATGCGCTGGCACACACGCACACACACGCACACACAGAAGAATGTGTGTGCATGGACACATACATAATCACTTTCAAATGCTAATCTCCTCCACACAAACACCATCTAATACCACCAAACACTTACAGCACAAGTACATCATCAATTCAAGTCACATGAACACGCATAAAAGGACCCATCAAGTTGAGGTTGATATTCATTATCATATGTTATTCAACATGCTTAGACTTAACACTGTTCTGTGAAATGTTCGTGGTATGCCTTCCTAGATGACAATATGCTTTGTTTGCATTTAATGTGGTCACTCATATATATCATTCTATAATTTAATTCCAGAATAAATGACAGAAGACATAAAAAGATTAGTTGTTGGGAGAGGAATGCGGATATTACGTTTGTTATGAACACTGTTGATGAAGAATTTTCTGTTGAGATAAGCAGGTGTTAAATTGTTCACAATTTGAAACATATAAACAGTTTTTTTATAATGACATTTAAGACTGAAGGGGAGAATGTCTAATTGTTTATAATCAATAGGGACAAGAGAAGAGGATTTAAGAAGAATTAGCTTGAGAGAGTATCTGTATAAGCTGTCAAGGGGTTTTAAAGCAATTTTGACTGAAGAGAAAGAAAAAATAGAAGGTTTTCCTCAGCTTTTTGCATGTATCTTTAAAAAAAAAAAAGCTCAAACTGCTCAGTCAGTTGGTGGGTTGTGGGGAAAAATGGTCATAGAAATTTGGCTTATATAAATAAAAGTTAAATGACCTCACTCTCGAGTTTGATGCTCTCTGTCTGTGTCTCTCTCGGTGTCTATCTGTCTGCCGCTCTCTCTTTCTTTGTCTGTCTGTCTCACTGTCTGTCTCGCTTTCTCTCTCTCTCTCTCTCTCTCTCTCTCTCTCTCTCTCTCTCTCTCACACACACACACACACACACACACACACACTCTCTCTCTCTCTCTCTCACTTGCATTCACACTCACACATGTGCATGCACATACACATGCTCGTGTGCGTGCGTGCGCGCGCGCTCTCTCTCTCTCTCTCTCCACACACACACACACACACACACACACACACACACACACACACACACACACACACACACACACACACACACACACCAGCAACTGGCACACACAAACCAGCAATTAGCTATGCAAATCTGGTTATGAATATTATTGATTTAATTACTGACAGATGGCTCTGATGCCTGAGTTAGAAGTGTCTGGTTCCTGATAGAGATAACAGTGTTATTAACACAGAAGAAACAGGTCAGGCAGAGCCTGCCCTGACCTGGATACTGGGAAATGGATGGCCATAGTTCAGCTGCTGAAGCTAAATCAGGAAATTTATGTGAAAAAAATAATGATTGAAAAATCATTTTCATTCTTTCAAAGTTTCTTTCTTTCTGTGTACACAGGCTGATACTCCTGCGGACACTGCCTGTATAGACAGGCAGTGGGGTTTTGTGTGTATGACCGTTTTTTATCCCACCATTAAGGCAGCCATACTCCATCTTCGGGGAAGGTGCATGCTATGTGTAACGTGTCATCCATACCAATGGCCAGACTGGCCTTCTCTTCCGAAAGTTGGCGATGGGATTTTATGTGTGTGCAAGATGTGCATGCATTCACACACGGAACCTCGGCTTATAGTCTCATTTGAAGGACTGTATGGGGAACTAGTCTGCTGCTCTACCAACTGAGCTATTCCAGCCCCGAAAAATCATATAATTTTGTCTGCCTCTCTTTCTCATGATAATTTAACAAGAGTTTCTCTCCACTGATACTTTTAATCTGCTTTAAATTGGTGTAGCAAGATAATCAGCCAGTGAGTGTGTATGCAGTACAGTCTGAAGAAATGTTGTGTTTCCTTACTCGGTCAGATTGCATTCATAGTGCATAGTATAAAAGTATTAGTGGTAGTAAAGTGGTTGTAGTACTCTAAGATGAGGTCTGTTGAGTTTGCCTCACTTCAGCACAGGGATGTACTCTGTTCTGCATACTGAATGCATTTCTTTTGTTGAGATAGATATGTAATGGTGCTGTGTGTTTTGTTTTTATAACCCATGCCTCATGTTCCCTTTCCACCTGGCCAGAATTGAAACTGAAAAAGTGTCCTTTTGACATTTTATGAAAATTCATTGATGTGTGTCTGTTGTGTCTGCCAAATTTGTTGAAGTATGTCTGTTATATCTGCTTTAATTACACAGAAAACAAGGAATTTGGAACACAATTGAGTTTCTTGCCTTCCTTTGCCTTCTCTTTTCTTTCTTCTTTGCTTTCAATATTTTATGCCAATATTTCCTGTCTTTTCTCAGTTCTGTCCTGTGTAATTTCTTTTGAATTCATTTACATTTCATTTTCCCATCTTACCTTGTCTACAGTCTTTTCAAATTGACCTGGATTTGAGCATTTTGACAGCTTGAATTTAAACACAAAAAACTCTAAAAATCTTGTCATTTTAGGGGTTTGCTTTTAATGGATAGCATTTACTTAATTTTTGCAAAAGGAATTTAAACTGAATCTGCCAGTTAACGTGGACAAATTACAGGACAAAACACAACCTCTTAGGTCTTCTTCAGGCAAGATAAACAACATTCAGGGCAATGAAAACGAATAATGAGTGATCACTTATCTTGTCAAATTGCTCATTCTTTGCTTTCATTGTCCTGAATGTCGTTTATCTTGCCTAAAGAAGACCTAAGAGGTAGAGATGTGCCATGTTTTGTCTGTAATTTGTTTGTTCCTGTTAACTGGTGGATTTACTTTAAATTCCTTTTAAAATTTGTTTCAATTTCCATCTAGAGTCACCTCACTTTGAAACTAACTTGTAAAAAACCCTTGTGCAGTAATTTTGATCATATTACCATGGACAGTGAGTTGTGTTCTTTTGACTTACAAAATTTGAATAAAATATTTTTAAGATGTTTGCCACTGATGCATGACAGCTTTTGGGTTGGTGAGTTCACTGCAAAATAGGATAAACACACAGAGAAAAATGTGTTCAATGATAGACATAGATTTTGTAATACAGATGTTACAAGAACTTTTAAGTTGAAAGGTTAAATATTTCTCATTCTGTGGTATGGTATAATGGGTTTTTACAAGCATCCTCATGGATGATCTGTCATTTTATGGGTGATATTTAACATGTTCTGAATTCTTGTCACTGCATCTTGTTTTCCCTGCAGTTGTTTGCTGTGGTGGTGTTTGGGTGCATATCGTCGGGAGCCTGGTACGGCCATAACTGCCAGATGAATGGAGATGATAACGCTTGTGGCTATGGGACAGGCATTGGTGTGATAGCCTTCCTCCTGTGCATCGGCTTCCTCATCCTGGATGCGCTCTTTGACAACCTGAGCAGCGTTCAGCACAGAAAGTATGCTGTGCTGGCTGACTTGGCCATCTCTGGTGAGTGCGCTGGAATCGCTTGTGTGTATGTATTGTGTTCCAGGGAGATACAGAGTCAGTGAGAGAGAGGGTGAAACTGACAGGTGACAGATTCCAGGAATCCAGTAGAGTCCCAGGAGTCTAGAGCTAGTTGTAGAGATGTGGTGGGAAAATGGAAAACCCATTTCCAGGGCGGGAAAAGTCATGAAAAAGTCCATTTTGTTTAGTCGCGTCTGGAAGAGTCTTGGACTTTTCCAAGATATGTCACGGTTGTAGACAGACATGCAGTTTATTTTTCCAAGAGAAAGTATCTTTGTACAGAGTTTTGATAACTGTACACTGTTGCAGGGTTCCCCAGGGCAGTTGCACTGTAGAGGCTAGCAGGACCCCCAAGCACTGTCATTCTGTCTCCCATCTCCGACACTATAATTCTATCGTATGGGATTTCGGGGTCAAAGGTTTTAAGGGTTCCTGACTCCCAGTTCTGTCACTTTCAGATTCTTAACTGCTGTTTATATTCAGTTTCCTTTCAGTTTCGTACAAGATATCTGGGACAATTCTCTCTCTCTCTCTCTCTCTCTCTCTCCTCTCTCACATCTCTCTCTCACACACACACACACACACACACACACACACACACATGCGCACGCACACACGCACACACACGCACACTCACTCTCTCTCTTTCTCTCTTTCTCTCTCCTCTCTCTTTTCTCTCTCTCTCCCTCTTTCTCCCCTTCCCCCATCCTCCCCAATCTCTCTCTCTCTCACCTACCCACAAATGCACACGTATAGACACACTAGCTCACACACACACACACACACACACACACACACACACACACACACACACACAACACACACACACACACGTACACACACACACACATGTACACACACACACACGTACACACACACACACACACACACACACACACACACACACACACACACACACACACACAGGCGAAACGTCCTCTCTAACATATGGATTGAAAGTTTTTCTCTCTGTCACCTGAACAAAACAATAACACTAATGTTGTTATTTTAATGGAAACCAGAAATAAACTGTATTACACGGTATTATTGAAATGGTAACAAGTGAAGTCAACATTCATTATGACTCTTACCGCAACCTGTAAATTTTTGTCTCCTCCTCCTTTTAAGTATGGAAAGCATACTAAAAATGCCATGTCATCTTGGGAGACAGCAGGCAAATGCAAGAACTGACAGTGGATATTTATGTTATAGAATTGTGAATTTGCAAATCATTTATTTTCAGAATTGAACTGAAATAATGAAGTGAAATTGGGATTTGACAATCTGCAGGGAAAGTAAGAGGATAAACATATCAACAAGGAAAAGATGAAAAGAGATGAAAGGACTTGGTTAGGTTGGTTTGAAATAGATTGTGACAGAACAGCTCCAGGTGTGGCTGTGTCCTGTGTGGGCGTCGGAAGTGTGTGGCATGGGAAGAATGCCACTAAGAGGATATGAAAGATGAGAGGGCAGTAAGAAACAAAACGCAGCGGTTACAACTTTTTTTTAGAATATAGCGTATACTAAGGTAAGATTGAATACTGAAAGACAGTTTGTGCTTTGCACTTTTAGTCGGTATTCAGTTTATATCTTAATGAGAATGAATTTTGGAAGTTAACAAGGAAATTCAAACAGTAGTTTTGTTCATAAAACTGATCATGAAATCATCATAGTTTATTCAAATGTTTGAATTTAGTTAACAACTAAACAAATAGTTAAACAGTGTAGATGAGATCATTTACTGTTTCTGTCAATGTTTAATTTTAGTTTGAAGCTGAAGCCGCTTGATCAATTGTTTATTGCTATACTTGAGATTAAAACTGGGTTGATTTCCAGAATCTGACAAGTAAATGACGCAGTATTGTCAGGCAAAATTAATGGAAAATGAATTAAGAACTATGTGAGATATTTTCTAAAAGATGATTGATTGTTATGAGTAGTTATTGATTTCCAAAACAATTTTTATGTTATTATTGGGTAAAAGTGGTTGCCGTTATTATTTTTTGTTTTCCACTGGTTACGAGGAATAGGGAATAGACTAGTGCTTGTATACACTTCTGGTTTCCAGAGAAACACAGTAATGAAAATGTGGTGTCTCATATTCACAGTTGATGTGCCAGCCAGTTTTTGTTGTTGTTATGTCACTCTGCGTTTTCACAGTAATTGCTATCATTGTCAAGATTAGCATGCTCCAGAATTAATCTGATGATACTCAGTTGGAAATGATCTCCTGATTGACAGAAGAAAAGTCCTCACCTTAAAATGAAGAAACTTTTAAGACACGAAACTGCTTATAGCAAATGTTTCCATTATACTGCAGTTGTCAGGAAAATAGTCTGGTCCTTAAGAAAGACCGTGGCAAATTCTTGGTGCTTGGGTCTGGCTGGATTTGACAAGTAGTGAAGGCATCAGATGGAAGAAGTGTGGGTATATTTTATAACAAATGATTAATCATGTGTGTAATTTTTTTTAATGTTGTGTATGTTCTACAGGCCTGTGGACATTTTTGTGGTTTGTGGGTTTCTGCTATATGACTGATGCCTGGAGACGATCAGACAAAGGCACGGAATATCTTCACCCACATGGAAAAGGCAGAGACAACATACAGGCTGCTATCGCCTTCTCCTTCTTTTCCATCTTCTCCTGGGTAAGTATACAAACTCTTGTGTAATATATCTTTTTCTTTCATTGGATCGCTGGTCCAGCTATTGAATTGAATAACCACGGAATTCAGTCAATTTACTATAATTGCTCCCCTCTCCATGCCAGCCCAATGGGCATTTGAGGCAGCGAGTTGGTTGATCAACTTGCGAGGAGTGCCACAAAGAAAGAGTTGAGCAGATTGTCTATCCGTCACACTCATCTGAAACCCAAAGCCCAGGATAATGTCAGACCTCTGGCAAGGGGAATGGAACTCGCAGACGGATAACAAACTATTCCAAATCCATCCAAACCGGAAAGAGTTATCACCATGTTCCAGGAGCTGCCATAAAGAAGGAACAGTCTTGTGCTGTTCACACACAGGTCACTCCTTTTATACCCATTCTTTTTTTTTCTTTTTTTTCTGTCCCAACCTCTATGCCACCTCAGAGGCAGTGTACCCACGCCGCTCATTCCGACACCCTGTCCACAGCCACAGCCCGGTCGGCCCCGCCGCAGCCCCGGCACCGGCAATCCACAGGGAGCAGTCAATGTCAAGTCGTCAAGAGGCAACCCACCGGAGGAGACACTGCACTGCTGCCGAGTCACTTCGGTGGTGTTCAGTGGCACCTGTTCTGATCTAACATACGCAGGACACCACCTACTAAGCCCCCTACTGACGACAATAATTGCTTAGTCGCGGTGTCCAACGACAGCTCCCATGGACTCGCCGATACCGGTGACCCCGACGGAACCAAACCAAGGCCACAGACGTGGAGAGGACATCGAAATTGAGGTCACCATGAGAGCAGGGCATGAAGGGCCACAGAATTTGAGACATTTTTTTTTATGCTGATCGATGAGAATGAGGATGATTAAGATGATGCTACAGATTTCCATTTCTGTCTGAGACTACATGACAGGGCTGTACTCTACGCTTCCTTTGGTAATATATCCCGGCGTCAACCAGGCCCGAGAGATACAGGCACCTGCAGTGTTGGTCAGGAAATTTGAGCAACACTCTCAGAAACGCATCCATTAAGTGGATGAAACTCGACTGTGTGGTCCCAGTCTTCCCAACTGAGTCCGCAGCAACTCAACTCTGGGTAGGAGCCGGTCAGGGCAGAAAAACCCACATGACTTCTGATGGGATTCGAACCCATGACCTCCCAGTCGGGAGTCCGCGATGCTGACCACTTCGCCACGGCGGCTGGTTTTATACCCATTCTTATCTTTTTAAAAGGTGAAGAAGCTCCATGATGCATTCCATGTCATGTACCACTCACAGTGAAACATATTCTTTTAGAGTGTTGGGACTTGCATGACGATGAGACATAAACACTTTGCTGACAGCAGACTCCCAGAAAACTGTTCAGAGATGTCCCACCAGATGTGATCTTTGGATTTCTGAAAGAGATCAACATTTTTCATCTGATCTATGATTTTAGGGAAGAAAGATTTTTAACGAAATTTCCCGGTGTGTGATTAGTTGTGTTTTAAAAAGTTATGTGAATGACCTTTTAAAAAATTTTTGATTAATTAAATGAGTTGCAAGTTGACTTGAACGTGGTGACAGCCCTGATATGGCCCTTCACAGTGGGCTGGGTTATATTGCCTTGCCTTACCTTCTCTATCCCTCTGCCCTCGCGCGCGCGCGCGCACACACACACACACCTCTCTCTCTCTCTCTCTCTCTCTCTCTCTCCTCTCTCTCTTTCTTTCTCACTCCTCCAGAATAATCTACTTACCATGGTCTACATGGTAATCCATGTGAGGTCATTTGCATGTAAAGTGCTGGAGCAATAGATTCCTCAGTAAGATGTGTTCACATTTGAAATCCAGCTTTTTGCTGGATTTTGACTTTAAAAGCCACATGATGAAACAGTGTCAGACCACAAAAAAGATAATTCAGTCAGCACAACTAAAACTGTTCATTTACATAATTGCAAAGCTGGAAAAGCTGAGAATTGTCAACTTAGAGTGATTGAGAACTGCTGGATGTTAATGACAATATTGACATGACCAGTGGCTGTGATTAATGTATGGAAGCAATTATTAGTATGTGAGTACATTTCTGTTTATTCTGTAGACGCATGAACAAGCACATTATGGCCATAAAATTTGCACTCTTGAGGGTTGTCACGGAAAGAGGCTGTAACACTTATTTTTATGTCATTTGTGAATATTTCTGTTTTGTGTATTATGTATGCACTCAAACCCCATATTCGCTAGTGACATTTTGAGCAGCTTCACAGAAAAAAAAGTGTGAACATGTTTGGAAAATACAAATTTATTAAAGAGAGAGAGAAGGATCATTGTGTGTGCAAGTTTCTGTCACAGTAGGATACAGTTTTCAGTCGAAGTGTGCTTTGAAACATGCTTGCTTGTGAATGCCCCCATTTGTCAAAGTTCCTGAATTTGCAGGATAGGTTTTTGTTGTTGTTGTAAATTGTATCCTTGGAAAAGAAGGATTGGTAAGAATCATTCATTGTATGAATGGTAAAGATGGAGTGGGATGTAACGTCAGTGTGACAGTGTGGTTCGTTGCTGCTGTTGTATGAATCATTCATTGTATGAGTGATAAAGATGGAGTGGGATGTAACGTCAGTGTGACAGTGTGGTTCGTTGCTGCTGTTGTATGAATCATTCACTGTATGAGTGGTAAAGATGGAGTGGGATGTAACGTCAGTGTGACAGTGTGGTTCGTTGCTGCTGTTGTATGAATCATTCATTGTATTAGTGGTAAAGATGGAGTGGGATGTAACGTCAGTGTGACAGTGTGGTTCGTTGCTGCTGTGTTGAATCATTCATTGTATGAGTGATAAAGATGGAGTGGGATGTAACGTCAGTGTGACAGTGTGGTTCGTTGCTGCTGTTGTATGAATCATTCATTGTATGAGTGGTAAAGATGGAGTGGGATGTAACGTCAGTGTGACAGTGTGGTTCGTTGCTGCTGTTGTATGAATCATTCATTGTATGAGTGATAAAGATGGAGTGGGATGCAACGTCAGTGTGACAGTGTGGTTCGTTGCTGCTGTTGTATGAATCATTCATTGTATGAGTGATAAAGATGGAGTGGGATGCAACGTCAGTGTGACAGTGTGGTTCGTTGCTGCTGTTGTATGAATCATTCATTGTATGAGTGGTAAAGATGGAGTGGGATGTAACGTCAGTGTGACAGTGTGGTTCGTTGCTGCTGTTGTATGAATCATTCATTGTATGAGTGGTAAAGATGGAGTGGGATGTAACGATAGTTTGACAGTGTGGTTCGTTGCTGCTGTTGTATGAATCATTCACTGTATGAGTGATAAAGATGGAGTGGGATGTAACGTCAGTGTGACAGTGTGGTTCGTTGCTGCTGTTGCAGGGCGGCCTGACCTTCCTGGCTGTGCAGCGCTACCGTCTGGGAACCCAGGAAGCCATGAACACGGGATACAACCAGGACCCCACCGCCACCTCCCCCTACTCCTCCTACCCTGGCAGTGACACCGGCGACCCCTACCAGCAGCCCCCCTTCAGCCAGCAGAAAGATGTCCCCGACTACCAACCCCCGACCTATTAGAATCCTCCGTTTGGTCTCCATTTGCCCTTGGCCCTTTTTGTTTTCTGGTCGCTTGGCTTTTTTGTTGGGGCGGCTGAGCTCCAGGGAGATTCGTGAAGCATTGCAGAGTGTCCAGACGTTGGAGAGAGATTGTATTGTGATTTTGTTACGTTTACCAACGTTTTGGTTGTTAGTGTCAAGATTCTGTACATTTTCGTACGTTGTTGTAATATCTAACTGCAATTTTGTTTTGGTTTATGAACCATGTTTGCCTCTGTAGAGAGTTTGCTCATTTTGGTTGTGTTCCCTTTTATTTGTTTGTTTGTTTGAATTTTTGGTTTTACTGTGTATTGTATTCATTTTGTATTAATCAGCAGCTTTTAAAGAATATTGTCCATATTAAGCATTTGTTTTTTAGTTTGATTGAACACATTTGATTGAACATATTATTTTTTCATTCTTCCTTTTTCACTGACAGTTACATGAGTGCATTTTGAGAATCAGAGGATCTCTCGTTTTGCATTTTGTAGATTTGGTTGTGGGACAGTGTATTTTATAATTTATCGAACCTTGTGTGTTTTTTTTTAAATTCATTTTTCTCACAAGAAGATTTTGGATCCTTGAAATAGAAAGCGAATTCCATTGTGATAATGTCTTAACATGTCTGTTTTTTACAATAGCAACATAAACCATCGAAGAGTAAGAGGGAAACAATTTATGATTTTACTACATTGTCATCATGCTGTTTTTTTTCCCTTTGTCCTACTTTATATCATTTATCGTGGAAGGATAAGAATGATTAATCATTACAGGTTATGTTTCCCCTTTTTTTTCTTGTTGTTGTTTGTAAAGAGGTAATGTACGTTATAATGAACAGAGAAGTACCTGTTGGATTTGTTACAAAAAGGTGTGGAGAATGGGAACTACTGTCAATGTATGTGCCAATATGTCACGTACTGACTCCACTGTTGTTTTAATAGATTTTTCTTCTTTATTTTTCTTTCTCAGGATATTAATTTGCTTTGTTTTTTCTCTGTTTTGTGGGGGGTGGGGTGGGGGGTTGCTGCCCAAGTTTATTTTTTGGAGGGAAAGGGTGTGTGTGTGTAGGGGGGGGGGGGGGGGTAGTATGTTGTTTTGCTTCCTTTATATCCTGACAGCATACACATTAATTAAAGGAGAACCAGATGCAGGCATGGCATATGATTTTATGTTGATAATACTCTTCCCTCACTCCCCTTTTGTTAGACAGGTGAGTGATATGCAGGTTACATGCTGGAGATATGACTAATTCTGGGACAGGTACTGCAGCCAAGCTGATGCTGGGTTTTGGTCTTGGGGGGGGGGGGGGGGGGGATTAGCTGTGAGGTCCATGATTCTAAACCCAGCAGCCTCTGATGGTTTGAGGGTGGAGATTTTTGCAGTCTCTGTGGTGTCATCCCAATGATTTTTAAATTTCCGAAGTGACTGAAAGAACATTGAAGGTAATACACAAATGTTTATTGGGCTGTGGAAACTTAAATGTAGTCATCATGTACACGACCATCCCTGAAGACAGTTTACTGCATGGCTGGCTGGGAAAAAGCAAAACAGTGTACATAAAGTCATGACCATAGGAACAAGTGTGTGTTGAAGTTCTTATCCACAAATGCAGAAGAAGATGAAACACTTTGGTGTCAAATATTGCACCACAAATGCAGAAGAAGATGAAACATTTTGGTGTCAACTGTTGCACCACAAATGCAGAAGATAAAACATTTTGGTGTCAACTGTTGCACCACAAATGCAGAAGATAAAACATTTTGGTGTCAACTGTTGCACCACAAATGCAGAAGATAAAACATTTTGGTGTCAACTGTTGCACCACAAATGCAGAAGATAAAACATTTTGATGTCAAATATTGCTCCGTGTTCAAGCTCCTGCAAGTTAAGGCAAACCTGCTGGCTCAGTTTGACTAAGTCTCATGGCCAGTGCAGTTCCAAGACATAATGCAAGGCCTGCCCACCTTGTCTGGTAGCACTCCCCTTTCCCCTAGTGGTTGGTCATGTCTGTTTCCATCCACTGTACAACCAATCAATGACCAAGAGAGACTGCCAGGTTTGGGGGTTTCAGTGCCTTGGTTCTTCTGGTCTACTGGTTCAAGTTTCTGCATTCTGTAACATCTACAACAGCAGAAGGTTAAAAATGTGATCGCTACATTTTCTCAACATATCTCTGTCATTTTATTTCTGTGACCCAGCAAATCCATGTCAGTAATATCGGATTGTTTATATTGGGAAATCGATTGCTATAATCTGATCTGAATTATAGAAATTCCTCTACATTCTTCCTACCTCACGCTTACAACCAATGTATAGATATTCATTTTTACCTGTGGAATGCGTTACAGACTCAGAGTGGTATCTTGAATGTTTTGGATCTTTATGTCGATGTAGAGTATTTCTTCAGGCAAACCAGCAGGGAATATGACTCATTCACAGGCCTTTAGTCTGTAAAAATGAGACCAAGCAGATTTCAAATTGCATTGAAAATCTGGCTGAAAATAAGGATCATTTTTAGTCTGCAAAACACTTGGGAATACTGAGAGCACTTTTTTTTCTTTTTTTTTTTTTTGTAAATGAATTAAACTGTCAGACAACTAGGAATCCTCCAATGTAGGGCATACAAATTTTGCTGCCTTCAAAATCATGTCTCTAGTCCAGGCAGAGCATACAGATTTTCACCAGATGTCTACCGACAGGGCTTAAGTTAAAAGTTGTGTACAAATTATGCAGAAAGTTGCAGCATGAAAGAAAAAAAAAAAAGTGAAATGTGTACAATCTAATTATGATCCTCGAATCATCTTAAAAAAAGAAAGTGAAATGCGTACAATCTAATCATGATCCTCGAATCATCTTAAAAAAAGAAAGTGAAATGCGTACAATCTAATCATGATCCTCGAATCATGTTAAAAAAAGAAAGTGAAATGCGTACAATCTAATCATGATCCTCGAATCATCTTAAAAAAAAAAAGTGAAATGCGTACAATCTAATCATGATCCTCGAATCATCTTTAAAAAAGAAAGTGAAATGCGTACAATCTAATCATGATCCTCGAATCATCTTAAAAAAAGAAAGTGAAATGCGTACAATCTAATCGTCATTCTCGAATCATCTTAAATGACCTGAGTTTGTGCATACCAGCTGGAACACAAGAGGCCGAATTAGTCTTCTGACCTCAGACAGATTAGAGCTTATATCGGTTTCTTCATTTTCCAACGACCATTCAACTTGTTTCCATTGTGAAATCAGCCTTCCCGTTCCTGGTTCTTTTCTTTTCCTGTCCATGGTATAAATCACACATTATGTTTACAGTTTGAATTCTCTGACACTCTAATCCACTTGTTGCCCTCAGTGCCATCTTGGAAGTGCAAGCAACACTTGATTTTGGCCCAGTATCACTTACACTTTCAGTCCGAGTGTGTATAGGTATAGTACGCCTCACAGAGTGGTATGCGCAAAGACCACCATACACCAATGCATGGAGCTGTAACTTGCTCTGCTAGTGCACGGATGGATGTGTGGTCTGGATGATCTGTCAGTGCTTTGAGCTGTGCTGACAGGAGACTGTGAACATGACAGCAGATCATGTGCAGGTTGACCCACCCACTTGGTTACCCAAACTGATTTTGCCATAGATGGGATGCTTCCGGTGCTCTAGAACGAATGCAAGGGGGACGGATGTCTCATCACAGTACTATCGCTGTGGTTATTCCAACTTTTTATTGAGTATTGAGTTTAGTAAGAACAGGATTATCATTGATCAAGATGTTTTACTTGCAGATCACACAAACTCACATTGCACTTTGTTGAAAAAAATCTTTATTGCAGATGATTATTTTTATGCTTGTATTACTTATTCTTTTGTTATTTTATTTGGCTCGCTTGTTTGTTTATGTTCGTTTCACAAATTGCTTGCATTTTCTTAAGTAAAGAAATGTGGTACATATTTTGCTGTTCAACTCAAATCGTTAATTTTTACATTATTGTAAATTGAAGTGTTACTAACTCAGATCATTTAGTTTTCATTTTGTGAATTGAAATGTTACTAACAGCTCAGATCATTTAGTTTCCATTATTGTAAATTAAAATATAATACTAACCTCTTTTTTGTTGTTGTTAGATACATCTTTCACAGAAATTATTTTGAAAATGCAATATGCCTCATTGATTTCTTCACTCATCATATTATTGCATCCTGTAACGTACACTGCAATGTACTCGTTGTTACCAGTTCTTGCTGTTGGTGGTAGCGACATGCTGATGAGTTGTGGGAAACCTGTGTGCATACACACGATCAGTGTGGAGACTAGATAATGTGCAACACCTGAACTCACTGGGGTTATGCTGAAGTGCAACCTGTGCCGCCAGCACAGGCCAAGGTCTAAGGGAAACTACACATGCTACTGCTTGACCACCTGGCTGTGTGCAGTTCTTTCCCATATTCCCAAAAGAATGTAGTGTTCCGTCGAGCAGTGGCGGAATAAAGGCAATTCTCAGTTTGAGAGGCGACTGAACTTAGGGTAGGTGAAGGATTGGACATTAAAAGGGAATATTGCTTTTGATAGAGAAATCTTAATCTTCCCTGTGCGTTTGTGTGAGGACAGTACCATTCTTCCTAGATATGTTCTTGTACCTGACAATTTGTGTTTTGGTTAAATGGAAGAAGTTTACAAAAAGTACCCACAGAACGTTTGTTTTGGACATGTTAAAAGTAAGGATAGTAAACTTTTATAGCATATTTAGCTTTTATGCTTTTGTCATTGCGTTCAGTTTGGTGAAGTTTTAGAGTATGGTCAAAAGATGATGTCCAGAGATGATAAGCCCATTTTTGGTATGGCGCCATTGAGTTATATATATATATATATTATATAATATGCATATACACCCTGCATGGCAGAGTTTTTGTATACAATTATAATTTTGTATACAATTAAAAGGGAAGAAAATTGGTCGTGATGATTCTACTGTGTTAGAAACATAAATGCATCCAGATTTGTTCTTGTGTCAGCATTGTGTATGGAGATTTTTTTGTTGCTTTTTTTTTTTGTTTGTTTTTGTCTTGTTTCTGTAATGTGTGTGTGTGTGAAATGAAAATTCCCTTTTTTCCATGTGACCATTTGTCCATCCATTTCATAACAGTATTTCAGATCCATTGGAGAGCCAGTATTGGTTGTACTCTGCTCTGTTAAACGAGAGGGTAAGCATACCTCCAACAAGAATTTTCAGGGATATGGATTAAAGTATAGTGAATACTTTTTTCAAAATGATGGAAGTTAGGCCAGCTTTACCATCATGGATGATTTCACTCTCAGACGGGTATGACTTGGCGGCAAGTAGGAAGCTTTCAAAGGAAGTGTACTCCCATGGTATTAGATGCATCGGTCATTTGGTGCAAAGGAGTTGAGGCCACCAATTGTTTTCATGAGGGTGTGTTTGTGCACTACGCTAAGGACTCTTTGACAACGGTTCTGTGGCTTAGAAAAAAAAAAAATCGAGTGTGGTGGGTCAGAAATGAGTTGATAAGTTTGGTTTGAGCTGCATAATTCAGAGCATAACTCCTCTGTCAATTTTGTGATGAGACCTCTGAGAAATAATGTAATACATATTCTTACCTTTGTCATAATTTTCTTCTATGTGATAGATTGTTTAGGAGGGTTCTATACCCCTGTTTCTCTGTGATCTAAAATGCTGTTTTACAGTGCATTGCTGGAGAGTGATTTCATACATTTGCCACAATGCAGATTTAGTTTAGCATGACTGTCATTCAATAACAAGAGTTTTCCGACTTCAGGACATTTTCAAATCCCAGATTTCATCCAGCAATATATTCATTTTTGTTCAATCAGGACAGTTATGATATTTAAGGTTGTATGTCTCGCATGTGGTAAAACATGCATTGGTAGTAGTTTGCATGATATGCCTTGTGTATTTCAGAGAGACCATTTACTTTTCTTTGTTCTGGAAACTCATTTAAACTTTTTTTTCTTGGTCACAGTTAATGATTGCTTGCCTTTTTTTTTTTTTTAAACTGAATAATGAACATTTTACACTCTGTTCAGAATATATCCCACCTGTCTATTGTGCAGTCTCTGTCTGCCCATGTGGACTTTTTTAGAATTTGATTTTTTTTTTATTACATTAGAATGTTTATGGTTTTTCTTCATGTTTTCTTTCTTCTTTTAAAAAAAATTTTTTTTTTTGTCTGGGACCAACAAATTCAAACGGAATGGCTGAAGGTATCAGCACAGTCCTGTCCTATCCACCGTAAAGATGTCAAAAGTATGTCAATCATTGGTTTGGTTGTTATGTGTTGAGTTTTCAGGGTGTGTCCCTTTTTTTTTCTTGCAAGAGTTCCGACAGCCTTCAAAAGGCACTGTCTAGTTGGCTGGTCAGTTGTGATGAAAGCTGTGTACAGAGTAACCACATGCATAAGATTTCAGTTAGGTCGTGGTGAATTAGGTTTCTAGGCAGTTGATGTCGTCACAAGCCTTGTTACCCGTATAATGACAAATGCTTATTACAGCTGATTCTTTTGAATTAATTTTTTGTGTCATTTTTCACGTTGTGACTTTTTGGTATACTTTCAAGACTGTTAATGTTTGTCGCCTCCTTCTTTCATGCAAGTTCTTGTTGAACTTTGTTTTATTATCATATTCAGTCTTGCCATCTTGGTCAAGGAGGGAATAAATTCAAACCAGAGAATTCCCAGATGTAATTTGAGTATGTTTCCTATTTTCTGCAAGGCAATTGTATTACACTGAAATATTGGAGACCTTATATCTTTTATTGTGTTGTTTTATTCTGTCTATCCTTCTTAGAAAGATCTTCTGACTCTCTGTCTCTCTCTTGTGCTAGATTTCTGCCTTGTTCGTTTTTTCTGCCTCTCTCTGCCCAAAGTAGATTGCTGTAGACGTAGTGTATGGACATCATCTCGTCAAGAAAATGGACCCGCCTCCTTTCTCCACTCCTTGCCTCTTATGAAGTATCGATGGTATTAATCAAGATATATAGCCCTTCTCTCTCCTTCATTAAGAAAAAAATAGTTTCATAAAGTTTTTCATCGTATGAATGTAGATTGTGAATGCAGATGTGTAAGCTCTTGTTCTGGAGCATTAGATATTTGCCTGTTGTGCTAATACATGAATGATTGAAGATAGAATGTGGTTCAGAATAAATCACTGTAGCATCAGCTGTTCATTTTTATCGGCGTGTAGTGTGCAGACTGCTGTATTCTGCTTCACTGTGCATTGTTCCACAGGGAAAGTATTCTCTTGTTACTATGTTCTCATCGTCTGTTGTTCGTAGTGCATTTTTGGGGGAGAGGAGAAAGTCTTGTTAAGAATTTGTTTTTGTAATAAGTCAAGTGTGCATGAGTTTATGCGAGTGTGAGTTTCTGTATGCGTATATGTGTGTGGTTTGTGGTCTAGGAAACACAATATCTGCTTGTTTAAGACATGTCATCAAAAGTTTGAATATGAAGGCAGAATATCCCTGCCATAGGAATTGCCTCATTGTCTACCCCCTCCCTCACCATGATTAGAACACTATGTTGTATTCTCTGTATTCTGTGTGTGTATATATAGTTGTAGATTCCTTCTTTCCATGAGCATTCCGAATACTCTTGTGTATATTTTGCTTTCATTGTGCGGTTGCACTTTTGTACTAATTTTGTTTCAGTTACAGGGACGACAGAAATTATTTTTGTGATTAATTCTTGCTTGAAGATGCATTTATATTCCATAAATATTACAATTGTTTATGGCAGACATGTTGATATATACTATACAGGTTACTAGACCTCCCCCCCCCCCCCCCCCCCCAAACGTAATCTTATTTATTCATATAAACACAAGGTATGTGTGTAAATCATGTCACTGTAAGTGTAACTTGGTCCATTAACATTGAGTTTATAGCCTTGACATAAGCAGACAATTGACGTACAATGAAAAAACAAGCACAGTGTGATACCGTTTAGAAATAATTGAGGAGAAGAAAACCCCATGGCTGTGCACAGTCAGAGGAGAATGGTGACGCTTGTTTATATCCAGATGGATGAATGTGGTGAAAAATACCAGAGCCTGCGATGCCACATGTCTGCAAGGTCATGTAAGTTGTGAGCTTGAAACCTAAAGTCCGTCAGCGTTTTCAAGACACTGTATCAGTCCCGTATGTCAGTTTCTGGACATGTCTTCCACCTCATTGTTCTTTAATGTGTTTTCTTGATGTTCATCAAACTTAAGGAATCACCAGTTACGACATGCTGGCTGTGCAACTCGCTGGTATTCATCACACATCAGAAGGTTTTTACCAATTGTGTCCACCCAGTTGTGTACCACGCTGGTGCACTCCAAGCTTCTCGATAGAGTTTCATGACAGTGATGGTGTGTGTGTGTGACACCGGGGTCCATCAGACATCAGCCATCCATTGTAGGACACGCTGGCAGTGCATTGTACTGGTGTTCCACAGACAGGCAGAATCACCAGGTTGATGACAAACTCGTGTATGTACAACCATGCCCTGGAATGAGAACAGACCATCACTACTTCTCCAGCATACCGTTTTTTCCACTTCTGGCCAGTTGGCTCCCTTTTCCTTCAACTCGGCCTCGGTGTCTCTTCTCCCTACTCCTCCCCCCCCCCCCCCCCCCCCATCTCTGCATGTTCCAGGTCAGGGCCTGATGGATAGTGCTGGATGCTTGCTTCAGTTGGATGTGTCCTGTCCAGACTCATGACACTCAGGCAGGTCTCCATCATACAGGTGTTATCAGATACCTAAATTGTCTGATTTTATTGTAATTCACTGGTAAATGAGCAGTGCAATAAAAGGTGTTTTTCACACGTCTAAAATATCCGGATTTACGTGATGTAGATGATGCGTTGTGCTGGTAAATTCATCGCACAACTAGGAATCTTTCTTATTTAACATGTTGCCAGAATTATTTTAGTATTCAGTTTTACAACGCACTAGAAGTGTATTACATAGTAGTTAGAGTTTAGAGACAGCTTTGTGGCTTAGTAGTTCTTCATCACGAACCTTTGGAAGAGTGTGAGTTTGAGCTTTTTGCCAGTAGAGGATATCAGGTCATGCAGAGATTGACTGGTTTTCACCCCAAGCTGCACATGCTCTAGTACAGAGGCATTCGTTCCACCTTCCATTTTAATGCAAGACTCGTTGAAGACGTTTTTTCTTTGAGAGTGTGTCCCTTATCACACACCAATAATAACATTTCAAAACTGGGTCTGTTTTTGTATTGTAATGTAGGAGCTCGGCATCATTACAGATTTTGTGTGAAATTGTAGTTACCCTTCCCATGGAAGAGCGTGTTTCGAGTAGAACAGCACCAAGTGTTTTTCCCCTGCCTATCTATGTTTTTTTGTTTACTTTTCAAAGTGTTTCTGCAGATTTGGGCCAGCAGCAACTTCTGTGGCCCTAGATGCTTTTGGAAGTGCAAAGTGTCTGGACGACTAGCACTCCCTTCCCACTTACTGTTTGGTGGAGAGAGAATTGGGGGGGGGGGGGGGGGGGGGAGCATGAAAAAGGCCGTGTGTGCGACTTGAACCACATACCAATCATTCTCTAGCTTTCTAGGTCAGTGTCCTATCCAGTAGGCCGCCAGACTGACCATAGTCCATGATTGTCCACTCTAAAAGATATTTTGTTGAAGGACTTGGTTGCAGTGTGATCGATCAGTGTGTTTGACAACTTACCTGATGCTTCGTTGAAGATTGAGATGCAGTGTGATCAGCGTTTTTGATAGCAGGATTTAATTTGAAAGGAGGATTATAATTTAACTGTGTCATGCAGTCTGTAAGGACAAACGATCAGCATAACACTCGAGTTGTCTCTATTCTGATGACCTTAGATGGTCAGTCAGGGTGAAAAGATAAATCAGTTTGGATTCCACCATGCCCTGCTTTTTTTGTGTGTAAACATACATAGTGCAGTACTGATTATTTCTTTTTGACATCATTTTCTGACTGTGAAACTGAGATAAGGGTTGTCATTTGCAGCCGTGCGGTGTAGAGTGTAGTGGACCGAATCGTGAATCGTTGATAGACCGAAAACGTTTTGAAGCACTGAATGTCTTGCAAGTCAGGCATGTAGTATTGATGCATGAATCATCGGAGTTCACCATTGTTGTTTTTTTTTTTTTTTTTAATAGGAAATTGCCCGTAGGTGATGGAATAGTTGTCATGGCTTTGATCAGGTCATAATATTTCTTACACGTTTGTGTTGTTAATTGTGATGAACCTGCTATCATTAAAGTTGCCTAGTCTCGATGCATTGTGTGTTTGTTGGATGTATGTTGGTGGGCATGTGTGAACATGATGAGAGGAAAGAAACGGTGGAAATCAAATTTCCTAAATTGAGTGGCTCTTCAAGGAGAATGGAAGGTAGGTTAAGGCCATTAAAATTCAGGGGTGAATGGGGAGGGAGGTGGGGATGGGGAATAAGAGAGGGGAGTGTTTATATTATACATACAGTATTCTTCAGTGAGACACCCACCATCCTACTGTTCCCAGCTTAGTGTCGGTGGGCTTGGTGGTGGTGCTGGTGGTCAGTTCGGGAGCCATGTTGTCGGATCAGTCTCCATAGCGCCACCTGTTGGGACACCATCGAGACTTCAGGGTCTGTGAAGGTCAGGGAAAGATGGAAAAGTCATGGAAAAACACAGGACCTGCATGTAAATAGTGGGTAGTAGGGGACAGTACAATTTGTCAGGGACTTTGTTTAAATGCTGAAAAAAGGAGAGTTTGGGGGGGGGTGGGGGGAGAGATAGGACGGGAACAGGCTTGCTTAACTTTTGTTTGAGAATTTAAACCAGTTCGAGAATACAAAGGAAAAGGAATGTGTAAGAAATTTTAGTATTCTGACTGTGCTGTCAAGGATAGTATCCATTCGGAATATTGCCATGTGGGGGAATGTATTCTGCAAAGACTTCTTGCTGTTCAGCTTCTTGCACTATTTTCAGTTGCAATGAGATTTTGGTCGGGGGAAGAATCAGGGACGTTTGCTTTGACAATGCTAGATAATCCATGCTCCATAACTATGGCAACTGCAGTAAGCAGATAGCCGCGCAAACCAAACCACTTTGGTCTCTGTCACCGCACACATACACCCCTCCGGCCCCACCCACCACCCCCCACCCCACCGTCCTCACCTCCCATTCTCTTGCATGCACATCAAGCTTCGCATATATACACAGATACGATTAAACAGTTTTATGCATCATTTTTTTCTGAACAGATATGATCCATCTCTCTCTCTCTCTCTCTCTCTCTCTCTCTCTCTCTCTCTCTCTCTCTCTCTTTCGTGCTCTCGTTCTGCATGTACATACACACACACACACACACACAAAACACACACACCACACTCGCACACACGCATACTCTCGCACACACAATCTAGCATGCATATACACCTTGCATGTACACTGATACAGGTAATTGCAAACATAAATGGTTTCTTTTCCTACTTCATAAACATCGCCTCCCCCCTCTCTCTCTCCACACACACACACATGCACGCACACACGCACGCACGCACACTCACACAACTTGTAAAATAGGAACAGGCACAACTTACACATATTTCTAGAATGCAGCATTGGTTCAATTGCTTCCCATTTATTTCTTTAGTTGTACACATACGCCTACGCGAGTACACACACGCGCACGCATGAATGTTCCCACACACTTATTTGTCTTAGGCATAAACTGAAATTTATTCGCAAGTCACCACACACGCGATCCCTAAGAATAGAAATATTTTGTATTGTCCATTTAGAGCAAGTTGCACACACGCGCGCCCGCGCCCGCGCGCGCGCGCGCGCGCACCACCACACACACACACACACCACACCACACACACTCTCTCTCTCTCTCTCTCAAACACACACACACACACACTCACACACACACACACACACACACACACACACACGTACAACGCGCGCGCGCATTCTCTCTCTCACACACTCTCTCTGTCTCTGTCTGTCTGTCTGTCTGTCTGTCTGTCGTCTGTCTGTCTCTCTCTCTCTCTCTCTCTCTCTCTCTCTCTCTCTCTCTCTCTCTCTCTCAATATGTGACTTTCCTATCCTTTTTCTTACATGTTTTGCGTCTCTCCCTCTGATTCATTTTATACATTGTTCTTAAGAGTCTTTAATGCCAATAGCACCAAGAACGTTAAGCAAACCTGTGGGATGTTGTAGTGGTTGTTTTTGCCACCTTATGGTCTTTTCTTCTTCTTTTTTTTTATTTTCGTAAGCAAAACATAGCAGACTAGCAAGGAGAGATTAGAAAAATTGCCACAGCCCCACATCTCTCTCTCTCTCTTCTCTCTCTCTCTCTCTCTCTCTCTCTCACACACACACACACACACACACACACACACACACACACACACACACACACACACACACACACGAAGTCCTCTCTGATCAGGCAATTAACCACAGCCCCACGTGCGAAAGAGAAACCGTCTGCAATACAAGCAGGAAATCTCCATTGTGATGGGCAAACAATCCGACTACCTTTAGACTATGGTGACGCACTGTCGGTGTCCTCGGGCGGGGGTGGGGGAAGGAAGGTGGGGTGGGTGGGGAGGTGGTGGGAATAGCTCCCATTTCATACAGAGAAAGCTGTTTCGATGATGACGTTGTTCACTTCAAAGGGCCCACGAAACAACGAAACTGAGACTGATAACACAATACATGATGAAGGTGATGAAAATGATGATGATGATGATGATGATGAATGATGACGACAATAACAATTATGATGATGCTGCTGCTGCTAATGATGATGATGATATGAAAAGTATTTATAGAGTGCATTATTCAGGTAAAAAATAGGTAAAGGTTCATACATTAATAAATGAAATTAAAAAAATAATTGTAACACAGAGGAGAAAATCGCGGGAAATACGTAAATTACTGAAAAAACACGTACATGAGAAAAATGATAAACGAATAAGCAAATGAATAAATAAGAAAATAAATAGATGAATGAGTAAATAAATACAAAGTAAAGAAAGAAAGAAAGAAGGAAGGAATAGAGAAGAACAAGAAGAAGAGGATTAAAAAAAAGGTGGGGTGGGGGTGGGGTGGGGGTAATTGAGACAATCAAAAAAAGTGGATAACGAGGAGCATATCATGTGTGTGTGTGTGTGGGGGGGGGGGGGGGGGGGCTGGAGGGGCAGAGAAAGAGAAGAGGAGGTGAATGAATAACAGTAAGGAAGGAAAGAGGAAAGGGTGAGCTATGAAGACAAAGTGTGGCGATACAGTAGAAAGTGCGTGTGTGTGTGTGTGTGCTGTGTGTGTGTGTGTGTGTGTGTGTGTGTGTGTGTGTGTGTGTGTGTTAGTGTGTGTGTGTGTGTGTGTGTGTGTGTGTGTGTGTGTGTGTGTGTGTGTGTGTGTGTGTGTCATTTGTGGGTTTGTGTGGGCACACGTATCTGCATATAGGCTACACACACACACACACACACACACACACACACACACACACACATGGGCCCATGCCCACACATCATGCACACACGTGTAACACACACACACACACACACACACACACACACACACACACACAAGAAAAAATGGTAGGTAGGCACTCAAGGTCTGACCAGCGCGTTGGGCTAATGCGGAGGTCAGACATCCGCTGAGTCGTAGCCACGAGACCCTCTTCCTCTATTGTCTCATCTTAGTTGTTAATTTGTTTATCCATCAACTTCAAATCATGCGTAATGTGGTCTCAAAACTTAGCGGATGTGGTGTAGCGTATATGGACTAGTCCGCACGCAGTGACGCCTCCTTGATGAAACTGAAACTGAAACTTTTGTGAATTGTTCAACAGTCTTCCTGTAATGTAGGCTACTTCACAGCAAGAGGGCAAATTCCATCATCGTCAGCCGAGTTGAAACCAACATTACATGGCCAGAAACTGAATGGTAAGTTGCCAGGGACAACCCTAAAACGTGATTGACAGACTAAGGAAGTCGGAAATGAAATGAGGCAGGGAACAGTAAACGATAAACAGTAAACTTGTTTACTGTTTATCGTTTACTGTTCCCTGCCTCATTTCATTTCCGATTTTGTTTTGATTAAATTGAGGTTATTTGTATTTGTTTCTGTCCGTCTGTGTGTTTGTCTTTTGATCTCCCTTGCATCTTTGGGTGGATCCTCAGGCGTAGGCTCAAAAATTGTCCCTTACATTTTATACTATTTGCATAATGTCTCTAGTTTTTCAGCAACTTTTTTCCTCCCCACACTTTTGTTTAGTTTCATTTTACTACTCTTCGCTGGCTGCTTTGGGGGTGCTATTGGATTCTTTTTTGCACCCTTGGTGGTGAGAACACCACAGTATTATGGACTGTGGTGTGTCTCTATTTGACGCCAGGAGCGCAGACACAACCAGCCGTGTCTCCCTGATGAGTCCGACCCAGCGGACGAAAGGCCTCGGAGCAGGCAATACAAATATATCTGCCTTCAAAAGGGATTGCGATGGTTCCCTTATGCAGCTAGTGAAGAGTTTTCATATCTGTAACGTTTTTTCTTAATTTCATGTTCCCAGTTTCTCCATCTTCAAATTCCGCCCCCCCCTCCTTAAGTCCAAATCTTTGCAAAGTCATTACTATGAAGATAGTTCAGTTGTTGGCCTGCGCTTGTTTTTTTCCCCCACTATTAGATTGTTCGTCTATGTATTTGTCTGACTTTATTCAAGTTTAAAAGGCTGTGCTGGTCTTGAATACAAGTTACTCTGTGTTAGGTTTTCTTATGGGAGCAAAAAAGACTAAGGAAGACTGATAGGTGTCGAAAGATACTCCGGCTCAATCTGATTGGTCTTTTTGCCATGACAAGGTTGTGAGTGCCGATTGATTGACGGAGAGGGGGCGGTGGGAAATACGAGGGCGGCTGTGTGTGTGTGTGAGAGAGAGAGAGACAGAGCGCACGCGCGCGCGCATTTGTGTATGAGAGAGAGAGAGGGTATTTTAAAGCGAAATCAGGTTATATTTATTTCAACGGAAACGAAAACTTTTGCACAATAATTAAAAACATGAAAACATCGATTGATACCGTTATTTCTATGTAGGCCTACGTAGTCCTATATTTGTGGCCTAATCATCGACCCGTTATCTCTCATTGTCGGCAGCTGGTGTCATCAACAAAAATAATTAAACAACTTACTTGTTTTATTCATCACATATTAATAGCATAGGTTGAATTGTTTGTTGTTGTTGTTGTTGTAAACTACGACAGCGTTTAGAAAATGAAATGGTGCATAGCGGAATATAGAGATTGACTTCACTGAAGGCAACGAGCATGGCAAAAAGTTTTATTCTCGTCATAAAAAAGTTACAACCTCAACCTCCCTAAACACTCAGGAAACACACACAAACACACGTGGCGCGCGCTTCGAACACATTTTGGTATTTAACAATATTTCCGTTAGAAAAAGAAAGAAGAAAAAAATCGAACCACGCAACCAATATGCTCGCACACATTACCAAGACACGGCCATTCTAGATACGGTTGGTGTGTCGAAAAATGTACAGTGTAAACCCACCCCATCACCCACCCTCCGACCCGTTTTTCTCTTGTCTCTCTAAAGACTGGTATAAAAAAAAAAAAAATAATAAAAATTGTTAAAAAAGAAAGAAAGAAAGACTGATTCAAAGGGTCCTAAATGCATGTTTTGAAATTAGCGAATAAAATGTCAGCTTCACTTGACAGTGTGTCCCTTGTTGTATGTTGGTGTGGAAGTCAGGAACAATACGATGAAGAACAAAATTCAAACTCGTCAACACTGAAGAATTAACAAGGGAGAAAACTTCTGCTTCCACAATTAAATAGATGCTGCTTATATCACCAAAATTCACCCAGCGTTGATTCGGACACAAGTCACACAAGGATGAAAATGTCTATTTAATATATAGATTGAAATTTAATTTATATATATTATATATATATACCTGAACAATGAAATAGTGGGGGAAAACAAGTGCAGGCTAACAATTCTTCAGTCGTTATAGTAATGACTTGGCAAAGATTTAAACTTTTAGAAAAAAAAAAAAAAAAAAAAAAAAAAAGCTGAAGATGAAAATGGGGAATGTATTATAAATATGAGAAACCCTTCACTGGCTGCCTGAGGGAACCATCGCAATCCGTCTCGAAGACACATCTATTTGTATTGCCTGCTCCTAGGCCTATCGTCCGCTGGATCGGACTCATCAGGGAGACACGGCTGGTTGTGTCTGCATTGCATTGAGGGTGAGATTAACGTCCTATTGGCCTGAGGCCCTTAAGGACAAGGTTCATGCAGACATAGGTCTGCATATTTGTGGCAACTGTTGTCGCCTGGCAGTAGTGGGTAGTTTCAATGACGGTCGTCGCATTTGTCTCCCAGAGCTCGTGTTCCTCTTGAACATTGGCTCAATTCTGGTCGTCATCTTCTTGAACGTTGGTTCAAGTTTGGTGGAGTTGGTCTTGAACGTTGGTTCAGTTTCAGGTTCTTGGTCGACCGACGGTAGGCGCCGGTGTGTGTGTTGCCTGCTGTCCCCCAAACATCAGGCTGTCTTCAGGACCACCAGGCGGCCTTCTTCATGCTCGGGTGGCGATGGTCCTGTGCCGCGTGAGGCCGCCTCAAGGAGGAAGCAGGACGAAAGTCGCTGGAGCGCTGCACGAATTCCTAATACTTGGCGGGCACCCGCTGACTGCGGCCGAGAGGGGAACTTTTCAGCCCAACCCCGTAAGGAGTGCCCCCATGTCTGTCACCCCTTAAAACAGCACGGTATTCCAGGCCACGGTAGTCGCAGTCAAGCAGCGCTCCTTGGCCAATCGCCCACATCTCCATGAGCCGTCCCCCGGCGACACAGGCTAGACCCGTCGTCACCCATATGGCTGGAAGGTTGTCTGTGCCGCCCAACGACGCTGATCTCTCACATCTGCATCCTTCAAAGGAGAGCTGCCACCTCTCCCCTGGTGTCCACTGCTATGCCACACTCGCAATGATGTGTCTGTGCTCTTGGTGTCAAATAGAAACACACCACAGTCCATAATTCTGCGGTGTTCTCACCACCAAGGGTTCAAAAAAGAATCCAACAGCACCCTCAAAGCAGCCAGCGAAGGGTAGTAAATGGAACAAAACGAAAGTATGGAGAGGAAAAAAGTTGCTGAAAAACTAAAAGCATTATTCAAACAGTATATAATATAGGGGGCAATCTTTGAGCCTATGCTTGAGGATCCAGTCAAGGATGCAAGGGAGATAAAAAAAAATTAGGAACAGTCTGAGTGGTCAGCTCTGCTGTTCGATAACCCAAGCATTGTGAGTGGCTAAGAATTGTACAGAACAACCTTTACTTGGATCTCTTAAGAGATGCAATCTCCCACTGATTGACCAAACAATATAATGCTGAACAATGAAATAGTGGGGGAAAACAAGTGCAGACTAACAATTCTTCAGTCGTTATAGCAATGACTTGGCAAAGATTTAAACTTTTAGAAAAAAAAACAAACAAAAAAACTGAAGATGAAGAAAATGGGGAATGTATTATAAATATGAGAAACCCTTCACTGGCTGCCTGAGGGAACCATCGCAATCCGTCTCGAAGACACATCTATTTGTATTGCCTGCTCCTAGGCCTATCGTCCGCTGGATCGGACTCATCAGGGAGACACGGCTGGTTGTGTCTGTGCTCTTGGTGTCAAATAGAGACACCCACAGTCCATAATTCTGCGGTGTTCTCACCACCAAGGGTTCAGAAAAGAATCCAACAGCACCCTCAAAGCAGCCAGCGAAGGGTAGTAAAATGGAACAAAACGAAAGTGTGGAGAGGAAAAAAGTTGCTGAAAAACTAAAAGCATTTTTTATATCTATGATATATATATATATTTTTTTTTTCTTCAGAAAACCCTGCTGTAAGTCTGACTCCGCACCTAGCAGTAGAAGGGGCAAGGATAGTTCCATGTAGGAATACAATGATAACACAATACAATGATATATATAGTGAATACAATGATATATATATATATATATATATATATATATATATATATATATATATATATATATATATATATAACACAAAACAGAAAAAAACGTATAAAAATGTTGAGGAAATATGTACAAGGAGAGTTAAAGAGAATGACAGAATGTCCAGAAGATGCAGAAAAAAACCCCATCCTCTCCATACACATGCGCACGTGGACACGGAAACACACACACGAAGGCATGTACGCACACATGCTCACATACAAGCAATCAAACAAATAAGTATATGAATGTACGCGCGAGTACGCGTGCGCGCTCACACAAACACATTCTCTGTCTCTCTCTGTCTCTGTCTCTGTCTCTCTGTCTCTCTCTCTCTCTCAAATGCATATGAAATAAAACATAAGCTAATCTTCATCTTGCCGCCAAAAGATATTCAGTTATTGTAATAGTTGCAGTGGCGAACCAGTGACAGGCCGTTGCAAAATACATGCCATTAACACAGCCCATTTGTTTGTTTTAAGGGTAACCAGCCCTGACATAAAAAGAAAAATGCATAGAATTACGTAATGTTAATGACAAATATTACCACACAATCTCCAGCCCTCAGAATATGAACAGACCTATCTCGGATTTCTAGTTTTTCTTCTTCAAACCATACAAACAAAACTTATCACCAAAACAAACAGACCAAGATGCTCACAAGGAAGCGCATGGACACATGTTCAAATCCACACAAATAGGGGGGCCGGAATAGCTCAGTGGTAGAGCGCCGGACTCGTTATCTTGGTGATCCTGGGGTTGCGGGTTCGAATCTCAGCCGGGCCGTTTCGGTACAGGGGATTTTTCCCTCGGAGTTAACATTAGTTCTGACTCCATTTCCCATACAGTCCTTCGAATGAGACTATGAACCGAGGTTCCGTGTGCGAATGCACGCATAACATCTTGCACAAACGTAAAATCCCATCACCAACTTTCGGAAGAGAAGGCCAGTTTGGCCGTTGGTATGGATGACACGTTACACATAGCATGCACCCTGCGCGAGAAACGGAAAGAATGAAGGAAGTGAGGGAATAGAGTGAACGATATTGAACGATGTTGACTGGATGACGCGGAAAACGACTAATGAAGCGCCAGCTGGCAGCTCTTCAGTCGGCACAACCCAAGTAGGCAGCCCGTTGTGTAAACGAGTGTGGATTGTAAAGCGCTTAGAGCTTGGTCTCTAGCCGAGTATAGGCGCTATATAAGTATTCATTATTATAATCATAATAATATAAATACATATTTAAAAAAATCTGTTTCTCATGCACCTTCACAGTATAGTATGTTGCTGTAACGTTTGCAATGACATTCCAAGAACAGGCCATAAGAACGTTTGGGCAGCTGCATGATTTATCTACTGGTACAAAGATTGATATTATAATTATGACATAAAAAAAGTGTCAGCAAGAAGAATTCAGAATCTCAGAGACACTAATAACCACATCATTCACTCAAAGTCCTAGAGAGAGAGAGAGAGAGAGAGAGAGAGAGAGAGAGGAGAGAGAGAGAGAGAGAGAGAGAGAGAGGAGAGAGAGAGAGAGAGAGAGAGAGAAATCAACAGACATACACATGCAATTCCGAATGCAAACAAAATTTTAAAAAAATGTAAGCTTATTTTCAAGCAGATATATGTAGCCTTTGCAACGATGTAGCCTTTGCAACGGCGTAGGCCTGTGCAGATACCTGATAGTAAAACCATCCTTTCCCCCATCCTGTATTCCTACACACAGAGAGAAAATATCAAAAGTTGAGAGTAGAATTGATATCGCTTACTCTTCCCCTCCCACCCCACCGATTTTCCCGCTCTCGCCCCCCCCCCTCCCCCCCTCCCCCCCCCCTCCCCCCTTCCCAAAAGAACCATCCGAATACACACACACACACACACACACACACACACACACACACACACACACACCATACACACAGGCAGCCTCCCCTACAGCTCACCTCTTCCCCGAAGCACTCATGCTTCCATCCTACTCACCTGTTTCTCACCAGCATATGCCCGGGCAAAGACAGCTTGTGTGTGTGTGTGTGTGTGTTGTGTGTGTGTGTGTGTGTGTGTGTGTGTGTGTGTGTGTGTGGTGTGAGAGAGAGAGAGAGAGAGAGAGAGAGAGAGAGAGAGAGAGAGAGAGAGAGAGAGAGAGAGAGCAGCATCTGAGTGACACTGGCGACAAGGAACTCTCGAACAGATGACTGTATTCTCCTGTCACATGAACAGTTTGATCGCCAACTAGTCAATAATTCACTGATGCCGCCTACACCTTTGCTCCACAATCAGTAATGAACAGATAAAGATCCTTCGCAAACAGGTCCCTCAACGCACACGAATCACTTGAATCCACCCACAAGCACAAAACAACTCAAGACATCTGCAAGTCTGATTACTTTGGAAGCATCATCTTGACTGATCACTTCTTTGGACAGATGATCATGTCCAGAATACATGACGTCATTCAGGCTTTTAGCTGTCTCTACGCTCGTAAACTGATCCAGCTTAAAATCCAGTTCACACACACACACACACACACACACACACACACACACACACACACACACACACACCACCACCACCACCACCACCACCACCAGCACCGCCACCAGCACCGCCACCACTACCAACAGCAACAACAACAAATGTGTAGGGCTGATATCTCACTGAGCAATCTGAATTGATGAAAAATCGGAGTTGCGGGGGAAAGCACAGCATGCAGTGTGAGCAGTTCCAGACATCTCCTGTGGGCTGATACAAACAGGACCGGAGGAAATACTTGGTGATCCTGGACAAAGCCAACAGCATGCACATCATCCAAACCCGTGACACTGGAGAGAACACAGAGGTTGTCCTGCACGATCCACATGAAGACTCCAGAGTCCATGCGAGACTTCCTGTGGAATAAGAGACAGTCAGGAGACACCAGGTGAGCGCAAAGAACTATTTTAGGCACAGCATGACAGTTCTTGGAATACATCCTCTGGGATGCCACGGCTTTGTGGCCGCACACCAAAAATCAACGCGCCAAGGCCTTGTTTAAGGAGTCGAGTATTTATAGACTGGCGCAGTTAGATTGTTTTGAGAACTTTGTTGTATTTGAAAGTTGATTCTTCTTATTTTCTTTCATATGGCCATCAAGGTACAAGCAAAGTGGTCTCAAGCAGACAGATTAAAATCCAAGGAATGGGACTATTTGGGGGCTTCCAGCTGGCGCAAAGACAGGGTCACGGGTGAGTGCAGAGGCCTGTCAACTTAGGGGAAGGTTATGTGTTTGAAGATTGTGATTTCATCGGCGAAAATCCGCCCCAAACAAGGGAAATAATTGGTAGGGAGTTGTTCTTTTGATCATTTACCAGTTTGACATTAAATGCTGACTCAGATTCACGGCAGGCCTCAAAACGCTTAGATGGATTAGAATATAGCGCAAAATCTTAATTTTGGCATATGGCCTGTAACTGGTTTTAGAGTGGACTGACACAGGGGAAATAAGAGCAGCCAAGTGTCATTCAGAAAGTCCAGTGGCATTACCCCCCTTATACCACAGCCAATATGTGAAGTTACAGGTCACTTTGACAAGCATCCATATGCGATTTCTTGCCATGCTGATGCTGCTCAAGAACAGAGGTCATACAAAACTTACAGATCCATCCCCACTGCTTGAAGTAGTTGCTACACAACGCTTCTTATATCAGGTCTGGAGGGACGACGAAATAATACACTTTCTTTTTTTAGGAGCACGAGAGGTTTCTCCTAGTAGATAACATGGTTTCTGTTTACTGAACAGGCACGTGTAAAAGTCTTATTAAAAAAAAAAAAAAAAAGAAATGGGAAGGGGGCCTTGACCCCCAGGACACCCACCGTCTCCCCTACGCCCCCCCCCCCCCCCCAATCATCTGTGCGTGTGTGTGTGTGTGTGTGTGTGTGTGTGTGTTTGTGCGAGCGTGCGCGTGCTTGCATGTGTGTGTGTGTGTGTGTGTGTGTGTGTGTGTGTGTGTGTGTGTGTGTGTGGTGTGCGCGCGCGCGCGCGTGTGTGTGTGTGTGTGTGGTCAGTGTGTGTGTGTGTGTGTGTGTGTGTGTGTGTGTGTGGTCAGTGTGTGTGTGTGTGTGTGTGTGTGTGTGTGTGTGTGTGTGTGTGTGTGAGTGAGTGCGCATGCATGCATGTGTGTGAGTGGGGAGGGGGGGGGGGGCATGCGCACGCGCCTGTGTGTGTGTGTGTGTGTGTGTGTGTGTGTGTGTGTGTGTGTGTGTGTTCCAAAAAAGGAAGGAGATGAGTAGGAGAGAAGGGGAGGGGGAAATCAAGGCCGGATCAGTTACATGAAGGGAGGGGGTTTCTAACTGAAACGTGTAAAAGCGGTGAGGAGTAAAGGGGAGGGAGGGAGAGGGGAAAGGGGGCCGCTCTCAAACTTGTGTAAACGTGGGGAGGAGGTGAGGTTCCTCTCACAAATTTATGTAAAATCCGGGGAGGAGGGAGGGGGTGTGGGGGAGGGGGGAGGGGGTAGGGGGCGGTTTCTCCCTAAATCACTTGAGGCAAAAGGGGATGGTAAGGCGTGGGGTGGGGGTGGGGCGGTGGGTTCTCACCCTAAATTCGGTCATTGTCACACAAGTCATCTTGACTGATAGCTTTTCTTTGCAAGTTAGTTGTGAAGCGAGGAGACTGCGTGCGGAAATTGAAAGATTTTAAAAGGGATTTAAAGTAGGCTAAATCCGCCAGTTATCAGGGACAAACAGATTACAAGACAGTTGTGTTTTGTCTTGTCATTTGTTTGTCCCTGTTATTCCTTTAATTTTTTTGTTTTGTTTTGTTTTGCAAGTCGGGGAGGAGGTGGAGGTGGAGGGCTGAAAAGAATGTGGGGATTACTCACATGGCGAAAATGCATTTTGTACCAGCCGGTGCACCAACTCACCCCCTCTCTCCTCCCGTCCTGTCCGCCTCGCGGGATTTTTTCCCTACTACCCGTTGTCCCGTTGTCATTACCCAATAGCCGTAACTGTGCAACAGTAGCGTTGCGTCGTCACCTTGTCAACCATCTGTAAAGGAAAAGAACGTTTCGCAACCGCGGACGGCCTGCTAACCTATTTTGAAGCATTCATGTGGTTTTCTTTTTTTCCCTCTTCTTCCCATATATTGGAAGAAAGGAAGGCTTGAATATGACTTTACCGACTGTAGTTGCATTTCTGTTGATAAGTAGATTGCATACATAAACAACAATACGAAAAGTTGAGTTTAAAAGTAAGCTCTATTGATTGACTATTAGCCTACGCGAGGCAAAGATTTGCTGTGACTGATAGATTGCGGCCCTTTTTTGGCTAGAGGGGGCGCCACTGCGAGCGGCATGCCGAGCTAGCGAAGGTGACCGCAAAAGGAAGGGTTGTGCTTCGGCGTCGTCTGTTTTTCCTTGATTCTACGGCTTCAGTCCTGTGCAAGACCAAAATTACGATTCCTCGAGAGAAAACTATGATGGGATCCTACCACGTGCTTGTTGCTGTAGTTTTGCTGCTTGTCGTAGCGGTGCGAGAAGGTAATTTTAAAACGGTGCTTCTGTTAGTCAAGGCTGGCATTGAGCGTACGCGATACTCGGGTCAACTGTCCCGTGTTGGTAATAAACGTAAACTTGATAGGCCAGAAGAGAAGCATGTTCTTTTAAAAAGAAAAAAAAAGAAACTTACATGGGTACAAAGTTCTACTGAATTCAACAATTGCTGAATGAAGACGATACTGAGGAGACGAAATTTCAGTATTAATGGTATGCGGTTAAGATTACAGAATTATCTGTCGGTAAATCATTGTCCTCAAGGGAAGGACTGATCACTTAAGCTTAATGTTTGAAGGAAACCGGTCGGGTCGCCGGGCTCGGGATTTTGCTGATCCTTGATTAGGCAAATCTCATTTTAGCGTCAACGACTATAATGTCAGACTTGTGCAAGCTGTGGCAGGTAGCGTTGTTTTGCCCAATTTTTGTGGCTAACGCAGTAAGTAGACGCCTTACAATCTTCTGTCACCAGTAGACAGCACAGAGTCGCTTCCCATTGCTTAGCTTTCTTGATTTACTATACACACGGGTTCATGCGTTGTCTGGCCTTCCTTTCCTTGATTCCTAATAAGCTACAAAAGCCCACACCACAGATGATGAAAGCACACTAACTACTGAAAAATACACCGGTGTCGCAGAGAACTCGCCACACCACAGACCCTATGGACAAAAGGATCAGGATCCCACACTACTGCCAATAAATGCCAGTTATAGTTGACCGACACACAGTTGGGTACATACACACACACACACACACGCACACATGCGGACACACACACACTGTGCACAAGCACCATATGCAAAAGCAACACACGCACACACACACACACACACACACACACACACACACACACACACACGCGTACAAGCACTAAATGTAAAAGCACCACACACGCACACCATGCACAAACACCACACACACACACACACACACACACACACTCACACACACACACACACACACACACACACACAGTGTACACCCACACCATGCACAAGCACTGCTCTCTCACTCACACACACGCACACACCATGCACAAACACCACATGCACACACACACACACACACACACACCACACACACACCACACAATGTACACCCACACCATGCACAAGCACTGCTCTCTCTCTCAAACACACACGCACACACCATTCACAAACACCACACACACACACACACACACACACACACACATACACACATACACACACCACACACACACAAGCGCACACGCAAGCGCAGACACACACACACACACACACACACACACACTCTCTCTCTCTCTCTCTCTCTCTCTCCTCTCTCTCTCTCCCTCTCTCTCTCTGTATCTCTCTCTCTTTCTCTAAAGCGTTCAAGATACGTTCCGTGTGTGTTTCTTAGTGTACCAATTTTGATCAGTTATATTGTATTATATTTCTTTTGGAACGATTTTTTTGTTGCACCCCCTTCAATAGGGGCAATGGCCTAATATTGAATAAACTATCCGTATCCGTATCCGTATCTCTTTCTTTCTCTCATCATTATCATCTGTACTTGTATTAGTTGTAATGTTATTGAAGAGAAGACAGTGGGGTTGTAAGAGGTAGTGAGGAAAGATGAAGAGAAAAACTTGTAAAACATTTACCAGGAATCGGTTCCTTGGCATGACTGAACTGAAGACTGGTATGCGGTACAGCCCTTTTTTTCTTTTACCAGTACAGTTCTATGGTTGGCAATCTTACAATGCCCATCAACAGCATCAAAGCAAGGAAATTCTTCATTTCTGTGCCATCGACCTTCTCCCACTGATTGGCCCTGGAAAATTCTGGCAGATTGTGATGGGCTTCCAGGACTGGTCAGCATAGAGGTTGGTTTGGATGACCAGGTGGTTGATCAGGTCTTCGTTGAAAAACAACTCCATGAAGTTGACAGGCTTGAAATTGTCAGTGTTGACCTTGATACCCGGATCAAAATGAGCCAAGTGTCAGGATTTGGGCGATCAGCACTGGCATTTGTCCATTCTGAAACAAGTTAAGACTGATGAGTGCCACGCCCATTTCTCTGCCACGCCCTCTCACACTGGACCCTCGCCATTGTCCTGAATCCCGTCCCCTTTCTCGACTCCCCTCCCACCTTGGGGAGGGGGGGGGGGGCGGGGGAGGGGGGGGGGGGCCGATTCTGCCCCACTTGCGTTGATGTCGCTCGGTTCAAAGTCGGGATCAGTTTCTTCATCAACACCAATCTCCGAGAACAGAGGGTGGTGTTGATTGTGATCGCTTTCTTCCTCCTCCGAATCGCTTCCTTCTGCTTCTCTGAAGTCTTTGTCATCGCTTTCACGGTCTTGAATAACTTCCTTGAAGCACTTCAAGAGCATTATAATGTTTGAAAACGGGACACCTGGACTAACTGCCTGCTTGACCCGCCATCTTGAACGGAGAATGATGCGGCCGAAAGTTCCCGAAGTTCATGGTCCGAACACAGCGCATAGCAATCAGTCACTGACCCGTGTAAGGGAAAGAACTGTACTTTAGGGCCCTACAACAGTTTTCACCATTTTTTTTCTTCTTTGCCTCCCTTCTTTAAATCCCTGAATTTTGATGATGAAAATACCTTGAACGGTGTTCGATGTGTGGCACACAGCCTTCCAGAAACCATCTCGAACACCGTTCGTGCAAGGGCAGTGAACGGGTTAAAGTATGTATGCATCAAAGTCAAATCATAGTTTAGATAATCACATTGTGTGTAGTAACAGTTGTTAATCAGTAAGGCTTTGTCATCATGCTCTGACTGTAGTGTAGAAGAAGTCATCAGCAGTCTGTAAATCTCTTGTGGTCTTAGACCTGAGCGTGCTACTCAGTATCATGGAGAAAAACTGACAAATTTCTATATTAATATTTTCTTCATGATTACAAAAAATCAAAGCTAGATTTGGACAGTGTGGAACATGTTCAAGGTTTGAGTCTCCTGTTGACTTTAGAAGTTTAATAGATCTAGATCATGAAAGTTGTATGACCCTGGTCATATTTTGACTGGACAGTTTCCTGCACAAGCGAGTACAGCTGAGATTATTTGAAATTGTAGCTCTCACTCGATGGCTGATGTGCAGGGCAACTTAGTTGCAAAAGCCTCAAACCCCAGGACAGATCTGGTGTTGACAACAGGAGACAACAGCTGGTACTGGTGCTGAGGTGTCCTTGTACCATTCTTTACGGCATCACCATTTTTTTCCTCTTATTTCTCCTCCAGGAAGATGCTGTTAGTTGAAATACCACTTACTGCTATCAACATTAAGGAGTAACCAGCAGCCTCGGCCAGCGAGTGTCTCACCTTCTTGAAAGGAAGTTCTGGTTGCACACACACGCACACGCACGCACACACACGCACGCACGCACACACACACACACACACACACACACACACACACACACACACACACACACACACACACACACACACACACCTCCCTTCCCCCTGTCCCTCCTCAGCTTTTTCTTCAGGACAGCCAGAGAGATATCATGTGATTCAACTTTTCTTAGGACCACCTCGCCTTCCAGGATCATAAGAATGTGACCATTTCCTTTTCTGATCACATCCTGGTCTCCAGCCAGGCTGCCTTCCTGATTTGGCATCCCTATCCTTCAAGACCCTCGGCAGTTTGCATCGCCGGGCATGCTGTTCCAAACGGGAGGCGCCCAGGGCGCATGTTCTCTTTCACTTTTTCACTAGTTGTTAGCAAAGTGTATGGCTACAAGAGGAGGATGTTGCCTCAGTCTTGTCCAGGGGTGGGCAACAGTCAGGCCGATACACTGTTCACAGCCAGCCATAATCACTCTTTGGCCTTTATACAGGTTATTTCACAGTGCACAGGGATGAACCAACTAGGAAGGCTGCCTCCTAGCTGGTAGAGTGCTTTGTCTACCCGTCATGTGGTTCCCCTTGAAGAGACCCTCAGCACGGGCTTCTTGGAAGGCACCTCCACGGAAATGTAGGGTCTAGCAGCTTTCCACCCCTGACCCAGGCAAACATGATCAAGGCAGATGTGATCCTCCTTATTAAAATAGGGAAAAAAACAAGGACTGCAGGACCAGCTCCCATCTCTGAGTCTGATGTCAGCAACAGTACAGATCCCTCAAGCAGGCAGTCTCTCTAGGCTTGCCTAATTATGCCTCCCCCCCCCCCCCCCCCCCCCGAACTCTATAAAACACACCCACCCACACACACACACACACACACACATATATCTGTCATATATATATATATGCAGGCATGTCGAACCTACCACTATACTCTTACTGTGTCGGCCTCTGCAGGAAACACAGGCATCAGAACGAATTCATTCTTGAGATTATATGTCATTACATACCAGTTACCACACCTGTAGCCAAGTTGATGGAAACGACATATACAACACGATGACAAACATATTGAAAAACAAAGCCGAAGAACATGCCAGATTCACCAAGGGGCTGCAAGGAGGACGAAGCAAGGGGATCATGCAAACAAGAACCACCTGACCCTTACAACACACAAATGAAGAACCACTAGACGCAAGATGAAGCAGCACATCCATCGACCTCTCCAGACCAGATACAGAAGGCAAAAACACAGAAACACTGATTTAGGGTTTTTCCAGTCTCAAACCACAAAAGCAGTCCCATCTATAGACTAGATCTGTAAATACTACCAAACACCCTATAGCTGCAAAGAGTTGCACTTTGCCCAGCCTACACCAGCCTGTAGACTTCCCCCTCTTGAAGACCTGTCTAAAATCTTGCCTACGCAGCTTGCTGTCAGATGAAAAAGTGTCAGTTCAACTCTGGCATCCCAGTCACATCACCTGTTGACAACACTGGTGAACTGGTCGCCTGCTACATGGTTCCCTATTTTCCGTGGGTAACCCAATAAACATGAACATATTGAGAAATGCTGTTTCAAAGTAAAACTTAACATCGCATGGTTGTAAACCTTCACCTGAGCTCTGCACAAGCAATGCTTGCTACCCCCAAAAATCCGCATGTCCAGAAGTTAATCCTCCAGTCTGGTGAAATTCACGCAACTGAACACTGATTGCTACACAGAAATCTTTCCCATACAGATGAATAACCATAGTTGACAGTGTGTGTGTGTGTGTGTGTGTGTGTGTGTGTGTGTGTGTGTGTGTGTGTGCGTGTGGTGTTTAGCATCATCTTAGTTTAATTTTGGTCTCACTCTGTAGTAGTAGTGTAAAGCTTGTAATTTAAGTTGTCTTTCTATGTATTGTTGACTGAAATATCTGAAACCGGTTACGTACAATACACCAACAGTCGCGGGGCAGGCACGCACGCATGCACGCAATGTGCATGATATGCTATGTAATTTTGGGTACCGGGCCACAGTGTCCATGAAGCTACACAAAACATTGTATTTTCATTTTGGTCAAATTCAACAGAGAGGTGACAGGTAGGAGCTGAGATTAGAAAGATACCTTTTTCACTAGTTCAGGTGGACAAGGGTTTGGGGGGATGCAAGGAGATTGGGGTAGGACCATAGTGATAATGGTATTTAAGCTGTTAAGTCTAAAGTACCCAGTGTACACCACCACATAGGCCTGCTGTGGCTGAATATGGTTATGAAGCATTTCATTTGTAAAATGTTTACAATTTATTACTTTTTGAATTACTTTTAGTTTTTTTTTTGACATTTGCAGGTTTATCCCTGAGGTGTGTGGAATGCAACTCCTTTGCCAGATCAGACTGTGACACCCAGCCTCTGGCTTATACGACAGAATGCCCGAAGAATGCTACGTCCTGCAGAAAAATGGAGCAGGAGAGTATGTATTACCCTAGTCCTCAGGGTTCAGAGTTTTGTTTTCATTGTTTGATTTGTGTACTTGTTAGCATGTAGTACTAATTGTGTCAGTATAAGGTCATAAATCTCAGATTTTAATAACTTAAAGTGTTCAGGGTAAAAGTTAAATCAGACTTTGAAAAAAAAAAAGGATCACCAAGTGTGTATGATTTGAAAAGGGGTAAGGATAATATTTTCTGTTTGCCAGAATTTTGGTTGCTGAAGTGAATGAAAATCTGATCAGAAATAGAGATGGTTGGTCATTGCATTGAGAAGCAGGCTGTGCTTACTCTCGGCACCAAGCAGTCGTCAGCAAGGTTGACAAGAAAGTCCTTATTGTTTAGGGTGACTGGAATGCCATGGTTGGCATGAAATTGATGAATTTTAGCAGCCCCTTATGTTATGAGACCAACAAGTGATTGGGGACTGTGCTTGCAGTAATAATTACTTCATGACCTCTGCCAACGCTCTTGGTGTGCTTACAGAATTGGACAACAGACCTGGCACACCACACACGGTCAGTATCACCGTCAGATAGACTGTATTTCTTGTGTCATGTTAATAGGCCTGAAACAAAGACTTGAAAGAGCCGATGTTAGGAGTGACCACAGCCTTGTCATGATAAGCTTTCACAACTGAAGACCAAGACGGTGAAAAACAGAAGTCTCAAATTCAGTCTTGATCAATCTTCATAAATGGAGAAATCCTGACATTGCTGAACATTTCCACGCTCTGTAAGAGGAAGACTTGTCCCACTTGTATTGCTGGAAAAAGGCTTCAAAGTATTCACAAACAATTTCAACCAAGTGATAAAACTGAAACAGTAGCAGAGGTTCCAGGAATAAGCTGAAAGAAATTGAAGCTGTAGATCACAGTGAGTGGGGTGACACAAGAAGGAGCTTGATACCACCAAGGGAAATTGAGGAAGAGAAATTTAGCAGTATATACAAGAGGATGGTAGAATTTGTTCTGCAAATTATGAGCGCCAAGGAAAGCTGGAAGGATAAGCAGTGAGAAGACATTGAGAAACAAAGATACAAATAAAGCTTTACAAGATTGTAAACGACTCGATCAGACAAAAGTTAAGTCAGCATCATTCAGGTTAAAGACGAAAACGGACTAGGACAGAAAGAAAACATCGTAAGAAAAGGTGGACAGAGTACTGTTCTGAACTGTTCGACAGACAGACTAAAAGAGATGCGTCTGGGAATGTTAACCGTACAGGATTCATCAGAGGAGGATTTTCCAGCACTCGGGTAAAGAAGTTATTGCTGCAGTGAAATGGTGGAAGTGTGGGAAGGCTGCAGGCATTGACAGCATGATCATCCATGTAGAAGTCTTGAAACATGATGTAGAGGCAACTGCTATCGGCATTGGAATCAGGCACACTAGAAAGTGGCTGACATCATGGACACAGTTACTACTTGTCTTGCTGCCCAAGAATGGAAACCTGCAAAACTGCCAGAACTACCATGCTTTCAGTTTGATGGGACATGCCAATAAAGTAATGCTTAAAATCATTGGGGGTAAACTGCAGCCATAGACAGGCACCATCATTGTTAAGAACAGGCTGGAGTGTGCAAAGGTAGAAGCACCATCAAACAGATCTTTAACTAGCTTATCCATTGCGAAAGGCATCTCCAACACCAAAGGATGTTCTACCGCCTCTTCACAGACTTCAAGAAGGCATTCAAGAGAATGTAGGTGGACGACTGTGGGCCACAATGGAGAAAATTTATGTCGGGCAAAAGCTTATCAACACCAGAGCCACTCTGCTCCAAAACAAGCAGTACAGTTCTTGTGCTGTTGGAGGCTAGTTGCATACTTCAGTTAAAGTTCATCAAGTTTGCCTACTATCTCCTACAGTTTTCAACATCCTAGAATGCATGAATCAAGACTGATGCACTTGACCATGGCTTCAGCACCTTCAGCAATGGAGGAAGAACCGTCATGAATCTCAGAATTTCAGATGATATCAGCAGCCTGGCAGCCAGTGAATAGGAACTTGCCAGGCGTGGATAAAAAGGACTGGATAAAACATTCACAAGATAGGGCATGGAAATCCACCCAGAGAACTCCTAATTGATGGCCAGCCACAAAGACACCCATCAGTACTGATCTAACTGTCCATAGACAGAAGCTCGAAATTGTTTAACAGTTCATTCATTTGCAGTTTGGGATCTACAGCACTGTCCGGGCTAAAAATACCCATGTTGAAGGATAATAGTTTCTCCATGAAACATAAACTTGGGTCATGCGTGCACAGGTATTTATCTTCCTATATATACATGAGAGACAGGGATAGAAAACCCCTGGCAATGGAAATGGGGTGTGCTGTTACCGCAAGATAATAAACATATACACACTGATCATATCACCTATGAACATGAACCTTGAGCCATCAAGTGGCACGTCCATATGATCTACTGACATGAACTCGATGAAGTAAGACAAGAAAAGAAACAAACTTTGATAGGGTCATGTAAGGAGACCCAGTGGTCTTGCTTAAACAACACTTTTGTCTTGCTAACACAATTTTCCAGGGAATTGTTGAAGGAGGGAGATGGAAAGGAAGACAGAAAAGAAGTGGACTGACAACAAAGCAGACTGCAGACAGAAATCACTGGCAGAGACCCAGACCTTGGCATACAATTGACTGAAGTGGAGGAACTTAGTGAATAGTTTTTTTCAGTCTGGTGCCCCAGTTACTCCCAGGAAATGAAAGGAAGAAAAAGAAATGGGTTCTCTGTTGAACTGTAGAGTGCTTTCTGATTTTTGGCTTAAAAACATTTTCTGTAACTGATATTCTGATTACACACTCACTGATGATATATGCTGTCTGTAATTTCAGTCTACTATGATGACGACTACCATGTGAGGACCATCCGGCAATGTGCCATAGAGTCGGGACCCAAGAAATGCATCGAACGTACAGGAACCTACCGGTTCAAGGTCTTCTACTGTCACTGTGACGGGGATAACTGCAACAGCGCTGGCCATCTATCCCTCTCCTTTGTGCTGGCCTCTATCTGCGGGCTGGTGGCCCATATGTTCCGCTCTTGATTGACCAGACACTGTTCTTGCTTCTCTCTTTCATCGCTTTCTTTTCTCTCTCTCTCTGTGTCTGTCTTTCTGTATCTGCCTTTTCCTCCTTGAACTCTCCTCCTCCTCTTGGATTCTCTTTTCTCTTGTAACAACCCTGGTTTTCTCATTTTTTTTCTTTTGTTGCATTTCTACTGTTTTTAAGTGGTGTTTTAGTTTTTCTTACACCCCCCCCCCCCCCCCCCCCCCTCCTTTTTTCAAGAATCAGAATCTTTAAAAGAATGTTGAATGTAGGGGCTGTTTTTAACCTTTCAGTTGATTGGTTGGTAATGATATTATTGTTGATAAATTTGTACGTATGAATCTGCCTCTGATGGACTAAGGAGTTTTTGTTGAACTGGAATCAAATGTAGGAAATAGACAGCACAAAAATTGCCTCAGGTGTATCATATATTTGCATCTGAGTCCTGAACTAACAGTCCAATTCCAAGATGCTGCCTTCTTACCTTAATGGACGAAAATCGTACTGTTTAGTGATTTTGATATTTATGATCACTGTTTGTCTTGGTCCTCCTCCAGAGTTCACATGTTGATCTTTATTTTTCTTGCAGTTGTTACCTTTCTTTCGTCTTTGGTTCTTTCTCCATTTAGAGGATCCTAGCCCTTTACCTGCCTGCACCACCAGGCAATTGCAATTCCAGTTTGTCCACCTCATTTAAACCTTCATTTCGTGGTTTCTCTTTTTTTTTTGGTTTACGTTTCTCCTCTCCCACCACCCCAACCCCCTCTTCCTGTTACCCCCCCCCCCCCACCTCCCCCTCCAGTCCCCATTCCACACCAAATTTTGTCAAGAAGTCCCGGACTTAAAAGATTGCTGATTAGCATTTGTTTTCCTTTAGTGTTCAGCATGTCATTTTATGGAAGAATTTCAGTCATCAACCTCCTTTCACTTGCTCTGTGAAACTCAGTTGTGTCATTTGAAAGCCACAATTTGAAAAACAAAAAAGAAAGAAAGATAAAAAGATTATGTGTCAAGAATGTATGTGAAAAGTTTCTGTAATAATTGAAAGGTAAGGCCTTAGTGTAGAAAAAATTCTACTGCAGATATTTATGCCGTGATTCTCGCTAGCTATCAGCGCCATCTTTGGGGTCTGTTAGCCAGTTTGAATTGAAGAGTGAAGGTGACAGCTAAAGTACAGGCAGGTAGTGTATTTAGGTGCATTTTTTCCCCTGAGTCAACAAAGTCCACTGAAGACGGAGGAGGAGAGAAACCCCAGAACTGAGCAACTTAAAAGGTGGTAACTTGCTTCAAGTCCTCTGCAAGGGAGGTACACTAGATCAAACTGCGTCACAGCAGGCGACTCTAAAGAGAGGCACTTGACTGTTTGTTTTGTTCAATACAGTCTGAGTACCCTCCTTATGCAGGATCCAGACAGAAGTTGAGTCCTTTATGCATTGTTCAGAATGTGTGTGTGTGTGTGTGTATGGACTTTACTCTTGGAAGAAAAGAGCACTGAATACACATTTTAGCTTTTCACTCCTTACTTTGAAATGACTGATGGCTCAGAAGTGAGATATGTTGGTGAGAGTTAATTAAGTTCTGCATGAGTTTTTTTGCCTTCTGTGTATTTGGCCAAGGCAGGAAGGTTCCTTGATTTCCTGAGGTCTGGTTAGACTAACTGCCTTATAGAAGTGACTGATATCTGGGGAGAGCCTTCTATAACATCTGAAAGGCAAGTCGAACAGTTGAGTCCTGGATAGTCCTGATGATCAACTGAAAGACGAGTCAAACAGGCAGAGTGATGATAGTCCTGATGATCGACCAGCTGTCTAGCTTCTGAACAATGGAAGCTGAGATTTTCAACATTACGTGGGATGATTTTTTTCTGTTTGGTGGTTTTTGTCTCTGTTTTTTTGTTGTTGTTCTTTGTTTCCTGTTGCGCTCATATCATGGAGATCAAAGAATACCTTGGGTTGGGTCTTTTGAAAGCCTGATTCAGGATAAATGCGCTGTGATTAATCTTGAATTTGATAAAAAAAAAAAAGGAAAAAGTTAGCTTTTGGTCTTATATTCTTATTCAGCCACAGAAACGGATTTCTGTAACCTCCGCCCTTTTCTCATCCCTTCTGTACATGCACTATGATGCAGCCACTTGCACAATGACACATAGAAACACATACCTGTAGTTCGATGGGAGGAATCCTTATCTGCATTTTTCCAGATACCACCGACTTAAGAGGAAATCAGTTGTCAACTGTGAAAACATTTTGATTTAAGGAAACCAGCGGTGTAATGCACATTGTTAATGATGAATTTATCAGATGCATTTCAGTGGAATGTCCTGTGTGAATCATTTCACATTCCAGTCACATGAATTTGTAAATGTTCTGAGTTCAGCTTTCATGTACTTCATACTCTGCTTTTCAGGCATATTTCTGTACAGATTTAGCTAGGTGCACTGCAGAAATCAACTGTTTGTCAAGTTTTACATAGGATGCCACTCTCTTCGTATCGTTGAATTATGTCTTTGATTGGTTTTAATATCATTTTGTTTTTAAAACATAATTTCATATACTTGGAGACTTGTGGTAGTTTTTAAATTTTATGTGGAAGGGAGGTGTGCATATGTATTGTCAGCACTGCTTTGAATTAACTTTTCTGAATGAGGTGAAAACATTTGCTTTCTTCACCATCTAGGTGTACATGCATCCTTATGGAAGAGATTCTTAAAAAAAAAGTACTTGCACCCATACCATACAGAAAAGCCTAAGTTTCCTTTTGTTTTTGAATTCATTTGTTAAAATCAACAACTTCTTCGGGACTAAAGTTAGGCATATATATAGATAACATTAAGAAGAGTAAAGAAACGTCTGCCATTAGAAATAAAGTTCTGCCAGTTTGAGTGGATGTCTTTATGCGCTGTCACCCAGCGCCAGCATAGCAGTCAGAAAAGGTCGATTAGTGTTTGTTCATCCCACCGTGAGGTTTTGTTGTTGTTGAACATTATCGGGGACAAGTGATTGCTGAGTGCGCATCCGACTTCTGTTGCTGTGACAAAAGTGTTCAGGTGTGTGTCCTAGCCTTTGTGATTGTTGGGGTCACCCTGTGCCATGGATCATTGTGGGGGTGAAGCCAAAGTGGTGTGGGGTGCAGATGAAATACTTCGTAATGAGGATGAGCAGTACCCTTTTTATTGGTCTACATTTTTATAGGAGTGGTTGGAATTTGCATGATTGGTCGGTTGGGAATAGTTTTCATTTGTCTGCACATTGTTTTCTTCTTGATCAATGAGTTACCTAGGAGTGATCAACTTGCACTGCAAAAGTATCCATGAGATGTATTATTTCATGCTTTTTTTGTTTGTCCGTTTTGTAAAATGAGATGCGGAATGAGTTATCTTGTATGTTATGATAGGGAACACGGATGTGGTCATCAGTTCTTTTGCAGTCATTTTTCTTTTTTCTTTTTTTTTTTCTTTTAAACAGAGTTTTGTGAAAACTTTATGGCCAAGTATAAGTGGGGGAAAAAGAAGTTAGGTAGGAAATGACACAAAATAATGATTTTATGAGGTGAAATTTTCAGAACCACTTGATTGTTAAGTATAATGTAGAGGAAAAACCATACTGGTGAGCAAACAGTCCAGAACAAGATCTTTTTGCTTTTTATTATCATATTCACATTCTGCTTGTGACCAAGGCTTCATATGCTTGTAGTCTGTGTCAGGAAAATGAGATTATGAGAGGTGGAGATTATTATCCTTTGTAAAATGGAAGACAAAAAGAAAATGACTCTTGACATCAATAAGAAACGCCCACACCACCAAAGATGTATTCAGAATTGGATGGTTTGACCCAGATGTAGCACATCATAAATGTATTTTAAATATTGGAAGGAAGTAATGACTTTTATTCAGTGTTGTATACTTGGAAAATGTATGCATGTTGTCAGAATATAGGAAAATCAGCAGTTTGTATTTTGACGCGAGTTCTTATTTTTGTTTATGTAGCAGATAAGAATATAAGGAAATTAACCCAGTTTGTTTTTCTAGTGTTATGTGAAGACTTTGTTTTTAAGTGTATAGATGGCCAGAGCACACTTGTGCTATTTGATTTTATAACTCATTGTTATTTTGTTTTATTTTACAGCCTTGCCTTTTTTTTCCACATTTTATTGTGTACATTAATATTTTAAAAATGTTATAAAGACATTGTAATATTTCATATTTACCCAGTTAGAAAATAAATGGTCTTTGTTAAACGGTGTTTCTTTTTTTTGTCTTTGATGTGAGGTGGATATATTTCATGTTGGGGGGGATAATTTGAAACAATTGTGAAGCAGTTGCTAGACTTCACAACCTGTTGAATTTGTGTCATTATCATGCCATACACAGTGACTGCATCTCAGCAAGGTTAGTCTTTGATTCCAACTGTGCTGGGTATCTAGGGAACAGTGAAGTGGGTTTTTTTTTCAGAGTTTATTCTGCAAAACCATCAACTCATTTAACCCTCGGCCTGAACAGTTTTTTGGGTGCCATTGAACATTATTCCCAGTCTTTGCCTGAGCGGCATTTGGGCCAAGTTGCCTGTTGACTCAAATTGGTTTGTCAGTTCACAAAATGCATTCAGCTTCTAGGGAAGGGAGATAACATGCACAGGTCTTGCTTCCTCATAAGCAGGGCAAATTTTGTAGAGTAATAGGTGTGATAAATGTGTGCGTGTGTATGTGTGTGTGTGTGTGTGTGTGTGTGTGTGTGTGCGTTGTCTTTGTTTACATTTGAAAATGGAGTTATGCAAAGAGTAAAATATTGTTTTTAATGTCCAAAAGTACATCATGACACATGATACTTTTGTAATCAAAACCTTTAAAAAAATTTTTATTTCCATATGAAACTCTCTGTAAGATACCTTTTGAGATTCTAAGTTTAGGTGAAGTAGCCCTTCCACTTGTGCAGTTAATACCAAACTGACAAGGCAGGAGAGGCTGTCCAGACTGACAATGCTGAAGGGTTGAAAAGGGTCAAATGCAACAGCATGAAATAGGTATACATAGGTGAATAGGTGCATCGGGCAAAGTTCTTGGAATGCTTAACTTGGAAAGGTTTGACAGCATAGAAAGTCTTCATTTGTGCAGAGAACAATGTTGAACTTGCAGCCTGTTTGTTCCTCTCGGTGATATGATGCTGATCTTAATTCCTTTCTTAGCTGGAATAATGTTGGAATAACATTTTAGTCCTTAAAATAATTTGTTGAAATTGAAAGTGCATATGGGAAAGAAACTCGCTACATGGAGTTGTCCCCCTCTCCCTACCCAGACCACACACACACACGTACCAAACCAAAGTCCCCTTGTACATTTTGTCCCCCTTTAGAAATACGCAGTGGACTTGTGTGATCAGTGGAAACCCAAAGAGAAAAAACAACAGAACAAAGTTGCTTGCATTTAAATCCCATTCCATTCTTGACAGTCCATTGTGGAATGTAGCAGGTCTATTGCATCTTCCTGTATGCCTGCGTGACATGGACCCACACAGAGGATCTGGATAGAAGAATCCAAGCCATGGAGATGTGCTGCGACTGCAAAGTATTGAAGATAATTGAACACCAGATATACTGACGCCACTATTGACCATGTGTGCCAAACCATCAAACAGCACATGGGACCATGAGATCTGCTGGTTTGGGGTTGAACAGATCCAATCCCCCTGTGACGAGATGAGTATGAGTGGTAGGTGGGCCCTCTAGGGGAAGGACTGGGGATAATTTCTCAATGGGAATTATCTTAACATTTCACCTACACCCTCTCTCTTACTAGTGGTGGAAGGAGCAACTTTCCGGTACTAGTCATCGAAGAAATTTTTATTTTATCCCGGGACTGGGTAAAATACTTAACAGTGGCTCTGAGATAGTTTTCCTTAGGCCTGTACTCTTATAAGTACTTGTAGCTCTGAGAGACAGAATTGAAGAGAGAAGTTCAAACATTCAACATTTGATTGAACAACAGAGAACTGACACAAGTTAAGTGCAATTTCACACATCAACTTTTATTGCTTACACATAGGTAAGTATTGGCGGGTCAATTCTATAGGCTAGGGTTTAATTCTCGTTGGACTACCACAATGAGGGGCCCTCCCTCACTCCTACTTTACTCGCTTGCACTCGGTGCAGCAAGCATAAGTTGGCATACAGGGGGTCTGTCTAAGTTACACTGAATGTATCCAAAGAGGTACTCATTGACATGTTCTCACTGTTTTCTTCATCAAGTGAGGGCAAGGGTCTGATGGGTTTGAGTCCAGGTGGTAAGCTAACTTAGCTTTGCTTCGGAGAGGGTAGTTGATCTCTCCTGTGGTTGGTGACTGCCCCACTGGTGTAGATTGGTTGTCTGGTGTCGCCCTGGTGTTGGGCGAAGTCCCAGCTTCTGGTCCAGCCGCAATGTGTAGCGTGACCAGGATCCCAGTTCTGCGATAAAGAGAACTTGGTCTGTAGGTTAGAATCTGACGGCTGGTTTGTCGAGTGCACACATTTACCCTGGTTTACTTTCAGCACAGGTGTGAGACTCAGCCAGCAAAGTATTCTCTATGGTAGAGTTTCTGCTATAACTATTCATCTCCACTTTTGTTTAAAGACTAAGTTAAGCTCACAAAAGGGTAGGAGACAGTAATACTATATTACATTCAGTCAGACAACTCTTCCATGTTTCTTATGAATTAAATCACACTGACTTGGGCTACACTTAGTCCAAGTACACATGTGGTGTAGACTTAAAGTCATACACTACAAATCATTCCAACAATCACCAGTATTTATAAATCAGAGTAGCAGTTCTTAACCTAGCACAGGCATACTGTTGTTCCTGATAAAAATTAATCAATGAATTATTTTCTTAATAGACAGAATTGCCTTCTGGCGAAAGTCAGGGTGAATACAAAGAACAGTGATCAGCTAGTTAACAAAGAATCATAACCACTGGGAGAGAGCTTTTGCCATATGATGGCAAGCCAACTCCTACACAGAATAATCATCATTCATCAGTTTGATACATGTTGCTAAGCATTTGTACAAAGTTACAGTGTTAACGCACACAGCATACATAAAATCCATACATTGTTTCAAAAATGTAAAACAGTTCCAACTCACTTTTCCTGGGAATGAACAGTGAATGACTGGAGATCAACGAGGTTACCAGGATTGTCCCACGCCTTCTCTAGTCTCTTTTGTCTTCCTCTGGTCTGGTCTACAGGCAGTCTTGAGGGGTCGGTGAAATTGCATTGCACCCTGTGTGTCTGGTATATATGAACTCTAATTGCCGGATTCAGTTGTGACAACCTGTCAGTCACCCATCAGGGGTGAGAGGGGAGGGATCTAATCTTAATACCAGTCGTCTCGGAAACCGTTTGAACCTAATCGGCACAGCTCACTGACTTCAGCGGCCGGTTTAATTTATTCGTCCGTATAGACACAGACTCTCACGGAGAAACTCCAGTGACATAATTCGCCAGTTGAGCCAGTGCACGGACTGTAGATATGAAAGGGGGGGGGGGGGGGGGGGGGGGGACGGCAGTGGTGTCGCGCCTTTGTTTCACGGGATAGAGGGGGGAGGGTGTGTGAAGCTAGCGCCGGGAAGGGTGGGGGGGGGTGGGGGGAGAGGAGAGACAGGCAATTGCCACAATGAAATTGAAATTTTACTGTGTCGTAGCTACTCGGAGTGGGGAAGGAGAGTAGAGAAAGGGCGGGGAGGGGGGGGGGGGGGTGTCAACAAGAACGAAAGGCGTCACGCGTTTAACGTGACGCGATTTTTTTCTCTGTCATAGATCGTGTCGGCCAGGTGGTTCCTAAGTGAGGGAAGGGGGGGGGGGGGGGGGGGGGGGTTGAGAGAGGAGAATGGGCATAGATTTGAAATCTATTCTTGTGTTGGGGATTTTTGTGGGACCGATCAGATGGTTTTGTCAAGCGTTTCGTCACACCCCCTGGTACATCAATCCTTCTGGGAACTGCCGAGGGAGGGAGGCGGAGAAGAAAAGGAAAGAACAATACTTCAGAATTGACTGGGAAATCATGAGCAGAAGTCGAGCCCCTGGCACATAACTGACAGAGTTGGCGGAACCTGGTGAACAGTTCTTTGCAGAGGTGCCTGACTGACCCGCCACAGGGATACAGGGGAAGAGACTGCGAGTCATTTTGAGCTGGTTTGAAGAACGATGGTCAAAAAAGATGAATGAACATTGTGAACACAGATGATGTCTAGACGTCATCCCTGCAGATGGAAGGCAACTAAATGGCGAGATTTTCATGTGTCCGTTTACCCTCACGAATTTGCTGTAATGTCCTTGTTATTTCATGCCTAATATTCACCACAAAAACTTGTACTACCAATTTTTTGATGTATTGAACCTTGATTTAGTAGCACTCCTTTTATCAGATTCATTATGACCAGAAAATTTTTTTTTTTATAATTTCTAGTTTTCAATCTGTCTTCCTTCCACTAGTCCCAGTTCCAGTCTGAGAAATCCATCATCTTTGGCCAGTGTTACCTTTTTGTAACTCGGCTCTAGAATCTTCTCTTTCTTCTCCCCCTTGCTCGGTGGACCCAGTCACTGTTTCAAAATTTACTTAACTGCCAAAAAATTGCAAGAGCTTTGCCAAATATTCAACTTGGAATGAAATAGAATTCAAAGCACTGCAGTTGAACAGAGGTCAAGTTAAAAATTGATGTTCATCATTGTCCGGGGCAAGAAACTACTGAATCACAGCCATTCTTTCTGAAAGCCCTCAGCAATATCTGGGAAGGTTCGTATGAACACTTATGATAACATGCAGTCATGCATCCCTGCTGGACTGTGTTTGTGATAGAAGAAAATTTGCATGTGTGAGCTGTCTCCAATACAACAGTTCGAAACGTGTTCAACTTGGGATTACATAACTACTTAACTGGACAGTGTTAGGAGCTTGTAAGTGTGGAACGGAAGGGAGTTGGCGAACAAGATATGTAAACAGTACACCATGCAGCTCCATTCTTCATAAATTCATACACAACACCAATGTAGACCAGAGATGACGCTTTTCTAGTAGTATTATCAGGAACTCGGGTTTTGTGCAGGTCTCCAAGGCCACTGGCACAAATCCACAGGGAAAATTTACTCAGATCATCAGGCTTCGGCAGCCAGTCAAATCAGTGATCCAACATCATTTTACTCCAGTCTGTTTTTTTGACACTTCCACTAGCAACGTCAAACTCATTTGGTGGAAAGTCATTTGCTTGAAAATGTTTGGAAACAAAAGATGCTGACAAAGAGACGCAGGTGACCAGAATTGCATGAAGATGTGATGGCAGGTGCATACCGACAAACTGGGTGGTTTGCAAATCCAGAAAGTCCCAAAGTTACCAGGATTGTCAGAGACATTGAAAGTATAAACTAGCTGGGAAAAGCATTTTGCAATTTTTGCACAAGGACACGATCAGCCATGGCTGGTAAGATAAATGCATTATGCAGTTATTTGTACAAAGGTATGATGCTGATCCTCCAAAGAGAAACCTTGCACGGATAGCATGACATGACCGAAGCATGAATATGGTGGCATGGCAAGGTTTTCAAACATGCCCTCTGGATCTTCTTCTTCGTTCACTCCGACAGGAACCCTAGAGGCTTTGACGAAGGCTGCTGTACGGCAGAGGCCCTCCAGTAATCCATAAAGCTTTCCCCTCATCAGTTTGTTGGAAGGCCAGGTCTCTGCCCACAGCTTTTCAGGTGTCAGACGGTCCTACAGGAACTGTTCCACTGTCATTGGGGCTGTACTGCATGGGCAACCTGAAGACTCGCCAATGCCCTCTGGATGGTCCTGGGGCCCAACTCGTGCCAGAGCACAGGCTTCCAGAGACAAACCGATAAGGTTCATGTTAATTCACTTGGTTAAGGATATGAACAGTGTTGGTACTTTATGTCATCTCGTTTTCTTGTAGATTTTGTTGTCACATTTGATATCAAAAAAAGAAAATTAATCACTTGCAGGTTAGAGTGTTTTAACACCTTGAAATGTCCCCCGACCCCATCATAGGGCCACTCCAGTTCCGAGACTCCCTGTCAATTTTCAGGCTTGTTCAACTTTCTCAGCTCTTATGGATACTCTCCGCTCTTATGGATGCCTAAAACCATAGTCTACAGAATCAGTTATATTTTACTTTTATTGATTGCCACGATTCCTGCTAACAGTCATCACAAGCAAAGAATGATTCCATTACAAATTTACTTCTCATAGGTTCTGTGAAATGGGCAAGGAGGCAATGAAGCATACCACTTTGCTGTTGGTGTTGGATCTTTCGAAGTGGAGTGAGCTGCCCTTGGCAACATGCACAGAAACTGCTGATGATTGTCAACTGGAAGGGATTATAACTTACTTCTCTCTTTCATTAAAGTGAAGATGTTGTTTGGTCATGTGATACTTCATATTACGCCAGGCCAGTTTGTGTTGGTTGTAGGTGTGTACAATGTGTGTTTGTGTGTGTGTGTGTGTGTGTGTGTGCATTTTCAATTTCATTTTTGAAGTTTGCAGAAGAGAAAGCCAGTTTGAAATCATAAACTATTCTTAAAACCTACTGATGGTTTAGACGAGGCATCTCAAATCGACATGTAAAGAGATTTATGAAAACCGGTACTTTGGCTCATCAGACACAGTTGATTAATTAAGCAAAGTGAGCTGTGTCCAGGCAACCCTCTGTAACAGTGTACTGCTGCTAGCAGGCAGACCAGCAATAGGCAGGTAGGGACTTAAGCAGGCTGGCTAGCACAGGGTAAAGAGCCAGACTCAACGAAAGCCGGGGAACTCGGAGCAAGCACAACTATCCCTCAACACAAGGCTTGGAAAGACGAGGTAATGTCGGCGTAAGTTGGTGTCATGTTCTTCTAAAGGAGCCGACTCCTCCCAACATTGAAGGATAAACTCTGGCCAATTTTGTTTATGCTCATCTTTTAGCTGTCTGTACTCAACGTGGGTTGGAGCATGCAGTATAGTTGGGTGAATGAAGGGGAAAATCTTCACTACTGTGCAGCAGCAATCCGTTTTGCTTGAATGTCCATATGTTTAAAAAGCAAAAAGACTGGATAATTTCCTTCTGCATGTACATGCATTATAAAGGCAAGTTAATGTAATTGGAATCAAATGGTTTTGAGGTTGCAACTAAAAGAAAAAAAACGAGTGAGAGTGACAGACAGACATGGAAAGCACAACCTTTACTGGCTGCACATCTTGTGACAAAACAAACATTCACTGGACAAATGTGAAGCAAAACACAAATATAAAGAAACAAGTGATTTAATTTCAACACGAAAAGTTTACGGATTGGATACATGCATGATTTTACAACGTATGACAAATGACTCTGTAAATGGAAAAGGTAATTTGCTGTAGACATGTAAGTTGATAGTTTAAGAAGAAAAAAAAATAAAAAAGAAATCTATACAAGGCCAACGTACCAGTGGTGCATGAACTACAGAAATCTGAAGATACAAAAGCAAGTGCTCCAGTCAAGTTCCCTCTTTGATCACATTGGCAGGTGGAAACAGCAACCTACCCAACGAACAGCTGCTGTACGGGAAGGTGCCTACTGTAGGGAGAAAGAGGGAGGGGAATGGAAAAGGGATTGGCAGGCACATTCTTTCCAGCCCCAGGTAAGCGGGTACATGTCTTCACACTGGAAAACAGACCTGCACATGTTAACCAGACAAGGTTCAGGTGCCGGCGCTGCGGCAGCTCCAGATCAGGCAGCACTGGCCTACAGCCAGAGCCCACCTGTCCATCAGCCACCATCCTGGTGAACAGGACCACCACAGCAGTCCTGTCTGTTCCTGCAGTCCCCTGAAGGCTGACCACCTCAGAGAAGCTGGATGACCCACAAGGATAACATGACGATCACAGCCACATGCGGTTAGGTGGGAGGGGGAGTGGGGGTAGGGGGAGGGGAATGTTTGCCATCTGTCGGCCCTGGCAAAGTCGGTTTACTTGGCGAGCTGACAATCAGCTGCTCTTTATCCAATCCCCACCCAGACAGTGTGTGTCGTCAGTGGTAAGACTGGAGTGGTCTACTCTTCTGCTCTGCTACGCTGCCAAAGCCAGGCCACACTCCACTTGTTACACACACAGCAGAAACACAACAGTTTAGGGCCAGTTCACTGAGGTGTACATCGGGAAGGAGGGGGTCAAGTCACAGGTCATTTGATATGAGAGATAAATAGGTAAAAACATTTTTTTTTCTTTTTTAAAATCATACACCTTCAGACCAGGGCAAGCATCTTAAACACACACAATTCATAACATGCCTGGTTAGCAAGGAAAGTTTACACATGACACATTCCCGATAAGTCAAGAAAGAAAAAAAAAACAACATTCCAAAACAAGGGGCAGTGTGAGAGGAAATCATCGCAAACAAGAACACAATCACATACACGGGGTAAAAATTGCATCTCTGGGAAAACAACAAATTGAAACAAACAAAAAAAACCACTGTGGCACTGTAATATGAAAGTATTTCCATATGATAGGGAGCCATTTCTGCAGCAAGTATACATGTCACACACATCCATAGTTGGAGCAAATGCGATGATGATGATAAAGTTCAGAAGCAGGGTTGTGTGAAGTCCATTGATTTGAAGTTCATTCCACGGTGGAATGGAGTTGTGGCAGTGGCATTTTGCTTCATTTTTAAGTGTCGACCTTTCCACTCAAAACAACACCATTACCACATGCGTGCAATTGACCAAAATAATTTTTTTGTGAATGCAACGACCATATAACTTTCATATAAATACACAGATACCAAAGAATTGCGCACTTCATTGCAAGGGGTTCCATACATAAATGTCTTGAAAATTCATGGAAGAAAAAGGAATTGATGGGGATGCAGACAGGGGAGAGTGGTAGGTGAATGATAAATTCCATAGTAGTTCGAACACACCATGTTCACATAACACTTGGGGATTCACATATTAAAAATAATTCTTAGAAGTGCAGCACAAAATCACAATACATGCATTGTCAAACCTGTCAATTAAGAACTGTGGGGTAGGGGGTAGTTTCAATGTAAAAGAAAGGCGACAGAAACCCATCCCAAACATCTATATACCCCTTGACAATCAATCTCAAGTTCACTTTGTGTGTACCCATCTACTTTCCTTCAACTGCCTGAGAACCACCATGGAAACCAAAATTCCATGTCTCTTTCCAGTTCAGCTCAGTCTGGTGATGGTTGGATAAGGGGGACAGGTACAGTTGTGTTCAAAACATAGCTCTGTGTCTGTGTGCGAATCCAAGGCAGGGGAAATAACTGTAGGATCTTGTCATGTACATGGGGCATATTGTACGTTCAAGGAAAACCCCCTCCATTACGGTCACATGAGCTTGTCTCCTCATTCTGTGTGCTTTGTATCTGCATTTGTGCTTGTCAAACTGGTGCTATGAGCGGCATTTGTCTGGGGTGACTGGCATGAACTGGTTTCATTATGAGAACAAGACTTGCCCTTTTCTTCATTACTGTCTGACACCAATACTCATCATGTCTCGTTCATTAACCCTTCTCTGCTGGTCACTGTTGCGTAATAATTCTTAATGCTGGCCTTTTCTTTAAAAACAAAACAAAACAAAATGAAACAAACAAAAAACCCTAGTCTTGTTTTTCATATCTCTTATTTTTAACAGCTTCACAAATTCCCAGCTTTCTGTCACAGTTCTGAAAGCACCTGTGAAATTTAGCCAGAATTCCTGAGTGAAGTCCATCTCCTCACCAAATTCATCAAACCACAGAAACTGTATGCATGACTCTCTTGCATGACCAGAGGAGTGCTTAGCAGGCCTACAATATTCTTTGGAGAAGGCCATTAGTGAGGAGGGGAACGTATTAAGCCACGGTGGAATCACAAATACTAGTGCTATGCATATACCATGCTTCACATCACAGACACATGCCTGAAACAAATCTTCAGGCGGACTGGGTAGGACACAAGCACAACAGATCACAATAACAGGTCCACTTGCATACTAAATCTTGTTCAGTACCCATGTCCACAGCCTTGAGAATGTGGCTTCTGGAAATTCCTTCATGATGTCCTCCAACCCTCTGCCTGTGAAACACTTTACAAGGAGTTCGGCATTGTAAAATGTGTGCAGGAAAATTGAATCAAAAGATGGCCAAAGCATATGTTAATTCTCAAAACAAGCAATATACTGTTCTTTCTTTCTTTTTTAAAATTACAACAAAAATGCTGACTGTAGGATGATTTTTAAATCCCGATTTTTTTTTTTTTTTTTTTAAGCATCTGCTCTTGTCAACAGTTTCCATGTGATCACGTTGCTATCAGCACGACACGTGATACTTGAACAATCCCCTACAACGTGGCCCAGCTGCAGAATTCATTCCAACTCAGAGAGGTATGCAAATATGAACTGTTGGTTTTACAACATGACACATACTCAAATTTTACCCCACCCCTAGCTGCACACGCATACATAGTTATGCCTTTTGTTTTCTGTGGAACCCAAGCAAAGTTTTGAAGAAATCGGCCAAGATGCAAGAGTGTTCATATGCAGACATGATACAGCTTTGAATTGTGCGTGAATAACAGATGAAAAGTTATAAAAATAGTATTGCAAACATATCAACTATAGAATATTTCATCTACCTCTCTGTCTATATCTATCCATAGACCCTATTTATTTTATCGGTTACAGATTTGTGTACTAAAAAGTAATAATACTGAAATAAATACAAAATGAAAGTAGCTATATACATATTTCAAGCATTTTTTTCTTATGTCCAATATATTCCTGCACACAAACACACACACACACATACAGAGTCAATTCACAGATCTCAAATTCAGCAATTTACCCCTGTGAAAAACTTGCTGTCAGTTGCAAACCGCCAGCCACACAATTCTGGAACCTGCTATAGGAACCTGGCACACACATTGCAGCACAGTACCACACTTCTCTTGTCCAGCTTCACTGGCTGTGCCCGACTGTCAAGGAGGGAGGGAGAAGAGGGAGACTGTGTATGTGACCTTCGGCCACAAGACCAGTCTTCGTCGGATTTTGAAAATATACATATACTTAAAATCAGCAGACTTTCCTGATTTATGTGATAAAAGAATGAAAGAGCTAAGACAAAAAAAAAACAGCAACAAAAGAAAGTAATGGCCAGTTGAAGGGGGTTACTGAGTAGACAGCCATCTAGAGAAACAGTTTTTGCAATCATCTCCCACACATTATCAGTAATCTGTAAAACCTTTTTTTTTTTTAAATTTGTAATTCAATTCAGTGAATGTTTTGAAGCAAAAAAAAAAAAAAAAATTGGAGGTTTTGGGAACAATTTTTTTCCTTTTTTTGTGTGTAAAAACTTCAAAATACCCTATACACAGATCCCCACTGCCTATCACAGTTCTAAAAGGTAGACAGACTGCGCAAGTTAACACTGGTTTTGTGCAGAGCCATGACTTTTGTTAACAGGATATCACCTCCAACAAGATGGGTTTAATCTACATCCCATGCTGAGAAATCACGGTCTTGGCAGACAGAACCTCTCTTAAAAAGCTGTGTAGACTGCCAGCGCTATGACTGCAACGGAACTAACCTAGCCGTGGGTGTATGGGGGAGCTGGACGACAATGGCATGAGAGTATAAGATGGGACACTGCAGACAGGACAGTTAAAATTAATAAACAAACAAACCAGAATCCTCTCTGAGAAATGTCCTATACATAGCAGACAGTTTCTGTTACGGTCATGACCTTAATCATTCCTGATGCTCTGGGGTTCGGAGTACTTGAGCCAGGTTAGAGTTCAGTTTTACTGAAGGCAATTACATTGATTGGTTTAACATCAAAATTATCATCTCTGCAACTTCTCAAAGCAAACCACATCCATCTATGAATGTTAGAAATCACCATCTATGCTGGTTGACCAAACTGCTCCAGCAGCTGTCATCCTTAATAATCTAGATCACTTGGGAGAGTCCAAACAATGAGAGAGATATCAGTGACAAACTTCATCAGTCAGTCAAACTGTTCACCCAAACGATACATAAATGCCAAGTCATTTCCTTTAGCATACGAACCAAGGTCAAAATGATTTTTTTTTTCTCCTTTGACTTTTGTCAATAGATGTACTTCTTCACTGAAAAAAACCCACAATTGGTCAAGGGCCTAGAAGAAAAAGCGAATAGCTGTTTAGTAACCCTGAAGTTTCACTAAGTCTTTGCTGTAAAAACACAAAAGGAATCAAGCACAGTAATGACTAAAATAGTACCCAATGCTCTGAAACATAGCAACAAAAGAAATCGTCTACTAAGTATTCTCTTCATTCTGGAAGTACAGGGGAGTAGGATGATGCCATGCCAGCTGGTAGTCAGAAACAAATATGGATATTTTCAGACATTTGGGGAACATGAAGAAAGGCAGCGGATGAAGAAAGGAGTGAAGGTCATGAAGCATAGTAAGAAATGCGTAGACCTACTGCGTTTACATGGGCCGTTTAAAAGGAAACTGAGGCATCCATCTGGCATTTCTCGATATCACATCAACTGAAATGATTACATACACATTACATACAACATTAAAAAAAAAAGCTCTCCGCCAGTGTGGTATTCATAGTTCAGTTCCACTCTATCTTTCCCTGACTCTGTGACTAGTTCCTCTGACTAGCCTGGCACTTGAACCAAGGCATGTACACATCCAGCTGGCATAATCACTTCTGGAAAATAATGCTGGTAATCATCTTGGCCCTTTGCTCAGGGAGCCAAAGAACCAACGCTTAATCTGTCACAGAGAGAACACATTGTTTTCCCTCTCCTTTTGCACTTCTTTGCTCTGTGTTTGCAACCTTGGCGGGCAGCAAGCAGTCACTGCCAGCCACACAATCCACAGCAGCTGGCCGCATGTACAGCAAAACATTGTTGAATGATAAAAATTCTGACATTTTAATTAAAAAAGAATAGTGATGGTCTTTTTTTCTATTGGATGGGGTGAGGGAGGGAAGCGGGAGCAAATCACCAAAGCTGTCCATGGAAAAAAATCAATGCTGTAATAAGGAATACATGCATACAAAGATGAATCACAGCTGCTCTAGTCAGCGAACACAACGGCAGTGTAGTCTGCAGGCCCTATTCTTCCAATACATCAGCACAGAACACCACAGAGGGGCTAGGGACCACCACAGACACTCACTACATCAACAGAAATCACAAGCCATCACCTCAATCAAAACATTTTTTTTGTGTGCATTCATCAGAGACTGAGAATACAACAACATGGCAAATGGTGGTGTAAATGGAAAACGGCAACAACAAATGTGCAATCCAAAAAAAGAGAGAAGAAAACGTTTTGGCTCTAGTCCTGCACACATATACAGCCATGGAACAAAACGGAGGAATGTAGCTGGGGACAGACTGTGGTGGGTCAGCAGAAGGGGCAGGATTGACCAACACAAACAAACAAAGGACACAGAACATCCACCACGGCACTCTTCACTTTGTAACGAATGACCAACAGCAACAACTATATCCACAAGCTCAGCCTTCAACTATTCAGAAATTGGAAATGAAATGAGGCAGGGAACAGTAAACAATAAACAGAATACATTGAAAACTTGGACTTTCGACTTCTTTTCTACACTTATGCCCAGCAATGCTTGGTTGCTTCAACCCAGACATGGAAGATTACATTTACAAAATTTGCGCCAATTCAGTCAAGAAAATGATTTTAAAACAAAAATTTTGGTTGCTTTGTCATAAGCAGAGCAAAATAATTACATACATCATGTCCTTTGGCGGGAAGGAAGGGGGGAGGGGGGCCTGGGTGGGAACTGCTGACTATCAACCTTCTGCTTCAGGTCTAGTCCACATATCACTTCTTTGGACACAAAAAACAAAAAAAGAGAGTGAGAGAGAAAATGTGCTAACCAGTCTGAACAGTTATTTTTGAATCAACAGGAATACCTAAAGTCCTACTACTGCTCAGTACACGTCAATTCAAGAACAGCCTCCAGTCTCTTTGGAAACGATATCAGAATGATTTCAGAGAAACCAAAACCAAAGAAATAAGCAAGTCTTCTTATCTCAAAACCCCACAACCATTTTTTGCCAAAAGGTGGTGATGGTTTCAACTGAACCATGTAATCAGCATTCTCAACTTCCTCGACTGTCCCTGTTTGTTCTAAAGAGATTTTGCCTGTAAAACACGGAAAGACATTTGTCAAAAGGCAAACTAAACAATACTGCTCTCCAGCGATGGAAAGATAGTGTTTGTTGAAAGGTAAAAACAAAACAGATCATACTCCTCTGAAAAGTCAACAACGACACTGTAACTTAGGAATATAATGCTGTCAGAACTTGAGATAGGAAATATATCATGGCACTACAAAAATCAACAAAAACACATACTAGGACCATGCAAATTAAAAAACCAAACCAAACCAAACCGATATAACTACTTAGCAAATGCAACTAAAAATGTTGGAAAAAAAAAATGCAACGTTTACAAAGATGTATATCTTCACTTCTGTGCATGTGTGTGTGCATGCGCGTGTTTAGTCTTCAAGACAACAGATACAGAGGGGATGACACATAATATCATCGACAAACTGCAAGCTGATTTGCATAAGCAATCTACATAAGCCTTTTGTTTGCCTGTACCTGATTATAGTGAACAAGCCTAGAATAACGAGACACTGTAAATATTTGTTTCCCTTCATGTCACACCAAGGTGATCTTAAAAAGCAGCACAACAGCATATGGTGAGATAATAAACCAACAACAAAATGTGTCGATTTAAACAACCTAATTCATCCACACTTCAGAAGATATGCACATGTATAAAACAGCATGGTACACGTTCTTTGAACACAGTCCACATTGACAGTAGGAAAAAAAAACAAACTTAGAACAAACACATGAAAAAAAGTTAAACCATAAAAATTACCTCTTTCTTTTTTCTTCCTCATTCCATCAAACGAATGAGGAGAATAAATCTGCCCTCCTGAAGCCATGCCCGACTGAAAGTGAAACCGATATCTGCACTATTTTCAGCTCTGAAATGACCCGATAAACATGGCCCAAGTGCCCCCCGGTCTTTAGCCGTCATCAGAGACCCTTGTCTCAATGCTGCCTGCCCCCCAAATAGAATACTTCTCAGTGAACAGTAGATCAGGACACTGTGCAGCCTTCATTCATTTCAACACTGTACGCTTTGTTTCATCCCTTCTGTGCTGTCACAGGATCCAAGGTGATCGTTGTCCTTGTGCCAGTTGAAAAAGTCGGCAAAACTATGTGGGGCAGAAGGAGCAAGCCAACGAGGAAAGGTATCATTAGCACCTAGCAGAAAGTATGAAAAGGACACTACCTGAAACAGCAGGCTTCCTAATTAAAACGCTATAAAATGAATAATTTCAATAATGAAAATTACAGCATGTTGCTGGATATCTGTATGTTTATTACATAATACAAGCTGAGGAAAAAAAAATGTCATGACAGGGCAAATAAATTCTTAAAGACTGAGTGAGGAGCAATTTGTTCCGTCTCATATACTGATTTTGATCAGCAAACCTGAATGACTGGTACAGTTTTAACACCAAATCAAACAGATCAATATTGTTCTTGATCAGCAAAATCTGAAAGGTTTCAACTGGAAAAAAAAAGCCCATACTGTGATACATTACAGGTAAAGAGATTTTTGTCATTGTTCCAGATTGGCTCTGATGGTACCACACCATCTACCCAATGTGTTCACTGATCAGTGAACTTTGCTGAACAAGCCACTGACATTTACAGATCAAAATATGAAAAACTGTTCTCTACAAGGAGGTTGAGCACTGTTATAATTCCTACATATTGGAAAGACAACTAATACACACAGACAGACAAATGACTGCTGACAGGGGGAGTGACAATCTTGTGTAACAGACACAGTATGCAGATGAGACGATATCAAACAATGACTCAAGTCCCAAACCAGCAGGATTCATAGCCCTAATAATTTCCTCTGTATGAGATAAAAGGTTTCGTCACTGAACAACAGCTGGGTTTAGTCCCTAAAATGTTATACTACATCAAAGTTTGTCTCAAACTTAGGTAATGAATCCCCAAGGAATTATAGTTGTTAAAGATGTGAAAAACGATGGCAAGATTGCAGTCAAGGGTTTCTATTCGACTCTATGGATTGGAAACAACATTCACGGTAGGGAGTAACCCAATGCTGACAGACACAGCAATGGAGTGAAGTCATCAGAGAAGTGGAGAATGCAGACCTCACCTGCCTTGCTACCTGTACCGCTACAACAGAAACAGTTTGAATCCTCCCACCTCATCCTCTACACCATACGCCCTTTTCATTTGATGACTAGACAGCATGATTCCGCTCAGCTGGTTTGCCACTTGCCACTACCATGGAAGATCAGGGTCAACTCCAAACATCTTCACACAGGCCGTGTCACTCGGGCAGCTGCCACTCCACACACATACCAACAACACTCAGAGCCATCCTCTCATGCTCCAAAGCCCAAGTGAAAGGGGTAGTAGCTTTAACCAATGAGATCTCCAAAAGAAAATGGAAAAAAAATGACAGACAGACAGACAGACAGCCAAGATGCCGGAGGTCAAAAGAACAGCAGACCATGATGGGTGTTGAAACAGGGGAAGCAAGTCCCATGTCTTTCTTGTCAGGCTGGGCAGGGGGTAGGTGGGATTGCGCCGCGTGGCACCCGTCTTCACAGTCACATGGCTTTCAGGAAGCCTGCTTCCCAGCACACGCAGCCACTGCCTGACATGGGGGTGCCGGTGCTCATGTGTGCCTGTGTATGCAATGTGTTGGTGTGTGTGTGTGTGTTGGTGTGTGTGTGTGTGTGTGTGTGTGTGTGTGTGTTGGTGGAGGGGGGGAGTACGCACAATGACAAGACAGCCAATGTCATTGTGGGAACGAGGTCTAACACAAGAGGTGTAGCAGTTAGGACTTTTGGTGCTCTTTCTTGGAGTTGTTCTGTGCATCTTTCCGAGGAGGCATCCTCTCATTCATCTTGTCCAGGCATTTGGCTTCCTCAAAGCCACTGATCTTGTGTGATGGAGAGAACCCACTCAGAGCTGCAGAAAAGGAAAAACAACAACATTTATTCCTATGACTGGAATTTACAACAACAATACACAACACACATCAAGGCGGGGGGAGGCTAAAATTCTTCAAGAGTGATACGAAACAGTTCAGCAATCCTGCCTTACTGAGCAAGTCTGTTTTTCCAAGCTCCCTGGATGACACAACTGTCTATTCCTGTCCAGTCATACAAATGTAAGGATATCTGAGTACTTTTCGATCAAAACTGAGGTAGCCTCCTTCACTGCCCCCCCCCCCCCCCACCCTTCCCCTCCCTCCCACACACATACACACTCCCTCCCCTTGTCCTCACAGAACTCCTTTAACACCCATTAATTTTTTTTCGCAAACTTAAAAGAAGAAAAAATTTGCTTCATTCATGATGACACCTGGAGTCCAAGTCCAACACTGAAAAATACTACCCTTGTGGATGTCATCTCTCCCATTCTTAGCTTCTGTGGTTATCTCCACCTGTATTCACTCACACAACAGTGGTAATGCAAGTTATCTGTTTGCAGCCCGCACTGCCACCCCCCCCCCCCCCCCCCCCCTTTCCTTTCCCTGTTCTACAGACAGCTTGGGTGAGTGTGCCCTGTTCCAACCACTGGTCAGACCCCCCCCCCCCCCCCCCCCCCCCCCCCCACTTCTTTCCTTTCCCTGTTTTACAGACAGCTTGGGTGAGTGTGCCCTGTTCCTACCACTGGTCAGACCCCACTGCCCCCCCCCCCCCCCCTTCCTCTCCCTGTTCTACAGACAGCTTGGGTGAGTGTGCCCTGTTCCTACCACTGGTCAGACCCCACTGCCCCCCCCCCCCCCACCTTCCTTCCTCTCCCTGTTCTACAGACAGCTAGGGTGAGTGTGCCCTGTTCCTACCACTGGTCAGACCCCCCCCCCCCCCCCCCTTTCCTTTCCCTGTTCTACAGACAGCTTGGGTGAGTGTGCCCTGTTCCAACCACTGGTCAGACCCCACTGCCCCCCCCCCCCCCTTCCTTCCTTTCCCTGTTCTACAGACAGCTTGGGTGAGTGTGCCCTGTTCCTACCACTGGTCAGACCCCACTGCCCACCCCCCTGTTCTACAGACAGCTTGGGTGAGTGTGCCCTGTTCCTACCACTGGTCAGACCCCACTGCCCACCCCCTGTTCTACAGACAGCTTGGGTGAGTGTGCCCTGTTCCTACCACTGGTCAGACCCCACTGCCCAACCCCCCCTCCTTCCTCTCCCTGTTCTACAGACAGCTTGGGTGAGTGTGCCTGTTCTACCACTGGTCAGACCCCACTGCCCCCTCCCCCCTTCCTTCCTTTCCCTGTTCTACAGACAGCTAGGGTCAGTGTGCCCTGTTCCTACCACTGGTCAGACCCCCCCCCCCCTTCCTTCCTTCCCCTGTTCTACAGACAGCTAGGGTGAGTGTGCCCTGTTCATACCACTGGTCAGGGTGTCCTTTCCGCCAGACAGCGCCCCCAGGGGCAGAAGTCCATTGGGTGTGAGGCCTTTGAGCTGCAGCACACTCTCACTCTCCTCTCTGTAACACAACCGCCAGGGCAAGCGAAGTTTTTACAGTCATCGATCGATTTTCAATTTCACGACTACTGGTCACAAAAGTAGAGCTTTTTACATGGTAAGAAAGAAAAAAACAACCAACCAAACAAAAGAGAAACAAAGAAACAAAAAAATTGATGACAACAAACAAACAAAACCATTTTTTCCCGCCTAATTATTTGATTGGAATTCAGGTGCATTTTTACTTCAAGACTTCACAGTACTCTTTTACTGGATAATGCCTACTGGTCCAAACTAGTCAAGTCAAGTCAAGAACACTTTATTATCTCTCGGTGAGAATTACTGTGAAACATGGTATTTTTAGCATATATATCAGAGTTATTTACATTGCTCTTGGCAAGTCGTTCCTTGACGAAAAAAAAAAAAAAAAAGATAGAAAAGAAAAGAAAAGAAGAAGAAAAAAAAAAGCATTTTAAAGATGCAGGAAAGCAATGCCATATCTTTTCTGTTTATGCCTCATGATTACGTAAATCAATGGAAAATTTAAAGGACTTCTGCCACTAAAACCTCCCTGTCCTCCAGCATATTTAAACACTGTGCGCTGTTTGGTTTCATGAAGATTATGTCTGCAGCTCTGCATGTTGTTATCATTATTAGAGTATTAACACAGCACTTCTCCTGGGTCAGAGATAAAGCTCTAAGCATTTTTCAATCCATGCTCATGTTTACATAATGGGCTGCCAACCTAGGTAGATACAACTGTGGCGCTACATTCAGTAATTTCCTGTTTCAGTCAACTATCAGTCATTCAGTTTTTCCCTAACTGTGATGGCTTGCCACAGAGTTTTGTATTGTTTATACACGTCATCAATACCAACCCTATCTCTTCTAAACCTTGATGATGGGATTTAATGTGAAGGTTTTACATGTCATCGATACCAACCCTATCTCTTCTCAAAGTTGATGATGGGATTTCATTTGCAGGCAAGATGTTACCATGACAACTCTATCTCTTCTAAAAGTTGGTGATCAGATTTCATGTGCATGCAAGATGATACACCTATGTTCAGACATGAACCCTTGGTCAATGGTCTCATTTAAACGTTTCTTGGGAGGAACAGATTCAACACCCGATGAAAATATCCTCCTGTACTGAAACAACCCGATGCAGATTTGAACCTGCACCTCCCTCCCTCCCCCCCCCCCCCCCCCCCAGGATCACAAGTACAGCACTGTATATAACTGAACTATTCCTGCCCCATGGGTATTTATTTCAACCTGCCACTAGGCCTTTCCAACTAATCAAGAAGTGACAAATTAACATTTAACCTGAGACAAATTTAGCAAAACAATTGAACATCAAGCTGCTTTGGAAGCAGACTGATCATGTCAGCTGATTTAACACTAGATCACCAACACTGACAGCACTATGTGCCAGAGTCAGTCTAAAGGTTAATTCAACATGTATCTGGTAGTGTCAAAAAAAAAAAGTAAAGGAAACAAGGTCGACTGGGATGTAAGCACCACTATCAGAAGGTGCATGAAAAGCACGGTGAAGTTGGGACAGAAGAGAAACAAGAGAAAAAAGGCAGGATGACAGCGCCCCCAACAATACCGCAGCACGGTGAAGACGCGCGCCATCTTCCCTATGGCTCTGATCTTGTTGCGGATGACCTCCTTTCGAGCAGCGACTGGTGACAGAAGAATAAAGACCGAAGGAAGAGTTAGTTACAAGCTGTTATAAAACAAAACAAACAAAAATCATCTGTAAAGCTATGGATCCACACACACACACACACACACACACACACATGCATATATAAAATAACAGATGCTCTCTTATTAGCAAAATGAATATCAGAAAACAAACACACAAACAAACAAAAAACCATTATTCATTAACTTAGAGGTGCCAACCTTTACGCTTTCTACTGGACTGAAATCTGTATGGGTTTATGCTCACTGACTTTATTTTCCAGTGTACAGATTCCAAGAATATGTGCCAAGTAGAAAAAAACCATGAATAACAATGTGCACAAGTTACCAACCAGTTAAATCACCTTAGTTTTAGAAACACCCTAAATTACCAATAAACCACCAGCATTGTTGTGATCAGTGACCAATGAGAAGAAGGCATGCTGACCAGAAGTAAGTCACCCACTTTTCTTTGTTCTCTTCGGCTTATTCAGTACAATGGTCAGACCAGCGCTGTCATTCAAAAAGAAACTTGTTCATGCTGATACTTCCAATAACGCCACGGAAATTCATGAACTGTGGTTTTCGTTGATTTTATGCCAACAACATCTGAGTGTTAAGCCATCTTGAAGTCCTTGCAACATACAACAGCTAGATCTGAAAATATCTCAGGGTGGATTCAATCATGATGCACATGTTTTGGCACAACTGGCAGTTTCATATCTCTGTTACATTTGTACCACATTGTACTCTGAAATGACCAAGAGGCTTGGAACTAACAAACCGTAATTTGTACTGAAAAAATGTCCAACATTGTAGTGTGAAAGGATGAAGGGAGCTGGCACCTCTGTGCACTGCTGACTTCACACTTTACTAATCCAAAGGTTTCCTGAACACACACATGGCTTTCTCTTTGTCTGGGTCTTTTTTCCTTCCTTCCTATCTAATAAATTTCACAAAAAATATAACCACATTAGTAGACTAGTTTCAACAACCTGTTAACACCTTTCTGATTAACTATAGAACCACTCGCTGGTCCAGCATGACAATATACACTTGTTCCCCCCACCCCCCTTTTACAATTTACGAAAGTCAATACATTATCACCAATTAAACAAACACGTTCATGTTCACTATTTTCAGAGCATAAGCGCGTGCGCACACACACACACACACACAGAAAGAGACAGAAATAAAAGGATCTTAACTGCCCACAGAACTTTACCAATGCTGGAGAAGGTGTCTGCAAATGTCAATGACCCTTTTGTTTTCAACTGACAAAAGACCTAACAGTTGTCAACATGATCCTGTTTGAAATCGCATGTACATCATACATTGACAGAACATGCTACATGGAAAGAGAGTCAGTGAAAACTGGGTGTCATTATTTCAAATTTCTGTCAATTTTCATGCACAATTTATGGCAGTCAATATTACAGTGTTGACCAAATCAACGCTTGCTAAAACATGAAACACGCACGTTCACACAGACATACACAGGTTGGGCAGAATAATGAAAAATGCTGTCAACCCCACTTGTCTCACTCCTTAAAACGTTTCCGAAGTCTAAACAATTCTCATACATAACACATGCACTCACACACAAGCCTCCTTCACAGCTGCATACAAAATAAAATACATATAAATTGCAATATTTTTGTTTGCAAACAGTTGGAAAAGTTCAATTTTTCTTCAGTATATATGCATATATATATATATATATATATATTTTTTTTTTTTTACAGTACCAGAGAATAATCTCTCTTCTCAGTGAATGAACAAAACTGGTTAACATATATAATACCCACATCATTCTTTGGCAAGAATCTGGGTGACTGTTTCCATGAATTACATTTAAATGAATAATGATGACAATGGCTATTGAAGATTTACCTGAATGAGGTTTATTTATCAAACAAACAACAAAATGACAATTTCTGAAAACCATCACGCTGTAAAATACCTGGTCAACGTAAATTTGGCACAATCTTACCTTCCTTGGGAGTGTACAACTTCACAGTTTCTAAAGCATTTATAGGACGTCATCACAATGCTTTGTCTCCCTGTTTCCTCTCTGTAAATGTGTCTGTCTTTCAGCATTCAAAAACATTCGTCTAACATTTTATCCCCGATTCTCACATATGAACACTCAGAATGAGGAGAACTATTATCACCATACATACATATTTTCTACATAATTTTTTGACAGTTAAAATTTGCATGAGAGCTTGAGCAAAATACGAGTCATTTTGCATGAATCCTGGGTGACTGTGAGCACATGTGGATGTTAATTTATCATTTTTTCTTTTCTTTTTTTTTTCTTCTGAAATCATCATTTGAAGTGATTTTTATTTTCTGGGCTTCTTCGAGGAGTCAGCTTATGGTATGTTTTCCATCTGTATAAGCGAACAAGGAAAAACATTTTTTTAAAAAGAAAACTAGATTGATGCACCGCTGATTTTGATTCTTACTCAAGGAATGACAATGAGCATAATCATCATGCTAAACGTGAAAATCATGGATACATGGAATTTATCAAGCTATCCTGTGACAACATCTTCACAGTAGGAGCTGCTATTCTGCGACAACATCTAAACAGTAAGAGTCGATCTATTTTGTTAATCATTGATGTTATGGCTCACACTATGTGTCTGCCTTGCGAGGGTGTTGGACTTTTTTTCCCCCCTTCCCCCCTCCCAATGATAGTGAAAACGCCGCAGTAATTATGAGTGGTCTGTTTCTTGGTTGATCTTCATGACTCAACACAACCAGCTGGGGATCAACTGCAAAGTCTCATCAAGGAGAGGAAGAGGAAAGCCGACTCTACCCTGGAGTAACCCACGATTCTGTTCTAGGGACAGAGCTGGACGTCTCTTCATGCCCTCTGTAAAGATTTTAATACCGGCACTTTAACACCCTTTTCTTCATCCCCATTCCATCCTCCTGTCCCCCCCCCCCCCCCCCCCCTTATTTTTTTTTCCAAAGTAATATTTATCGTTTAAAAAAAAAAAAAAAATTTGTTAAGATATTATCAATATGACTGAAGAATTATTTCCTTGCACTTATTCTCCCCTACCCCCTCACACCTGTTCACAAGCACCCAATACAAAAGATACACGCCTGGACACACACACACACACACACACACACACACACACACATATAGACAGACAGACAGATGGACAGGTAGATGTGTATACATTTATTTATTTATGCATTTACACCCCTACCCATATGCCATCAATTTTCAGACAATGATATATATCTAAATGAACACAATATTCTCTGTTTGTCTCCATGGAAAGTCATCTGCTGACACAAACACCATACAAATGACCTCACTGTTACAGCCATAATGAACAGGGAAGATGTGGAATAACAGTGTAACTGTCAACATGTTTTTAAACATCATGTAACACAGTGTAGAACTACACTACAATCACAGGACATCAAGTTCATAGTTTGTGTGTGTGCGTGCGTGAGAATGTGTGTACCTACATGTGTGTGTGTGTGTGTGTGTGTGTGTGTGTGTGTGTGTGTGTGTGTGTGTGTGTGTGTGTGTGTGTGCGCGCGCACATATGCGTGTATGAGTGTGTATGCACACTCGCATGTATTGCTGCTTAAGTTTGTGTGTATTTTTCTTATCATTCATTTTTTTTTTAAGATAAATCTACATTACTAGAAAGAGAGGTACATTGCCTACTCATCTAACTTCTAAAACTGGTCTGAAACACGCACTTTAAACACACACACACACACACACACACACACACACATACAAACACACACACACATACACTCACTCACACACACACACACGCAAACTTTTTTAGGTGGTTCAAACCAAGGCACAGTGCAGGTGCATGAAAAGACCAACTGTTATCAATCACTACATCATTAGAGCCACAGAACCTGAATGACAAAATGTGCATGATACACTGGGGGTCAAATGGATCCAACCAGGGAATAAAACCATGTTAGTAGACCCGTGCCTACAGCACAGAGGGTTCTTGGCAGTGAGGACGTTTAGCCGACTAGTGCCTACGCTGCCCAATGGTCAGCCACAGGAAGCCAGTCACTCCCTGACCACACTGCTGGTGGACCACACCAACATGGCACATGCCGGCCTCTCTTTGTTTCAATGCTTTTAGTGTGCTAGTGTGTGTGCGTTGTGTGTGTGTGTGTGTGTGTGTGTGTGTGTGTGTGTGTGTGTGTGTGTGTGTGTGTGTGTGTGTGTGTGTGTGCGCGCGCGCGCGCGCGCGTGCGTGCGTGTGCTCACACACACGTGTGTGTGTGTGTGTGTGTGTGTGTGTGTGGGTCAAATGGATCCAACCAGGGAATAAAACCATGTTAGTAGACCCGTGCCTACAGCACAGAGGGTTCTTGGCAGTGAGGACGTTTAGCCGACTAGTGCCTACGCTGCCCAATGGTCAGCCACAGGAAGCCAGTCACTCCCTGACCACACTGCTGGTGGACCACACCAACATGGCACATGCCGGCCTCTCTTCGTTTCAATGCTTTTAGTGTGCTAGTGTGTGTGCGTTGTGTGTGTGTGTGTGTGTGTGTGTGTGTGTGTGTGTGTGTGTGTGTGCGCGCGCGCGTGTGTGCGTGCGTGCGTGTGCTCACACACACGTGTTGTGTGTGTGTGTGTGTGTGTGTGTGTGTGTGTATGAATGTGTGTGTGTGTGTGTGTGTGTATGTGTATGAGTGTGTGTGTGTGTGTGTGTGTGTGTGTGTGTGTGTGTGTGTGTGTGTGTGTGTGTGTCTGTGAGTTTCTCAGCTTACTAACTACAGCTTTGCCCTATTCCACTGCTATCAGGGGAGGAATGAGGGAGTGGGGGTGGGGGCTTTAAGCAGTATGATGCAATATTTGGGGAAAACTGCTATCATGAAAGAGGAGAAATTGTCACAGCCCTTTGCCAAATGTCTTTGAAAGTACCTTTGGACAAAACAAAACAAACGAAAAAAAAAAAAGGAAAAAGAAAAAAAAAAGATTGCAACAGCCATTTATTGTTCTTGGGATAAGAATTCACACACACACCCACACACACACACAATCACCACAGCCTTTCACTGTCATAAGATCTCACATAAAAATCCCTACACCCCTTTACCTTCTCCTTAGCACAGAAAAATTTCTTCAGTGCTTTATCCTAATGAGCTGGAAGAACTCAGTACAAATCACAACAGTGTCATACTGGAAAAGAAATCACTGCAATGCTTTATCCTAAACCCATGGACGAAGAATTCACAAGGCTGCCCTTGACAAGTGAAGAGAGTCACACTGATACTTCTACAGTGGTTGACAGAGGTGGGGACCAATACTTATAGTTGTACAGTGGTTTACTGAATTGTCCTTGGGAGCCCAGGTCACATGTAGATTACTATCAGTTGACAGAGCAGTCCTTGACAGGGAGAGAGAGGCACCGACACTGCCACCATGGTTTACAAAGCCCTCTGTCAAAGGGACAGTTGTCACAGTGACGCCGATACTATTTGACTGCGTTCTCACTGAATGGGACAGAGAGCCCTCAGGCCATAAAGAAACTGTTACATACAACCACTTACTGGATCATCATTACAAAAGAGCACAAACTCACTGAGAAATCTGACACTGGTTCATGGGGATGAAATCAATGCAACCTTTCAACAGTCTCATGTTAGGACAGGAAATAACTGCATCGTGGGTAATCCCATCGCTGGGGTTTTTCTTCTTAAATGTGACAGGGAAAGAGACAGTACAACAGACACACATGCTGCATGCACTCTCACGCATTTACATCATGAATATCACATCAGTGTTCCCCATCATTTTTTAAAAACTTAAGAGTCCTCAAAACCCTTTCCCAGAGAATTCCAGGGTCCTTGAGCCAAATGTGAGGGTCTATAGACACGTTGTCAGCTGGTGGCTGAGTTTGTTGTGTGCCCTGCTGGCTGCTGCACACATTGAGCAAAAGTTTCCCATGCACAATGGACAAACGATCATTCCCCTAGCCAGCAGTCCTATTTGTATTTCATCCTCTTTTTCTCCAAATCTCTTCAGAACAAGGCCGAAAGTGCATCTGAAGATGAAGTACTGGTTTCTGCTTGTGCATGATCTAGGAACAAAACTTTTATGTGCTTAAAAAAGGGTGTTTCTTTGAATTTCCAAATCTGTCTCAGTCTTCAAAAAAAAAAAAAAAAAAATTCCCTGTCCCTTTCAGCTTGCTTACCAACCATCATGCTGAAGACATGTTGTGATAGGCTGCTGCCTGGTAACAGCTGTTTTCATGTTTGACAGCATCTGTCAAACCATCTGCAAGAACTGGGTAAGGCTTCATGCCAGAATCAGAAAACTGGAAGGCACTCTGATGACACATGAGCACAGGTCCCTGGGACACTAACAGCCTGACAGAAAATCTGTGCTTTTCTCTTTAAAAAAAAAAAAAATTCTGTGAGCAACAGACCAGCAATTCGAAATGATGGGGAACACTGAAAATGCTGCTGTGCTTGTATAACGTAACATTCTTGACTGGAATTTGTCCACTGATTCATTAAAAGATATGTGTATGTGTGTGTGTGTGTGTGTGTGTGTGTGTGTGTGTGTGTGTGTGTGTGTGTGTGGAAAACAAGATATGTGGCTATTAATGAAACTCAGGGAAAGTGTTGCAGTCGGTTGATTTGCATCTACTTGCACAGACCATCCATGAAAGAGCTTTCAATACTCCCCTTCTCCATGTCCCCCCCCCCCCCTTCCTAACGCACTCATATCCAAAACAGAAACTAAGACAGCTTACAGATGCTTACAGATGAACAGAGACTTCAGTAACAGGCGTCGCAATATTTCAGATTTATAGGCAAGGAAAGAACCTTTCTTTCTTTTTTTTTTTCTTCGCTCTTTCATTCACGACAACTTCACTGAAATGATTCAATCTTTAAAAAGTGCCAGTGTTGAAATCAAGTTAAAACAAAGCAAGAATAGAAAATTACAACAAAAAAAAAAGACTGGTTAGTGTTGGAAAGGGAGGCTGCTGCACACAATGGTGGCGGTGAACAAAAGAAAAATAAAAAAAAAGGAAAATGTCATAGGTATGGAGTGGAACGGACAGGTGAGCTCGTGCAGCAGCAAACTGGTCTTACTAATCTCACTATTTGTGCCACCCAGTCTCTTGAGCGCCGCATCACCTTGAAAAGCAACATATCAAAAAAAAAAAAAAAAAAAGGAAAAAAAAAAGAAAAGGAAAGGAAAATAAATTGAAAACAAACAAACGAGGAAAAAGAAGAAGAAGAAAAAAAAAAGACAAAGAAGTTGCAAGGTAAGTTCTAAAGCATGAGACGTTAAACAATAGAATGCTGGCTGATGATTTGAGATATTTATGACAGACAGACAGACACACAATGTGTGTGTGTGTGTGTGTGTGTGTGTGTGTGTGTGTGTGTGTGTGTGTGTGTGTGTGTGTTTTATTTCATTGATCATTTTTATCCCCTGCCACTAAACATTAAGAAGACCTAAACATGAAGAAGACCTAAAAGGTCGAAACGCGTTGTGTTTTTGTCTTGTGACTCGTTTGTCCACGATTCTCTTGGCGGTTCACTAACATTTATTTAAGATTTCCCCTTCTGTGTTTAGCCATTATCAATACTACAACTATTACCATCATGTAATCACCGAAAGTGGTAGTATTCCTCCCCTTATTATTTAAATATTCTCATCATCACCACTATCATCCCTACTATTACTATTATAATCATTATTATCATTGACATCATTATTACTTTAACTCCCATGGTCCCCTTCCCAACGGCCTTTTTTCATTCAACACCCATTTTACGCTGACTATAAGAAGTTATTGTTCATTTGTCGTTTTCATTGTCCTAAATGTTGTTTGTTTTACCTGAGAAAGACCTAAGAGTTTCTTTTCCCCCCCTGCGCATGCAGGCTGACACTCATGTGGACACTCCCTGTATACACAGGCAAGGATTAATCCCATCTACCCAACAAAGGGAGTGGAGTTTAGTGTGTATGACCGGTTTTTTTATCCCGCCATTAACGCAGCCATACTCCAACTTCGGGAAGACCTAAGAGGTTGAAATTCATCATGTTTTTTCCTGTACTGTTTCTCTACTTGGTCCAGTGGAACTAGTACCTTTTCTGTTTAAAATTTAATGAATAAGCATTGAACTGCTAGGAAAAGGAGGTAACATGCCACAAACTTATTTCCTTACAAGCGCATTTCACTAAATAATTGGCCAGATTCAGGTGATTTTCTTTCTGTCCCTCCTGAACAGTCATCATGAGAATTACACAAGACAGTCAATCTTGTCAAGTGACACTCAACCCTGTCAAGTGACAGTCAACCCTGTCAAGTGACAGTCAACCCTGACAAGTGACAGTCAACCCTGACAAGTGACAGTCAATCCTGTCTGTCAAGTGACACTCAATCCTGTCTGTCAAGTGACAGTCAATCCTGACAAGTGACAGTCAATCCTGTCTGTCAAGCGACAGTCAATCCTGACAAGTGACAGTCAATCCTGTCTGTCAAGTGACAGTCAATTCTGTCAAGTGGCCGTCAATCCTGTCTGTCAAGTGACAGTCAATACTGTCAAGTGACAGTCAACCCTGACAAGTGACAGTCAATCCTGTCTGTCAAGTGACAGTCAATCTTGTCTGTCAAGTGACAGTCAATCCTGTCAAGTGACAGTCAATCCTGACAAGTGAGAGTCAATCCTGACAAGCGACAGTCAATCCTGTACAGTAACAACAGACAAGACAGTCAATCCCAAAAAGACACAAACTAGTTTCAAAGTAAAGTCAACTGTATATATGGGCACAAACAATAATGTTCCCAACACAGATGTCCCACTGCTGCATGTGTATTCCCACTGAAGGATGCACCGCTTGCACTGTAATGACCCGTTCCCTCCTGTTTCTCCTCCTATTCAACCTTCCCCAATCAACCCTTCTTTAGCAGTCCTTGTTTGACCCTTTCCCTCCTGTTTCTCCTCCTCCTATTCAACCTTCCCCAATCAACCCTTCTTTACAAGTCCTTGTTTGACCCTTTCCCTCCTGTTTTTCCTCCTCCTATTCACCCTTCCCCAATCAACCCTTCTTTACAAGTCCTTGTTTGACCCTTTCCCTCCTGTTTCTCCTCCTCCTATTCAACCTTCCCCAATCAACCCTTCTTTAGCAGTCCTTGTTTGACCCTTTCCCTCCTGTTTCTCCTCCTATTCAAACTTCCCCAATCAACCCTTCTTTACAAGTCCTTGTTAAGTCATTTTCATAGTGACTGTGAAGCCTTGTTTTTTGTCCTCCTTTGGTTTGGTTGTTTTTTTTCCCCCTATTATTTATGTTCTTTTTCTCCTACTATTTATTTTTTTTGTTTTTGTTTTTTTTCTTTTTGTCCTGCCTAAAAAAACAACAGAAACAAAGAATAGGTCCAGGCTAGTTCAATATTGGTGACATTCATTTGGTAGCTCAGTATTCTGACATCTATTCTTAATGCAAAAGGTAGTCACAAGATCCTGACAAGACCGTCAATCCTGACAAGACTATAAATGGTTGATCTTGAAATGGTAGTCAATTCTGATATCAGGAGTGATCGTTACTCCTGACAAGAATATAAAGGCAAAGTTACTATACACTACAAACTCATAAAGAACACAGGCGGTAAAATCTACTGCATTAGTTTTACTCATCTAAATACTGCACTTGAAATTCAAAATTTCAATACTACGTTTCCAAAGTGACATATCAGTTTTTCTACCGCAAGGGATAATGAAATACATCAATAAAGAAAAAAAGATGGAAACATTATTCTTATTTGACACACAAAGATACACGTCTCACACACACATCTCTCTCTCTCTCTCTCTCACACACACACACACACACACACACACACACACACACACACACACACTCATGCATGCGTCTGTTCACATGGACTCAGTTTTGTCATTTTCCTTTTGAAAGGGGAAAAAAAAGCAATGTGGAGATAAACCTATGGTTCATCAAACATTCCATAACAACAGCAGTGATAAATTAACAAAACAATCCTGCACATAATGCATGAACGACTAGCACACAACTTCCTTCATTTTCATCTTTCATCACGCATCATATTATTAGGAAACACAAAAAAGCTGAATGATGACCATGTTCACAAAACAACAGACTACAGATCAAGCACTTGCTGCCCCCTTGTTAAACAGAACATCAAGGCACAGACTGGTATGCTGAAATATATTTTAGCAGGTTACTGCACAAAACTTGATCATGCAGCATGTAAATTAACATATCTTGAAGCACAGAGAGTACCTTCCCTTGTTGCCATCTCTAGACATGAGGGAAAAAAAACAGAACTAGTGACCCTGCAAAGGTGTATGAGGCCTGCCTTCTTTCCAGCATTGGTCTTCACCAATGATCCTTTACAAGTCAAGCTATCACAGATTGTGTTTTGAAAATCGAATGTTGAACAAGTTACTTCCAGTGTGTCTGCTCAGTCATCGTAAGCGGTCATCCCTGAGCAAGCAAGTTGCGTTTGCTAAACGACTGCACATCATCACATTTACGTGGTTCATAACCTCTGTCCAGTGCCTGTGAGAGTAACATGCCTGTTGCCATGTCCAAAAAAAAAAAAAAGAAAAAGAAAAAAAAACCAAGCTGAGCAGACATAATATTTTAAGTCACAAACATTTAAAAACCAACCAACCAAATTCTGCAAAGAAGAAAAGCTGCTACACCAGGCAGTATACTTCAGCAAGAATGAGTATCAAGGGGAAGAAACTGTCACGGGCCAAGGAAGTGCACAGGCTTCTGGCAGGGCCAAGGGGCAGAACTCTTTGTGGAGGTCTGGTAAAAGCTACAAAGCATGTGCATTTTATCCACCTCTCCTGCAAGGCAAAATGCGCTTGAGGATCTTTTTCACAGAAATTTTTCAAATTTTCTTCCAGAGTTTTATCGTCGATTCAACTGTTGATTCTAGATTTTTGATAAAAGTTAATACTATGTAAAAAAAAGAAGTCACTTTTATTGCCTTTGATTACAGAAATTGAGAATAGGATAAATATAAGATTGCCACAGCCATAAACAAATGTGTGTGTGTGTGTGTGTGTGTGTGTGTGTGTGTGTGTGTGTCCACACCTGTTCTTGTGCAGGCTTATTATGTCACACACACACACACACACACACACACACACACACACACACACACACATATATGCTTACACGGAGAGGACAGCTTCTCTGAGAAAGAGCTCCTGTCAATGACATAGCAGACACACTGTGCACAAGACCAAACTGTTTACCAAGTTCAAAGAGTTACCTCACTTGGAAAAGTGTTGACCTGAACTTAAAAAAATCAAGACAACGAAACTGTTCATTTTCACTTTTTGCAGATCTCCACAAATTCCTGGAGCCATACACACACACCTCACTTTGCATGGCCACTTTGTTTTTTTTCTCCACACCCAGAAACAAGTGACATTTCAACAACCAGTCACAGAGGACTAGCATGGCACACCCAGAAACAAGTGACATTTCAACAACCAGTCACAGAGGACTAGCATGGCTGGAACTGAAGAAGAGGAACAGCAGCGACCACAAGCTGATGGAGACGGAGTCTGCACACCACTGCATGGATGGACCTCGGCACTACCAATGCACAAGTAAGACGGAGACTATGCTGAATATTCATACTGCCTTGACACCGGCATGGTGATAATTATTACAACTCATGAAAACAATAGTTTAAAAGAGCCAACTGTTAAGAAGCTTAAATCTTACTTTTTCACTTTTAAATTGAAGATGTACCTTTTATTTGGAAAAAAAAAAGGTAGGATAACTTGAACTGATAATTCAGAGGACCTAGATAACCAAACAAAACCCAAAAACTCAAAATAAAAACAAAACAAAACACACACACAAAATCCCCCCCCCCCCCCCCCCAAACTACACATTATCTACAAAAATCAAAAGCGCATCTAAACACCTTTCCCTCTCTGCAGTCAGACTGAAATCCAGTTCTCGCTGCCATTCTCAAAATTACTAAAGTACCACTCATTTCCCGCCGCGTGTTTTCAATCCAGTGCCATGACTAACTACAACTGTGAACAAGAAAACGTTTTCACTCCAGTGCTCTGACTCACTACCACTGTGAACAATTCTGTGACCATTCAGGAAAACCAGTGGACAAGACTGGGCACAATGTCCTGTTGGGACAGTTAGGGAGGAGTAAAACACCATAACAAAATTACCGACCACCCAACAATACATCCTCTGTTGTCTGTCACAACAGCTGAAAACTCTTTGCTTTCCACCTGTTTGTATATATATATATATATATAGCAAGAGAAAAAAAAAGTAGTCTATTTCCCTAACACAAAATAGTGACTGTACAAAGGCCAACTTTCAGAAGGGAAACAGAACATACTCCAAACAATATCAACACAGTAAACAGAATAGATACCACCCTCAAACAATATCAACACAAACTCCACTGATGTCAGGATTTCTAGAGTAGGGGGGAGGGGGGCTAGGGGGAGGGATGGGGGTTGGGAAAGTGGGAGAGGACAAGTGTGTACAAAAAAATCTGGTGAAGTGTGCAGGTATTTCCTGATCTACAGCAATACATTTCACACTTCAGCTTTCATCATCAGGAAAAAACAGTCTCACTGATGCACACGTACATACAGATCCCGACTTGGATGCACACTAGCACAAATATATACTCGTGTGCTCAGATCTCTATGCAGTCATACCCTGCATCATAAAAGTAACAGATGAATCGTTGCATGCTGGGCCTAGCACTGAAAATGTAAATGTATCTTTAACAAAGAGGAGAAATGACACCAATGAGTAAAATGAAACCATTTCACTCAAATAAAACAATACCATTTAAACAAATCCAAATAAAAACAAATGTCAGACTGGAACAAATCAGTAATATCAATCAACTCCAGTTAATAGGAGTTAAAAAAAAAAAAGTAAGAACTTCAGTTAATGGCCAATTTGATGAAGAATTCTTTCCTAAACATGCATTGGCTCTCAGGTTTTGGTAGTACAGATTAACCCACCACTAACGCACTGACATGCATCTACACATGATGCATTTCCACATCGTCATGAAATCACACAGGGGCAGTCATTAGTAGGGAGACCATGACTTTGCCAGGACATCTCTTGTTCATGGTGGAACACATGCACACGGTACAGAGATATGCAAGGCACTATGATTCACCATGCACTGGGAAGTGCAGAGGAAGGGGGAACAACAGAAGAACGACGGGAAGTCAACACAACACAGAGAAGAGGTCAACCAGGGACTGCTCTACAGGAGGGAGCACTGACAACAGGCACGGCACTAAGGGAGGGGGTGGGACTACAGAGACCACTGACAATAGTGCTCAGCTGTAAATCTAGCATACCTTCAGCAGCTTCAGACAAAAGGGGGATACTTGATGAAATCATTATAAAGTTTATTACCGTGATCATCATTTGAGCCATAAACTGATAATCCACCTGTAATAGCAAAAACACACCTGACATGGAGTGCCCAGCAGGTCGTTTTCTAACACACAAATGTATGCAGATTCATAGAGCAACAGAACACTGTTTGCTTAGGTTTTTCTTTTTAAACACTTGATAAATTTTCCACTGTGAACATCTAACTGGACATGGACAGGAATACAGTTTTCATCGTCTCAGATCATAACAAAACAAAAAAAACCATTATTGGTTGAACTTTCACAACATCAGGGATCTCTTCTCTCCCCTTCTGGGGTGTCGTTTCACCAGGAAAAAGATCTTTACACAGGAGCCAGCGGGGAAAAAAAATCAACACATAACATTCCACAGTTTGAAACAGCAAGAGATTAAAAACAGATTTACACTGAAATGTGCTGGTGAATAAAAAAAAGAAAAGAAAAGACTTTTTCAACGCTCTGTTGGTGGAGCTTTTCTCTTCCCTCCCTCCCTCTCTCTTTTTCTAAAAATCTCCTCAATTTTCAACACTCACAAAATTTTTCCTATGCCACTGTAGGATCTTCTTGATTCTTATCAATTGCATTTATATGGCAAACCAACAGAAGCAATGATAAGACCTTCACTGTCCCATAGGAAATTGTACCTATTTTTTTTCATCAGAATTTCAAATGAGTGCTTTTGTATATTATGCAATGTGTATAACTTTATGCCTTAGGCTTATGTAAAAACAGAAAACAACGTTTTTTCTTCTTTAGTTGTTTTTTTTTTTTTGACAAATCAGCACAATCTCAAGGACTGGATATTTATACTTTAACAGCTCCATTTCTGAGCATTCTAGCAGACACACCATCAAGCTGGCAACAGTAGGCTCCATACTCATGAATGAACGTGACGGTGTGTAACAGTCTGTAGACTTGCTGGGTGAACAGGAAAATACTGATGCTTGAAGCTAGTCTCTCTTCCCCACTGTCAGATTGCTGGGCCCCTCATGTTTCCCTCAGTCTCAGCGATCTGCCTGCTTTTCTTCTTTCATGTTTTGAGAGCCTGGTCTCTGACACTGAGCTATTTCCCCGACTCATTTGTAGCAGTTCAATTATTCTCTGACTTGTTTTAGCATTTCCGTTCAACGACAACTGTAGTGACTTGCTATTTCCATTGTTTCAACAGTTTTTTCAGCCTCCATCGAGGGTAAACATACACCACTCCCCCCTTCTCCCATGGAAAAAATGGAACAAACAGGAATGTCTTCTCCTTCAGGGAAAAAAGGGCAAATTTATGCTCTGAAGGGGAAAAGAAATCTGATTAAAAGTGACACCAACACCAACATAACATATAACATGAAAAAGGGGTGGATGGATGGGAGATAGAGTTTGTGTGCATGGAGTGTGTGTGCACACATGACTGCGTGAGTGTGTGTGTGTGCGTGCATGCGTGGGTATGCATATCTGTCTCTGTGTGTGTGTGTGTGTGTGTGTGTGTGTGTGTGTGTGTGTGTGTGTGTGTAAAAGAACAGAATTTTTTCTCAACAGAAATCTACACAGGGGAAAAAGTAGAAATTTGCTGAATAAAAAAGGACGATCCCTATCTCTGAGAAACAAAGTAACTTTCCACTTGTCTTTCACCTGCTCATGTTCACTCTTGGCTATGAATCTTCCTACAGATATTGATGAATTACGAAGTCTGAATGGAAGCAGAGAAGGCATGAAACAGCAAAAGTAACAATAACATCAGAATATGATAAATCGAGTTAAGTTAATATAATGGCACTGCATGGGGTGTTACAAGAAATCCTCTAAATTCTGTTCTATGGAGTGTTAAGAAACAGTGTCAAGTGGAGCAGCACTGATCTAGGATAAGCTAGGGCAAAAGTCAAGAATCAGATCCAAGCACATTCCATTCAGAAACCTGGTTTGACACAAATCTGAGGCTGGCAGAGGGAGGGAGAGAAGGAGGGAGGCAGAGAAAAAGAGAGAGCAAGAGAGATACAGAAAAAGAGAGAGAGAGAGAGAGAGAGAACAGAGAAAGATCTTCAATTCTGTCAACTGGAGGCTTACATATATCTATTTTCATTCCAATTCAATCTCCATCCTCTCTTCTTTTTCCTCTCCATTTCTTTTTCAATATCTGCAGACAACAGCTTCAATGTCTTAGCTGTTAAAAGCTGCCTTTTCTCCCTGCTGTCTGTCAGACTGTCCTTTGCCAGTGGACCTCCTCTTTCCTTCTGTACTAAATCTTTAATCTCCACTGTCTTGGTGTCTATTTTCAATCTTTATGTAGCATTTAAACAAAACAAAACAAAACAAAACAGCACTGCAATGTGTGGCAGGAACTTTTCATCTGTGATCGATGCAACCTTTGTTGATCCACGTGGGGCAATTCTTTCGTTGTATTCACTTTGTGGTATCACATTTATCTATACATACTTCAGAAAAATATTAATTTGTTAATGTTGAAATTGAATGTATCAAATGTAAATAATCAATTTTAATCAATGACCATGGGTTAGAAACCAAACTCCCCTCAACATGCTTTTTGAATGCAATTTTCTATACAAAACACAAGCCAGTCAAGGCTTTCATAAGCATGATGGGAAAAAAAAGGTAACTTCAAGGACTTTCATCTGCTACAGAGTGAAGAAAAACATACCTATTGTGCCTTTTGTGTACTGCACTTCATACACTGTACTTGCCTTGCTGTACTTGCTGGCACACTACAGTGATGGCTTTCTTGGGATCAACTTAAATTTTTCATGATTTTTTTTTTTCGTACTGAAATGCCTTGAGGCCTCTCAACAATGATGTCATGAAAGACTGCCAGTCTTCTAGGACTTATTTTACTTAATATTTTCCTCTATGTCCAATCCCAACATACCACTCATAAAGGATTTCATGATCCCCTCCCTGATCCCCCTCTTTTCTGTTTGTTTGTTTTTTTTTTTCTTTTGTGTTTTTTTTACTATGGGTGAGATTGGTTCCAATCAATACTAAACTGAGATGAGGTTTCTATCTGTTACAGGCAATTCATTATGATGTGCAGATTCCTGGACAAGAAAGAATCCTGGACAAGAAAGAAATGGATGCTCTCCCCTTCACTCCCCACTTTCCCTGACACTTTTCAAATCTTCTTTTGATCTATTTCTTTATGTTGTTATTTTTTCAACCACAGGGCATTCCGACGTTCATTCTGTGTGAATGGGATTTTTCTTTTCCTTATTAAATATTTCCACTTCAAATCATATTCAGTTTTAACCTGATCTACATCTTTATTATTTAAAACAAAATTCCAAACAAAAACAATAATGGTTTTAGACAATTCAGCCTCAGCTTATAACTTTATGGCACCAGGAAAAAAAAACAACAAAAAAACATTCATTTTACTCAAAGAGGTAGATCTGCTTAACAGTAAGCATGGGGCGAAAAAAAAGAAGAGGAGAAATACAAACACTAGCACCAGCATGCATGTATATGCAGCTAAATGCATTGTCACTCTTTGCTCTGGAGCTCTTTTCATGTCACACACACACACACACACACACACCCAGGCACACAGACTGGCTATAGGAAAAAAGACAGTTCACTATTTAACATACCGACATGAAGCCATTTAATCACCACAATTAACGGTGAAACAGGATGACGACACATACACACGCCTCTCTTCTTGGTCACACTCCCTCCACACACACTCCTGCCACGAACATGTCTTAACACTGCATAACACAGTCCTCATAACTAATTCTCCCAACATTTGAGCCATTTCATTCAAACTATCGATTTCAGACAGTGTACAATGTCCCAGAGAAATGGTCAGGCAAATGACACAAGATGTCATGTACAGCAAAAATCTGATGGCACTAAAATAATGGGGCTTATCAATCAGCAATCAGGATAGAAACACCAGAAGCTGTACTATCAGAGTTCTCTGGAATCTGTCACAACCCAGCTTGCAGCCTGGCTGAGGGGAACTACACATAAGCTTTACCTCATTTTCTGTTGTTCTAAGATTCTTTCATTGATATTCTGGAAGGCCCTTTGCTTCGTTTTCACCTGCCATCACACTGCAGATGCTTCTTCCTGGTAGTAACCACCTAATCTGGTATTAACTACCAAAAAAAAAAAAAAAAGGGTTCTTTGTAATATAAATTACATTAACCCGTTCACTGCTTGAAAATGTTACAAACAAAGGCTTTCCCAGTGCCAGGGAAATCTAATGATTTGGGGGTAATAATTAACAAAAAATTCTAGCTCAGAAACTACAAAAGATATAACAATGAAATATATATGATTTTTGAAGGAAATTGAATGAAGATTTTGAATCTGGGCTTCTTTTGTTTTAATTTTGATAATAAAAAAATATTTAGGCATTTAGATTTGGATAGATTTTTTTGCACGATCAAAAACATATGTATTTACCACTACAGCTTCACATCCAAAAAGAACACAAAGCAAAAAAGTTGAAAACAAAGTTTGTATTGTCACACTACACATGTAAATGAAAGTAAAACAGTTTAGAAGTCTATCAAAACGCTCACACTCTATGCAGACAGGTCAGTCCACGACCACGCCCCCCTCCCCCCACCACGCCCCCTTGCTGGACTTCAACCCTCTCTTTCACTCCTCCTCTTCTCCTACCTTTCCCTCTGCCCTGTGTCACGCCGCGAGCAGGCAGCGCTCCCCTCTCGCGCTGACTATCACATCACTGGCCACTGGCACGCAGTGCAGAGTACACACTAGGCGAGCTCGTTCGACGCTGGCAAACCAGTCAACTGAACACACACACTGAGGTCACACAGCCCGACACAATAACTGACGAATACGGTCGGCAATTCCATCACAATCATTATCTCACCTTCATGCTCGAGTAAGTTGTTGAATAAAAGATTATTGTCTTTGTCAAAAATGATTAGCAGAGCCTGCACAGCTGTGTAAATACGTTGATTTGGTCGCTAGCTTGTCGAAGGTTGCGCCGCCATCTTTACAAGCGAGACGAAATGCTGGCTGGTCATCCAGTCAGTGATGAGAATAAATGGGCTTTCCCCTCACGTGTGGTCATTTGCATATCACTTTAATACTACAGACATATAAGGCTTACTACGCACACTCTATTTACGTCCGTTAATAGAAATAGTAACGAATGAAAATTCAAGAAAAATGCATGACATCAGTGGACGGCCCATAGGCACTGGGAAAGCATTTTTACTTCGGCGTCAGCTGACGGCTTATAGGCACTCTTCGGGTTAAGACCTGATTCATCCCCATATTTTGGCACAAACTCATACTCTCTCACCTTTCCTTTTTTTTTTTTTCATTATAAAGGTTTCAGGGCATTTTTATCGAAAAAACAGACACAGCCTGATGTGATTTTGCTTGTGGAAATTAGGACGAGTTGTTAAAGCCCCACACTTTCAAAGTGCCATTACCGCTCAAGAACTTTGTCTCTTCATTTTTCTCTCTTTCTTTTTTTTTTTCTGCTTGCTGTTTATCATATACATCATGTGTACAAAATATAGTGAAATTGTATAGGTATATGGGTTTTAAACATCCATCCAAGACAACTACATCAACTTTGTGACGCAGTGTACCTGAGGCTTCAGTGAAACCCAGCAAGGTCAAACTACGAAGATAATTTGATTGTGGAAATAAACCTCATGCTATGCTAAAACCTATCAGTGTACAAAACTGTGGGAATCAGTTACCACCAGCTAAGCACAATCTTGCAGGAACCAGTGCCCCCATCCCCATTCAGCCCCCGCTCACACATACATCCTGTGCTTTCATTGTACTGAACAGAAATCAACTGTAACACAACAACTCTGAAGCACCAAGAGAACAGGATGGAAAGAGAGACACAGTGACAAGGCATGACAAAAACTACATCATAACCTCATTGTACCTGATCGTAACCAGCCCTTCACTCCACCTAATCCTTCTACCAAGATCTTGCAAGAGCTGTTCTGCGAATGCCACTAGACTAGCAGACACGCCAAATGCTTGGATCTAGCAGCATGTGTTAATGCCTCTGTACCTATCATGGTTCACGTCTAGCCTCGACTGGATTATGTGCATCAAGACAGGACCACAACAGATACAGGATGGGGCGATAGAAAAAAAAGAAGAAAAAAAGAAGAAAGAAAAACAAATCTATTGATGATAGAGAAGAGCTCCACACAGAAATTGACAGAAGAAATATACCTTCAGCAGCTTGTATGAAAAGAGCAAAACAGAAAACACAATGAATATGCAAATAAAGCAAACATTAATTAAGTAATCTGCAAGATACTAGCATGTACAAAATTCAATATAATCGGTGCACAATGAAAAAAAAAATCAACTGCATTTGGGACACGTATAAGAATGAGACAAGAGGGAGGGGGGCTGGAGAGGAAGGGAAGACATATGTACAGAGAAAGAACAGAAGTGGACGAAAGAAAAACACCGAGGAAAGGACACAGAGAGAGAGGGGGTTGGTATCATTTGGGAGAAACAAGGGACAAAACAAAAAGGAAAAAAAGGGAGACAAAGATTGACAAGGTAATGAAATATACAAAAAAATGTACTGATCTTGTTTAAACACACACACACGAAAGGTATCATATCCTACAGAAAAGATAGCATTTCAACATGCTATGTTAAGGAGTATTCCGACATGGCTATTACTGTTAAAAGAAAAAAAAAATCCATTACGATCGACATTTCCCTAAAAAGAAAGAAAGAAAAGAAAAGAAGATACACACAAATCACACATACAACTTCAGCCAGCGCGAGAAACTGGGGAGTATGTTTCGATTTTTTTTTCCTTCTCCATGTTCACAACCATGGTAACGTCATGTCAACATTGTCAGCACTGAAATTCATGGGGACTGTTGATGGACAGACATAGTGGCGCCCTCTAGATGAGAGACACTCATTTACACTGGCTCTGCGTCTAAGCAACCATTGTCATCAGTACGAGGCTCAGTAGGTAGGAGGTGCCCTGCATGTGTTGGATCAGAAAAGGCAACAGTGAAAATCACTGAAGTGACTCGGCAGCAGTGCAGCGCCTCCTCTGTTAGGCCATCTCATGATGATACTGACTGCTCCCAGTGGACTGCCTGTGCTGATGCTGCCACACGGTGAAGCTGGGTACGGCTGTGTGCAGGAATGAGCAGCATGGAAATGACACCACAGGAATGGCAGAGCTTGTAGCAGGAAACAAACAAAAGAAAGGCAGGTCAACCCTCTGCCATCTGCCTTTTGACTGTCTTGTGAAATCACTTGGCACACAGACAATGGGGAGGTAAAGAGGAGAACTTTCTGACAGCAGTGCTTTCCTCTTCTGCCAGAGTGACAAAATCTCAGCTCCCAGTCTGACACCCAGTCATTACATTTTCTCACTAACAATGAGCCAACAGCAAAGAACTGCTATTCCAATACATCAGTCTGCACCGACCTAGGTCCACAGCAAAGAACTGCTATTCCAATACATCAGTCTGCACCGACCTAGGCCCACAGCGAAGAACTGCTATTCCAATACATCAGTCTGCACCGACCTAGGCCCAAGCCACAGACAGTCCATTAAACACCTCAATGAGGTCCCTTCTACCTTCTGCAACTGGGTATGAAAGACTGAATGTGCAGAAATACCACCTTGAAAACAACACCCAATGTTGATACCACCGGAAAAACAAAATGCTGCAGAGCACATTTTGACATCACACATAGAGCCATTGTTTTGTGTGGCCTGCATCTTGACTGATCTTAGTAGCTGGAACTGCGATAACCCAATGCAACTGAAAACAACTGTCAAACACAAGCAGCACAGCCAAGGTTTGTTGGTGTTGAAGATGAGTGCTGAGCAGCATGGGCTTCATGCTTCACGGCAGAGTACATCTCTTTCCCTGACCTGCTTCTGCCTAAAGCATACTGGTCATACATTACTAGATCTGAAACTTTGTGGCCATTATTGTCATAAAACAAAAAAAATTGGGGAGGGGGAGAAGGGTTAGAGAGGAAGGAGTTTTTTGAGCCTGAACAGAGACTGAATGATCAGCCTTGTAAAGAAATACTGCTAATCAATTCTGTCTGTCATCACTGACTAGTACAATACCCTCCTGACACTTTAAAACACTTTCATATTAGCATGAATCTCTGGTACCTGGAGCTGACTTACAAAAAATGTTCTATCATCTTCACAAACATAATCATCCTGTGAGAGACAGCAGGAATGGCAGGAAGGTTAAGAAACCAAGGGATGATGAGGCAGCAAGGCAGGCATTCAGTATGAGAATACTGTGTCATTCCCCAGTTATCTGCCATGAAAATTCAAAATAGCTGAGGAAAACCAAGACATTGTCTGACCACTGTGAGTAATGCGAGTTGTGGGAACCAGGCAGGTATCAGGAGAAACAATCCACCCTGGGCAGTGGCAATGAAAACAACACTGCATCAGTCAGACAGGCACACAACGGCTCCATGCAAAAACAGCCCTATGGTCTTTTCTGATAACGGATCCAGAAAATACAGGGATTTAACCATTACATCCAGTTACACCCACAAAGGGAGATAACAGGCGGAATCAGAATGAATGACAGTGAAAAAAAACGCACCACATCCACCCTGAACGATTCAAAAAACATTACCATACATCCCTTCATGTACACATGTCACAGGTTAATCTTAGTTCAGTCCAATGATAAAGAAAAAAAAAAAGGATATTGATAGCTGTGCGTTTATAAAAAGAACAAGAAATCTGCTGTGCAAAAGGTTTCACAATATCTAAAGCTATAAATATAATAAACACCACTGAGAATTAAAATGATACAATAAAGCAAATTACATGTACAAAGTTGAAGGAAAAAAAAACCTGATAGCAGCCTACCTTCAAAAGAGTCATCACCCTCTGTAACCAGTTCATCATCAGAGCAGATGTTGAGAATGTTCACCAACATCTCTGTCACTGTAACAACAAAATCACATCCTGATCTTCAGGAATAAGAGGGTAAGAGGGAGTCATCATTACACTTTGAATCTTAGATTTGTTTGCACTCCTAAGATACTGCATTTAACAGACTTTACAGTGTACCCTTGTCTTAAGAAGCACATCAAATGGATCGATAAAATCTGACGAAACACTGCTGTGATCATTATCATGTAAAAGTGGAGTTCCAAACCCCAAAGTATGGCATTTTCAGCAGAAGGAAACTTTTTGACGGATTCACATACACATCTCACACAAAACTCCAATTCACACAACTTATACTGACACAAACAAATCACACCAAGTGAAGTGGGAGAAGAATGAAACACTGTTTAAATCACTGACTGAACCATGGTCACTAATTCTACCTCTGTGGATGAAAACAAGAAGACAGACTTTATAACCATGCCACAGACTAAGCAATTTTCATTGAGGTGATTTTCAGGCTGAAAGCTATCGAGCTAGCTAAGGAGTCAACAGCAGAAAAATTGAATTTGAACTTGGGATCAATAAGTTTAGAAACCCCCCAACCCCCCCCCCCCCCCCAAAAAAGAAGAAAAAAACAACAACAAAAAACACACGAAATAACCCCCCCCCCCCCCCCCCCAAACTCTTCATGGACATAGCAGTGGCTTAAATGGAGCTGAGTAAACAGCTAGATCTTTAGATTGTAGTCTATTTAGGTAAAAAAAAAATGGCTAAGATCAGAGTGGAAGTGCTACCTAGTCTCGTTGTATCGCATACCAGTTCGAGCTTTAAATCTGGAAACTACACTCATATGTCAAAGTGCTACACTTGGTGCTTTCAACGCCTTTGTAGCTGTGTCTGGAGCACCTTGTAGTTGGCAAAGAATGGTAGGTACACTGCCAACATTGCTCCCTCAGCTGCTCTGAACACACAGATCTGAGAACACTTATCTTTCTTTCACTTCTGAAGTTCTAAAGCTTAGATGACAGTGGATCCACAATTTCAGCAGGCCGCTCCTGTATCAAAATGTATCAAGAATTTGGGCTGAGAGCTCCTGCATTTGCAGGTGTTTGCTTTCTGAATGATCAGATTTTCAACCTGTCATTGCAGTTAGCTGTAACCGAATTTGATGTGTTTGCTTGTTCTTCATTTTCGTTGTCCTGAGTGGTGTTTATCTTGCCTAAAGACGACCTAAGAGGTCAAAACACGTCATGTTTTGCCTTGTGATCCATTTGTTCATGTTTGGCCCATACATTACTTTAACTTTTCAAGATCTGTCATTGCAGTTTTATTTGAAGGTAAGATTAGACACATTTCCGAAACTGGATTACCAATGGATTACTTCCATTTGCTGAAGTAATTCTCTCCCTTTGCACAAGCAAAAGAATGAAAAAAGAACAACAATATACACTAAGAGAGAGAGAGAGAGACGGGGAGAGAGAGGAAGAGAGAGAGAGAGAGAGACGGGGAGAGAGAGAGAGAGAGAGAGAGAGAGAGAGAGAGAGAGAGAGAGAGAGATTTACACTGCCTTTTAATGTCTTCTCCCACATGGACAAATTAAATAAAATTCGAACTTTTGCCACATGGGCTTCTCCCCCCCCCCCCCACCCCCCCCCCCCCCCCCAGCAGAAATTATCACCAGCAAGAGTTACAAAACACTGCGGCTATCAAAAAAGGTTTCATTCTTGTACTGCCTGCACTGTAAATAATAAAGGGCAACACTGGCAGACATGTTCACTCTCCGTTTCACTCTTGTACTGCCTGCACTGTAAATAATAAAGGGCAACACTGGCAGACATATTCATTCTCCGTTTCACTCTTGTACTGCCTGCGCTGTCAATAATAAAGGGCAACACTGGCAGACATATTCACTCTCCGTTTCACTCTTGTACTGCCTGCGCTGTCAATAATAAAGGGCAACACTGGCAGACATATTCACTCTCCGTTTCACTCTTGTACTGCCTGCGCTGTAAATAATAAAGGGCAACACTGGCAGACATATTCACTCTCCGTAAATAATAAAGGGCAACACTGGCAGACATATTCACTCTCCGTTTCACTCTTGTACTGCCTGTGCTGTAAATAATAAAGGGCAACACTGGCAGACATATACACCCTCAATACAAACCCTCAATACAAACTGACCTTTTTCTCCCACAAAGGGCAAGGACCATGTGAACACATCCATGAAGTTCGGCAGCCAGTATGGGTGAGGAGAGCAGTTGAACTGACGGATGTTCATCACATTGTTTTCATATTTCAAGATAGCAGCTGTACAGCAAGCAAGCACACACACACACACACACACACACACACACAAACACCATTCACACACAAACACACACACATGCACACCATTCACACACATACACAGAAATATTATTAACAAGATAAGCATGGAACCTTAAAATGTCTAAGGGAAATGCAGGGTGGGAGCGGGGAGAGCACTAAACCTTATTTCTCTGCTGATCCATTACAAGAATTACAGCCAACTCTCTCCATGCAGACTTTTCAGGACATTATAATTCCATTCAATGGCATTGAAGTTACACTTTCTCACACAGGTACTTGACTGCAATGATGCTCATTTTCACACAGCATCCACTGGTATCCCCCTGCCCTTTGCCCACCAATAACGGGAAAACAAGCAAAATCACTGCTCATGCAAGCATACAGTTTTCTGAAGTCATGAAATTCATTTCAGTTATTCCTTGCAAACCTTGTAATTCAAACGTTTGCATTAAATGGAAATAACATGGGTAACAACTGTTTGCAACAGTAATTGTATAGGTTGAAAATCTTGCACGTCACATAGATCTGTCAGTGTCACCACAAAAAAAAAAACAACAAAATAAAACAAAAACAACATCATCAACAAAACAAAACAAAACAACAAAAAAGAAAACCTTATCTTACCTTTATTATTATATACATCCAAGTAGTTTGGAGCTGAAAATATTGTAATCAGGGATGGAAAACCCGTTGTCTGGCTTTTTCTGTACATACGATACCTGTGAGCAAAATAAACATAATGATGGCATATGTTTCAGATGAAGCATGGACCTCCCACTACTAGCCAACCATTCTTCCCTCATCTTCATCCTTCCCTTTTCTTTTTTCTTCTTCTTTTCTGTTTTCAGTCTTTTTCTCATTTTGCCTACACTGATGCTTTAAGTACACACCAGACCATGTGATCTTACATTTGTGAGCCCCAGGTAGATACATCAGTTTTTTTTTCATCATCAGAACAATATACATTTCCAGGACTAAAAAAAATTTGTCAAGCAAGTATTCAAAGCTACAGAAATACACATTCAGATTAAGACAAAGTATTGAATACATATGAAAACGGTTGAGATCACGGGCAGGTATTTTTGCACTTCTGTCTAAAATGTAGGTTATACATGTATGTGCGGTCCCCATACACTCAAATGTGTAGTCATTAGGAAGTTGCACTCAAACTCAATTACAAACATGCTGTCACAATCAAGAACAGATTGCACTTGAACAAAATGTAATAATGCTCAGAACTTCACTATGATAATGGTGTCAATGCACAGACGAATTATTGATTTATCATTCCGACCATTCTACACAGGGGTTGAATGTCAAGTTGTATACAGTAAAGTTCTAGATAGTCTCTCAAGATAACGTGCAACTAGAAAACAAAAACATCAAAACTGTTCTCCCAAAGTCAGAGTGTGTTCTAGTGTGTAAAAAAAAAATGGGGTTGTTAAGAGACTGACACTTGTACACTGTTTTTTATTTTTTTTAGCAATGTTACAAAGAGAAAGCTGTTATAGCTAACGAGTAGACTGACTGCAAGCAGGAATAGGGAAGGGAGGTAAAGAATAGTATCACAGCTGGACAGAAATGATCCGTCCTAGATTTTTTGGTGACTGATCTTGGGAGGGCGTCCTACAGCATGATCTATAAGGGCTGTTCTACCATGTGATGATTTGTGACACTTCTTTTCTGTGACAAGGGTGACATCCCCCTCAGCATGGATACCGTGTTAAATCAATTTGGCACACTCCAAGTGGAGCAGAACTTTCAACAACAATGACATGTTTTGTTTTAAGACAGTAGGGCCGTTCTGCAAGCTAAGCCTACATTTTCACCTTAGATGTACCTGAATGTGTTATACTGTTGGTGGCAAAAAGCATGATAAATATTTCCAGAGTCAAAACTGCATGCAAACCCAAGTATGACAACTTACGCATGTACAAATTTTTGTTCCTCAAAATAACTGGACAAGTGAATAGCACTATGCTGGTGACAAAATCCAAAATTTGAAAAGATTTTGGATTTTTTAAAAGTTATTTTACGGCCAATTAAGCAAATGGCAGAGGATTATTAAAGTTTCGAGTCCAATTGAACACAAGCGTTAAGCACCATACAAAACGGTAGTGACATAAGAAACATACAACTCTGTATAAATTTTCGCAATGAAAACACAAGATTATAAATGTTGTTTTGTTTCGTTAATGTGAAAATCAGATCAATCTATTCAGTTCTTCACAAATCATACCAAAAGGAGACCATAAAAAAGGATGTTTGTCTATTGACCTGCAGAATGTTTGTCAGATATGCAAACTCCATGCAACACACAGCGTTGTCATCTTTCACCATTTCAGATGAGCCAGAACGGTGAGACCCCACAAAACCCTTTAGGTACTGCAATGTTTTATGTATGTATGTGTGTGTCACAGATGCATTTTGTGTCTGCAAGCATGTGCACGTATATATACATGCATGTTGCCTTGATCAAGATTTGGTGCATGAATGTACCTAGTGTTTGTGTGTACATATACAAATTCTTGTGTGTACATATACAAATGCCTGTGCGTACATACACAAGTAACAGTAAATGGCAAACCACTTCCACACACTTACCCAGCATCCTGTGCTTCATGCGCTCTGATTATGGACAACAAGTTGTTCTGTTGCAAGAAATCACAACATGCTGCATAGCTGAAATGCACACCAATACCAACTTAAAGAAAAAGGCAATATAATATTCCTTCTTTTAAATTCATAAACATGTACCCCACATACTCTTTCAAAGCTTTTCATTCAACGAAAATACAGACATTTGTTAAGACATGGAAAAACATCCCACTGCTGCTACATAAAAGAATATCTTTGAAATAAACAAATAAATAAACAAATGAAAGAGAGTGAGAGAGCTGGTCCCACTGAGGGCAGATACAAACTGAAACTTGCAAATGAAACCAAAAAACATCTCAAATCAAATTATGAAAAAAATGCTCCTGACCGCAGAAAAGTCATGAAAAATCTTTTTATCACATTTTTTTTTTTATGCTTCTCCTCCATCCCCCTTCCATGCTGCAGTAAATGAGCAATCCACTGGAATCGACCCCCCCCCTCCCCCCCCCCCCCCCTTCCATGCTGCAGTAAACGAGCAATCCACTGGAATCGACCCCCCCCCCCCCTCTTCCCCCTTCCATGCTGCAGTAAACGAGCAATTCATTGGAATCGACCCCCCCCCCCCCCCTTCCCCCTTCCATGCTGCAGTAAACGAGCAATCCACTGGAATCGACCCCCCCCCCCCCACCCCCCCCCCCCCCTGCAGTAAACGAGCAATCCACTGGAATCAACCCCCCCCCCCCCCCCCCTTTTTTTTTCTACCTTTGTCCCTGGCATGCACACACATACATGATGAAACCCTTGTGGGTCTAACAAGCATGAAGTTGATGTTTGTGTTTCTGACAGCTGATATTCAAATGACAAATTCCGACTGGTTGAACTGGGAACTGATGATCATTCCCCTTACAACAAAGTATTGATAAGGATGTAATAGCCAAGGCTAATGCCACGACAACCAAAAGTGTACCATTTCTTTAGTGTGAATGTTACCAATTCCTTTCAAATCCAATTAGCTTTTCTTCTTTTTATAATTTACGTTCATGATATGTACTTCTCTCTTCACTTAATGTCTTGTCACTTTCTGACTGGTGGCTTACAACAGCAAACTGGACTTCTGATGTGCCCGTTTTACATCATTTTACTTTGCCTTCTCCTCTGCCCCTGCCCCAGACAATAATTTCAATGGAGTCCTTGGCAACACAGCTTGCTTATCCTCATTTTCAGTTTTCAGAAAACTACATGGAAGTTTCAGTCTCTTAAACAGCTGCATGGATAATGGTCACATTTTGAACAAATTCACTTTACTTCATTTCTCACAGCACGGCATGCATCCATGGAGCTTTAATTCATCAATATTTATCTCTCAAATGTTGGCATAAGGGTCTTTTACACACACACACACACACACACACACACACACACACACACACACACACACACACACACACATTCACTCTTAACATTCATATGCACATAAGAAAGCACTGTTTCACATCTACCTGAATACTTCTGATTTGTATATAAGTTTTTGCATGATTATACAGATTTCATCAAACCAAAGCACGTATAGCTACACAGCCAATTATTAGCGTCACCAACCTGTAAAAATATGAGCAACCTCGAACAGTGTTGTGTGTGAAATGTTCTGATGTTTTCTCATTGCCAAAGTCTTCCAACGGATCTGACCATAACAAGTCGCACATGGGGCCAAAGGCTGGCGGCTCTTTGAAACGGTCCAACTGCAGGGACAGAAAAAAAATCAGCATTTCTTTTTTTTTAATTTTTATTTGCTTTTATTACTGTTCAACATAAATACAGAAACAAAACAAAACAAACAAACAACAACAAGAAAGCTGCATAGTTGTACACAAGATAACGTACTGTGTGACAATAACATATCTTCACCTGCTGTGAGCCAACCCATTCCGTCTTCCTGTTTGTTTGTCTGTTTGTCTGTCTGTCCATCTATATATCTTTCCCATAGTATTTGTGTATTTACATCAATCTCTCTCTGTCTGACTGTATCTATCCTGCATATTTTTCACCAAACGCATGTACACAAACGCATGTACAGAGAGAGAGAGAGAGAGAGAGAGAGAGAGAGAGAGAGAGAGAGAGTGTGTGTTTGTGAGTGTGTGAAACAGTGCCGGTGCAAACATAAAACAAAAAAACTATAAAAAAAAAACCCTAAAAATTGTGACTAGAAACAGATAGAAGGAAAAGCATAAATACAAACATGTTTACCTCTGTTACAATGAACTGACAGTTGTTCAGGACCCCCAATTCTTCATGTTTTGGGGATAAAAGTGATCGGCACTGTTTGTTGTTGTTTTTCTTTTCTATTATGCATGAGATTTAACCAAAGTCCGGGTCATAGGCTGCCTTTGACTTGGTGCACTGAAGGGCAATGCCCTACAGAACATTTAGTGTGAAACAGGAACTCACTTTCTGATAAAGCAATTTTTGGTTTGTTTGTTTAACATTCAATTTTCAATTACTGACTTGAGATCTCAAACCACCTGACACACTCACCGAAACGTTCCAAACTGATCTTGTTTTTTTTTTTTTATAATCGAACAATCCTAACTCGCACCCCAACATTCGATATCAATTTTCTTGATCATACTGGGGTCTTCAAGGTTGCTTCATGGTTGTACTGATCTCCTGACCACACAGCGAGCCATACCTTCCTAATGTCCTCCAGGTTGTGAATTTCCGGTGACAGACCTCCGTGCACACAGAGGAACTGCTGGTTCATTAAAGCTGAAAGGGGCAGACAGTCAAAGGCATCCATGCAGGCATCATACACTCTCTCTGTGTACTTGATTTTACCTGCAGGCACAAAGCAAAACACGTCCACTGACTCCCAAGCAAACACAGTGTGTGTATTAACTTGTAAGTAGGATATTTTCGTTTTGAAAAGCACAGTCTGCTCACTCACAAGCAAATCATTTCACAGAGACACACCATAACGTTAACGACTACACCTGGACGACTGGTGTCAAGTAATTCATTTTACAGTAAAACACAGCAAAATCAATGTTTTACAGAACTTCCTGACTTAACCAGGGCATGACTGCTTGATTTGTAAATCAAAACTGATTTTCATGATAATAACATCCTGACACTGACATTTGTTTTGTTCCCTCCTGACTGAAAAAAAAAAAGTCTGAACAGACATAATTTTCTTTGCATAATAAGTTTTGAAATCTTAGAGAAAAGTAATGCTGGAGCATTTCTTGAAAAAATAAACATGATCACTTTTTCTGGTCATTAACAAAAATGCTATGGGGACAAAGATTATAAACACCATAAGATTGCATGATACTAGTACTTTATGAAATACATAACAAGCACTTTCACACATATACAAACCTCCCTCGCTTTCTCTCTCTGTATACATGTATGCATGTGTGTGTGTGTGTGTGTGTGTGTGTGTGCGTGCGTGTTTGTCCTCTCTCCCTGACAAACAACAAAAACAAAACAAACAAAAAAACCACCATTACATCTCACTAGCCATATCTTATATAATTTCCTAACGCCAAACAATGAAAAGAAAACACTGTCAAAACATCCGACATGAAGGCAAAGTACAAGGGCTGGATCATTCCTTTACTTTAGCAGATAGTGTATATCCCCATTCTATTCTTTCATGAAAGTTTCTTTTTAAAAAAAAAAGAAAAAAAAAACTCTAGTGTCAAAATCTGTAAACGTAGCAGCTCTTTGTTTAGCATGAAAAAAAAAAAATGCTAGTATAAAAAATCTGACAGGAATAAATCTCCAATTTGAAAACAAGTTCATACAACTTGACACATTGTTACAGTAATGAAGTCTGTGGCACTTTGTTAATAATTCAACCTTTACCCAAAAAATAAAAATCAAGGTAATTATCACACACACACACATATCCACACTTGACTAGAGTTAAAGTAAATTCAAGATCAAGATGACATGGAGAGTTTCCAGCAAAAGTTAATGAAGTTAATATACATTTTTTTTTAAATCCGGAAACCATTCTACACTTTTTAATAATGAAAAAATATGCAATTCCTGAATATGAAAGTATGAAAAAACAAAACCATACACAATTGGCTGCCTTTCATTAAAAAAAAAGTCTTTTTACACAATCCCTTTGGTGTTCAGTATACCAGAAGGAATGCAAGTATATTAATCAATGCACCTGATGGACCCCAAATCCTTGAAACAAGAGAAGGTATTGAGTCACTGACATGCACTCTTTCTTTCTATTTCATTTGAGGCTATCAAGTCTTCATCTATTTAGAAAACAAGGTATGACAAATCTGAACATGACTTATTCACTTATCTTCTTTCTTTTTTACTGTTCAATGTAACCAATGCACCCCCTCATATCCGAGCAATTATGCACTCAAACACTGCCACGACTACCATCATAAACAGCACAAAATAGGAGGGGAAAAAAACTCTTACACTCTTGCTTGAATGTGAAGTACTCTGTTAGATGTCTACATTCATGGTTTCCTCGCAAGAGGAAGAAGGTAGTTGGATACAACATTTTCAATGCCCACAGGTACAAAACACACTGCAAAGTGAAAAAGAGCATACTTACTCAAACACACTGTTAACAGGAATAAAGATGAACACAAACAAATAAATCTTTCAACATTTAGTTCATCACAAAACAAAACAAAAGTAATAACAATGGCTGGTGACTAAATGACATTTGGAGAATAAAAATATGGTCGAAAAGCTCAATCACCTTGCTCTAAAAGTCCATAATTATGCACCTCAATCACGAAAACATACAAGTTATCTTGAGTCTGTGGAACTGTTCTGAATGCAAGCTCTTCTTACTCTTTCACATCCACCAGCACTTATTGATACACACTCTATCTTCCTGTCCAATTCTCTTAAAAGACTTACAGTTATATAATTCAGCTGAGTGAGACAGATTGGGGAAAAGACGGAGTATCACAGGCCTTCAGTGAGACTGCCATGACTGTACATGCACTCTGACTGCACCAGTGGGGTAGTTTCCATGTGAAATTATTTTCAACCAAGGACACAATGAAATTCATAAACTAAAAAAAAAAAATTCATAGACAGGACGGGAATATGATGATTGTTAATGGAACATGACATCAGAATGCTATGTGACAAGTCTGAGCGCATTTTGTATATATGTGTGTGTGTGTGTGTTCAATGTTATAGAAGTCATCAGTGTCACTAGTGCCTTAAGAGTTGAAGAACGAGTGCCTTAAGAGTTGAAGAACGGAGTATTTCTAATCCTGGTCAACAAGAGTCAATGTCACACAACACAGCAACAGGGAAGAAACAGTAAGTCCAGGTGCAAAAAGTTGAAGTATTGAAAGACCAAAAGCTTATTCACTTACTTTAGACAAAAAAAAAAAAGAAAAGAAAGTATGGATACTGTGCAGAATAACGTACACAATCATACTAGGCCAGAAATGGGAGGGGATAAAAAAAACAAAAAACTTTATTCATGTCCAGTCAGTTGCACAAGAGAAATGCGGGGGATGATTACAAGTCTGCTACTTTGCTACAGGACCTGGACCTCCCTGACCACATCGGCCCTGACCACATCGGCATTCTCACTCATCAGTAAGCAGACATCCAAACATTTCACTGCAAGGAACCCCAGCCTTACGATGAGTACAAACACATGAAAAGGCACATTGTCTGAAAAGAACTATGGACCAATGTTTTTCTCTCTCTCACTGAATGTGTCCTTGCATGCAGGTATGAAAGCTTGTGTGTGTACATACTGCGCTTGGGGTGTATATGACTGACACTGTCTTTCTATAAAGACCCCAGTGTAAATATTCAGACCTACTGTCACATTTCAGGATCATTAAGGTAAGGTTCTAAGGCATACAATTCTACTGAAATAACTGTCTGGTAGTAATGGTGTGTACAGCTTACACACAAAAACACTACAAATACTATTTCTTTAGTAGCACCAGATACATTCTTTAGTTGTAAGAGATACATGTTCAAAGCATTAAACAAAACCACAAGAAGGCATCACAGGAGAGATCAACAGAGACAGCACCTGGCCAGACACAACCAGCACCATGTTTCTGTTATTTGTGAGACTGTCACCAAGCATGACTCTGTCTTACATACGCAGGAGAATTTCAGTGCTATTTCTGTGGAAAAATAGTTGACTCCTACTATGGTTGAACGAGTGCATGCACACACGCACAAACACGCACACTTACACACACACACATACACACACACAGAAGCACCACCTATAAAACTGTACCCTAGCCCACAAACTCAAGTGCCCAAAAGCTGGCCCAGACCAATGATCCAGCATAAACCCGATAACCCACCAGAAATGCACTGCACTACAAAATACGAAAAGTAGGCTTTACCTACTACAAACAAAGGTAAATAATTCCACCCTGGATTTTTCACTGGTAACATTTGGCAGAAACTGCTCAGCATATAAATATACAACCTAAACAAACCAAGTTATTATGGACATAAAAAAAAAACATTCTACAGAAACCAAAGTTTCCTACACTTGAAAGAAGCAGTTCAGAATCCATTACTTCTAAACAAATCATGTTCAAAAGGTAAATTCTAATGAAACAAAAGCTCTACACTGTGGAAACAACCTCAGTTCAAAGTCAAGGAACCTTTAAAAACGGAAAAAAGCAAGACTACAATTTTCAGCTGAGAGGTCAGGCCAATCAACCTCCCACTGGGTGCAAATGTCACTCCAAGTTGACAGAAATTAGTTCAGAGGAACCAGTCTAATGTCATGGGCACTCAGTCTGTTGAGAGAGGAGTCCCACAGGGAGACAGACTGACTGGCACTTCACAAAGCTCACCATCACGTGACAAGTCTGTCAATGCACGGGTCCTAGTCAGACAACCTCTCACACCGGTCAAATGTCCTGTTGCACATAGTACAAGGAGTTTTTTGTCATAGAAAAATAGTTTTCATGATCTTACAGGATCATATTACACAATAAAACAAGAATGGTCAGAGTGACTTACAGCTGGCGGGACAGCTGGCTGAGTGAGTACAGAACTAGGTTCAGAGACTGAAAGTCACAATTTCTTTCACAATTTAAGAGAGAGAGAAAAAAAGGCTGGTCATTAGTCAAAACAGCAAGGATCACCTTAAAGAAGTAAACAAATATCAAGGTGTAAGAGAAATGACCATCACAGAATTTCTTGTCATCATGAAGGATTAGATGTACAGACTGGTCGTTAACAGAGGTTTCAGAGCATCAACTCACAGACCCACTCTTTCAGTAGCATTATACATGCCATAACAGCATTATACATACTGACAACCACTAGCCATAACAAATCAAAGTTAATCCCATAAACTTTTCAATATGGTGCACTGATCATTTTCATACTCAGTATCTGACTTTTTTCCCCTGCAGAACAAACACTTGTTTATTCTTGAAAATGAAGTATCTGCCAAACTATGTTGACATATTGCAATCATTCAAAAGCAGGTTAATATGAATACATACTTCACACGAAGGCGTTCAACTTTATTTAAAATTCACATAAAAAAAACCCCCAAAAACCCCACAAAGCATATGCTTACCTCTATGCTAAAATACCCTCTGTCTACATAGTCGCCCAAGAAGAGGTATCTTGTGGAAGAAGGGGGGCCACCCACTTCAAACAGCTTCATGAGGTCGAAGAACTGACCATGAATATCACCACACACTGGAAAAAAAACACTGTGGATTTCAGAACATGCAACTTAATTTCTTCATGTGTACAGCAATGCAGACCAGAACATTTGTATAGATTCACATCATCTTACCAGGGACTGAAAAAATAATGAGATGAATAAAATGTTCCCCCCTCTTGCACAGAAGATTTACTCTTATCAAAGAAACGTTTTGCAATTTCTGGTAAATTCAACATGTTTACAGCGGTCTCACATGCACAAACAGGTTCTAACATATTTACATACAACCTAAACATCCGGAGCCGGAATAGCTCAGTTGGTAGAGCGCCGGACTCATAATCTTGGTGATCCTGGGGTTGCGGGTTCGAACCTCCGCCGGGGGCGTTTCGGTACAGGGGGATTTTTCCCTCGGAGTTAACATTGGTTCTGACTCCATTTCCCATACAGTCCTTCGAATGAGACTATAAACCGAGGTTCCGTGTGTGAACGCACGCATAACATCTTGCACACACGTAAAATCCCATCACCAACTTTCGGAAGAGTAGGCCAGTTTGGCCGTTGGTATGGATGACACGTTACACATAGCATGCACCCTGCGTGAGAAATGGAAAGAATGAAGGAAGTAAGGAAAATGAGTGATCGATATTGAACGATACTGACTGGATGACACGGGAAACGACTGAATGAAGTGCCAGCTGGCAGCTCTTCAGTCGGCACTACCCAGGTAGGCAGCCCGTTGTGTAAACGAGTGTTGATTGTAAAGCGCTTAGAGCTTGGTCTCTAGCCGAGAATAGGCGCTATAAAAGTATTCATTATTATTATTATTATTATTACATAAAAACCAAAGGCAATTGCCTTTAATTAATTAAAAGAGAAAAAATAGGCTAAAGCAGTAATTATCCACAAATTATCAGACCCACTTTTAAGTTAAAATCCTAATATGAAGCTGAATATATACACAGTTCTAGAAGGAAAAACTTAACTTTGGCATTGAACATTAAAAATTCTATCCTGTGTTGTTACTCTCATAAAATGTATGGACACAGTTGACATAAAATGAGTGGGCTGCAGTCTAAAATCTTTTCTTTGGAAATGTTTCTTATGATCAACATACATCTCAGATTCTAACAGATCAAGATAAGGATATCTCCGTTGTTCACATTTTGATGTTTTACAGAAGGATCCCATGACCCTTTACCCGGGAATCTTGCCGTTCTCTTCGAAGAAGAGTTAATAGACTCTTCATGCACTCAAAAGAGACAAAACTAGAATTTCATCTTGGGAAAAAAAACTAATTCACAATAGAATCCTAATCATGTAAGAAAGCAAGTGAACACAAAGATCATATTAAAATGGACATCTTTCATTTGACTTCTTGAATATATAATCTGAATATGTAAACAAATGTGCAAAACATCTTTCTGTTTCACTCTTACTTTTTGTGCATGGTCTCTCTCTCTCTCTCTTTCTCTCTCTCACACACACACACCTACGATCGCACACAGAGAACAGCTGTAGTAATTATCCCCTTGTCAAAGTACAAGCATCAAACATGCTGCACATCCCCCTCTTCCCCTCCCTTTCTCTCTGCTTCTTCCGACCCTAACCTGCACATCTCCAACTCAAGCATGTTGTTTACCCCACCATTGTGAGTCATTCCCCAGGTTCTACCTATTGCCACTAGATCACCTTCCCCACTGCCACTAGTGCCAGCCAGGACTGTGTGCCAACCTGTACTTTCCTACTGTTTCTCACTCTCTCTGACACCACTGACGGGATGCTATTGTTCATGCTTCTGCCTCTACAGGAAGTGAATGCAGTGCCCTAAAGAGCTGTGCACCTGAAATTTGTTGTTTCTCATCAAAGTTCATCTAAATACACACACACACAAAAAGCTGTGGTATTATAAATCGTCTTTGCTCTCACCAGAAAATCTGGAACTGAATTCTTCCCATCACAACAATGAGTTGCCTTTAACCAGTATCTGAGTATGTCAATAATAAACTTTAAGCACAGGTTTCCACCATTTATAAGTGGCAAATCTTGTTCGTCTCATCATGTAATGCACACAGTGGGCCAGTCCTCAAATTCAAGCTAAACAGAGAGAGAGAGAGAAAGAGAGAGAGAGAGAGAGAGAGAGAGAGAGAGGGAGGGAGGGGGGTAAATAGTCTCAACTCTGAATACACAAAACGTAAACAATATAATTTAGAAGAATTTTTTTTTAACTAAAAAAACTAGATAGAACAGAGTTATAATTTTTAAAAAGTGTGTTCTTTTGTTGTGTTTTTTTTTTCTTCTTTTTTGGGGGGTGGGGGGGGGGGGGTGGATGGGGGTGGGGAAGGATACTACATAAGATATACCACAAAACAATGGAGCAAAATTTATATTTAAAAAGATAAAAGATGCTTCAGGTGTTTTTTGCCGTCAGATTATTTTACGATGTGGTTATGCTAAATACACTCAATGTAAGCAATGGTGTAAGTAAGTACCAAAAAAAAAAAAAAAAAGACTAGCTGCTTTGGTGTCATGATTAGCATCATCAACTGAGGGGGAGGTTGTCGCTTTAAGCTGCTTGTGATGAGGAGGCCTATCATTTTTTTTCTGTTATGAGACCTATCATTTTTTTCTTCTCTTTTTACTTCAGCCAGCACAAACTCAGAGCTGAGTACGTGCCATGGGCTGAAACAGGAAGGCTGTGGACACACATGGCCTCATGTAACCCACTTCACAAATAGGGCCCTGAGAGAGTTAATTTCCTGGCCAACAATGCAGGCCTCCATATCACGTGGGCTTAAAATACATCCTGAAAGGAAGCAGACCGTACCTCCAGGTCACAGTGGTCATAGATCGCACCAGTCTGACATGGTGGAGAGTAAACTATGATACTAAAATCAGACACAGATTTTTTTGCCTTGAATTTTCTTTCTTTTTTCTTTAAATTTCTGCTAGCTTTTGGAATCAATGAAAAAAAAATTATTTTCAGAATTTGTAAATAGCCTTGTTTTATTCCTTCATCACATGTGTATGTGCTGGTAATTGAATGACAACTACACCCCAACTGAGGTCACTTTGCTGAAAATATCATTACCCAAAGTGCAGGCATCCCCGCAATGCTTTCACTGCTTTTTCACAGCTTCTGCTCTACACCTCCTGCTTCAGATATATCAGATGACCACTGACAGCGACAAAAGCAGCGACAACCGCACAGATTTCAGAGGTTCTTGCACACAAAATACGACAACCGTATGAATTTTAGAGGTTCTTCCACACAAAATACAGTGCCTCAACCTTTCTTGCCCAGTATAAGGACAATACCTCAGACTCCAGAACTGTCGGACATATCCAAAGGTCAACCTTCTCAATCTGCACATGCCCTTTCTGAAAGCGTATGCGTATCAGATAAAAAGATTTAAAAGAAAAAAACAAAAGGTCAAAGGGTGTGCCTTGTCAATCTACACACCTGTGCTCTTTCTGAACCTCTGCCTGAACCCGATCAGAGAGGATGTTCAATGATGCACTTGCTCAATCTATAAACACTTGTGTGTGATCTGGATCAAAGATGTCAAAGGCTGCACCAAGTTCTCAGTCTTCATGAATTCTCTCGGAGTGTCTGCACATAGTTGATCCACACAGATCTCAAGGGATTATCTTCTCAATCTTCATGTGTCCTTTCTGAACTTTAAACTTTTTCTTTTTCCTTTCTGAACTTTAAACTTTTTCTTTTTCTGAGTCATCCAGATCAAGAAGGATGTCCAAAGGTTCAAATTCTCAATCTGAACGCGTCCTGATAAACATCTCTGTGACCAAATGAAAAAATATGTTCTAGGATGCATCTTCTCATTCAGCATGTCCACTTTCAAACTTCTGAGTGTGCCACATCTAAACTGTTCAAAGATTCAGCTTTGAAACCTGTTGTCAACAAAGTGTCTTAAAAAAATCGGATGAGCTTGTTAAGGCTGAAAGACCTTTTCTTTTATCATAATAATGAATTCTTTATTTAAAAAAAAAAAGAAGCCAGACAGCACCACCACACTGGAACTCACACAGAGGGTACAGCAGAGAGAAATGAAAACAGATCTACTAGTCATTCAACTTACAGACTGGCTGAATAGAGACCAGCAGCAATCATGTTCTACATGTTATGGTCTTTATCACTTGGTTGGTGGTGAATCAAGAAGTGAGGTAACTAAATTCCTTTTCTTTCTCCTGCTGTGTTTTCTTTTCTTTTTGTAAACCCCTAAAGGTGGAAGAAAAGCTTGTGTGTATGTGTTGTGTGCGTTTGCATGCTTACACATGTAAGGGAGAGAAAGAGAGAGAGGAGAGTTTCTGGTTTGCTACAATCCAGATGACCACACAGGGCTCCATCAGGCCAACCACAGACCACACCTGCCTAGGCCCTAGTTAGTAGAACTCCAGTCTAGTCTATAGAAGTACAATGGAATGGTTTCAATAGCATGAACGTAGCAACATTACCACAAATGAACTCCTCAGACCTCTTCTTCTTTGTGCTAACCAAGACAGGATTTACAGATACTCTTCGTCTAAATATATATTCAAAACCCTGTTTGTACAAAAGTGAAACCATGTCAGAAGTGATTTATTTGATATTTTGTGTATGTGACAATGTTATGTTTTGTGACTATGACTATCAACAAGATCATGATGAGTATGACCTGGCGGAGAAAAGATTGTAAACTTCACATAAGCACCAACCTAAAATTATAGTGCCAAGGTTTAGTTCAAATGACCTGGTAGTCAGCATGTGCATGTTACCTGGGATATCAACTTTTTGGAATAATTTACCTTCAACAGATGTTTGATTGTTTCTATATGATCTAGACAACTGATGAATCATCAATCTCCCTATCCCTGACAGTCATTCAACAGTTTCTATATGATGTTGACAATTAATTGCCAGTACCCCAATCCCCAAGTGAAATATATCTGTCAAAGTCAAACACAGCGCATTGGACTTGCCTTTAGCACTGGACAGCGGTTGTCCCCCCCTTCCCACCCCCCATGTAGTTTGACAGGCATTGTTGACAGGCAACTACCAACATCTTTTTGTTTGTTTTCTTGTTTCCAGAGCCAATGGCAATGCACTTCTTTGACGCCATTTTTCAGTACAAGTGAAGGCATTTATGTCACCATCATCTCATAAAATTTTTGCTATTCCCGCAAGTCCTAGAAGTAAGCAAAAACACCCCAGGCAAACCCAAACAGCATGAAAATTAAAACGAAATAATGAATTTCACGATCAGCACACTGACAGTTTTTATTTATTTATTTTTTTAAACTTCCCATAGTACCATAGTTTGGAGATTGAACTGTAGAAACTATAGAGGAAGAGTTGCACTAGGCAGTGTCGGCTATCACCATTTACACTCACATACACACATGCAGCCACACACACACACACACAGTCATACACATACACACACACAGAGCCACACATACACAAACAGAGTCATACACACACACACACACATACACACACACTCACAGCACACACACACACACACACACACACACAAAGCAGCAAGTCATTCTCTTTCATCATGAAAAAACAGACTTCCAGTTATACGCAATATATTAACTACAATTTTTAACATTAATTTTCTGTATGAAAGGTGGATAAATCTTGGCTGTGCCAAAAGCACCACTAATTCCTCTGAGAGTATTGCTATTATACTATATAAAAAGATTTGTTAAAAAATTACTTAAATATCTCTGTGTGAAAAAAATTAAAAATGATAAAATCAATACTACGAAACAGCACTGTAGCATGGATAGCTCCACTCGAAAGTTTCTTTACACCTAGTCTCCAGATTACACAGAGAATAGCATGACTGTGTAAATCATAACAAGAAAAAAGTGTTCAGATTTTCTAAAAACAAAGAAAAGAGAGACAGACAAAAGTGTTCAGATTCTCTTGAACAAAGAAAAAGAGACAGACAGACAGACTGAGATGGGGAGAGACAGAAAGAAACAGAGAGGAGAGAGGCCTCTAAGAAACGAACACACATTTGTCTATGTCTGTGTTGTTAGTTAACTAGCACAGTGACACTGACAGCTTGCACAGTGACATCAACATGCTTTTTTTTTTTCTTTTTTTTTCTTTTTTTTAGTTTGTTACTTCTGTTCAAAGATAGTGCTGATTGATGTAATTATCAATTTATTGATGCTTTAAGGATGTTTGATGGAATGTGGATTTTTCTTTTGAATTGTGATAACCGCTATATATACTTGTTTCAGTTGTTTGGGATTCAGACCTAACTATACTTTCACTTCTGAAGATAGATGACCTACAAAAGCATGTGCCATACGTTGTACAACAAATCCATTTTCATACTAAAAAATTTGATAACTGAGAATAACACACTCAGGATCACAGTTCCCTTTATATGTGAGAACTACTTAGCAAAGATATAATTATTCCTGCCAGTTAGTTTTGATTTTCTTTCTCCTTTAGAACAGGAAGAGAAAAAAAATATTGGGGTGGGGTTTGAAGTGGGGTGGGGAAAAGAGAAAAATATGTTTAACATGATAATCTCAAAAGAGCGAGGGTGGGGTGGGGTGGAGAGTGTGGGGGAGGGAGAGGGCAAGTGAGAGTGAAACTGAAAGATACATTTAGTAAAAAAAATTGAGTCATGGCAAGCACCTGTGACTGGTGCTTCGATGTCGATCATTGTTTTTTCTTGGCGTAGAATAGCAGCTCCTTCGTTGATGATTCGCAATGCCACATCCTCGGTGACACGACCTTCCAGAATGAAATGTTGCTTCAGGACATCCAGTTTGGGTTTGCCCTTAGCGTCAAAAGCTTCACTCATGGTGACGCGATGGCTGGGTGGGAATGGCACGCCTGCAAGACAAAGAAAAGAAGAAAAAAATAATACAAAGCAAAGGAGTGTACGACACCACCAAAATAGCATGAGAGACAATTTGCCTACATTACATTTGACTCGCATGTGATGAATTCAGCGCATGCAGCACAGGATAGTGAGCAAGAGAGGTGTAGACACAAAGACCCCCCCCCCCCCCCCCCCGCCAAAAAAAAAAAAACATGAAGAAAGTGTAGACCTCTAGCACTCACTGCTGACTCAGCACTAACAGATAACTTTGCAAGTTCTCACTTCAGTACAAATTAACCACCACTCATTTCATCAGTGCTCTTGGGCACTACCCCCCCCCCCCCCCCCCCCCTTTTCTGCTAGTCCCACAACCCTCCTTCAAATTTCTCCCCAGCTAGGAACCAGCCTCAAGGCAGCACTCTACAATGTCCTGATCTTAATTAGTGTTGCTCTCTCTCCGCCAATTACCAACTGACCACATGTGTGCCTCGCAAGGTGAAAAGTTCAGTCCAGCGATCTACTTCCTTTGACAGTGTGGTCATAGGTTCTTTTTTTTTTTTTTTCCTTTCCTAACCACCAGGTCCCATAGCATGCATAATGCTTTGCTGTGATTATGTGGTCTAGCGTAGTTCAACTTCAGGGAAAACTTGATGGCAGGTCTTCAGAGGGAAAAAAACAAAAAAACTCAGACAAGTGTTTCGGCCCTGAACTCCTTACTCTCTAATGAGGCCAGGCCGCATCCAGCTCCTGATTCCTAGATACCCTTCTGCTGCCAGAATGAGTTCTCCCCCCCTGGCTCTGCTGGCATTTGAACCAGCAACTTGTACTGTAGACAGGTGGGTGTAACATTGTGTCGGCTTTCTAGAGGGTTTCCCCCATATTGCTATTGGATTCTAATTCTCTGCTGGGAAATTCATTGCCATATGAAGTTCATTTTTATTCCTCCTTGACCAGATCCAGTTAACTATAATAATAATGATAATGAATACTTATATAGCGCCTATTCTCTGCCAGAGACCAAGCTCTAAGCGCTTTACAATCCACATTCGGTTATACTATAGCTTTATTCAGCTGCCACGGCTGTTGCCTTTAGGGTTCTAGTCCTCTTCTTGTTAGAAATCCCAAGCTGTTTCATGAGTTCATTGGCTGATGCGATCCTCCCCCCCCCCCCCCCCCCCCCTCACACACACACACACAAAACTTCTACAGGTGAGGACTTTGGCTTAGAACTTAGCAGCCACATTCCCTCAAGCTGCTGGCTGGACTGTTATACTTTTCAGTCTTGTAGATCTAAACTTCCTCCATTCTACTTGTACTTGCTGGGAAAATACTAACATACCTGATCGTCACACACACACACACACACACACACACACACACACACACACACACACACACACACACACACACACACACTGCGTGCGCAAGCAGACAGACAACAGAAACATCATGATCTCATAGACTCACTTGTTACACAAGCGAGTCTAAAAAAGACAAAATCCTATTCACTAATGAAGCCCTAATGAAAATATTCGGCATGAACTAATATTCAAAACACCATCACCTACAAAAAATATTGAACATAAAAAGGACAAACTGTACATGAAGTGTGTACATCATTCATTTCCATTGCACTGGCAAAAAAAACTTACTGACTTCACACAATTTTACCAATTCTACATATATGTAGAATCTATTATTCCAGCATCTATGAAAACAAATATTTCCATTAAACTGCACAAAAAAGAAAAAAGTAAGTCCTCACCAACCTATATTTGTGAAAACACTTTCATACAGATGACAATTCATAATGGATGCATCAATACATTCTGAGTTACCAAAGTACACTAATAATAGTAAAAAAAATTCATATGTGGTGTTCAGTGTTACACACAATGACACATATGCTCACTCACATGTGTAACATCTATGCTTCATCATCACTAATTCTTAGAAGACAATACATAAATCTTAAAAACTGCTATGGTCAGCACTAAAATACATGCCTGGGGGTTATATTTGGCCACATAAGAGGTATAAGGGGCATGTATTGTGGTATTTCTTTGCCCCAGCCAGCACTTACTTAGAGTTTGGTGTGCTAACTTCTATGGGATAAAATGTAAGGATTGGAACTACACGTGCAGATTTCATCCATTAAAATTATCAGTTGTTACATGGATCATTGAATGCTTCTGACAGCGCTGCTCAAATAGGTTATGGTTTTATTAGTATGTGTGTGTGTGTGTGTGTGTGTGTGTGTGTGTGTGTGTGTGTGTGTGTGTGTGTGTGTGTGGATGGGCTGCAGGCTGAATATGTGGCACACAAACGTTAATGTCACTGAGAGAGAAGGGGTAGCCAAGTCTGAACCCTAACCTCTCTAACCACTACGTGCTTGCAGTGCAGTTGTCTTCTCCTTTCTCTCCTTCAAAGAAGGAAGACCATCCATCCTGGCCACCTCTACAGGCACAGCATGCCATGTTGCACACAGACACAGACCCAAAGAAGTTCAGCTGCTGAAAGGCCATCATGATGCTGTCTGCACTCATGTTCAAGACCCAGTCCATCACCACTGCACTGATGCCTCCCATCCTTCCCTCCTCCCTTTCCCCTCCATACCCCCCCCCCCCCCCCCCACACACACACACCTCCCCATCTTTCCTGGCTGTCCTGCTTGTGTGTGTGTGTGTGGGGGGGGGGGGGGGGGGACACCCAGGCTTGCTTGGGTGCAGGAAGGGGGAAGACACCCACCCACCCACCCCCATCCACCTCTCACCCCCTCCTCTCCCCTCACCAGGTTCAAATGGTAAGGGAGTGGAGGTGGATGCCCCTCAAGATCTTTGACCTTGGCTTGGTATCATTTTCATCAAAACGCATGGTACAGTATAGGAGTTTTTTTTCCCCCCTTCAATCATTTACCACAGTTAAAAATTTCTTTTTTTTACAAAAAAAAAAAAAAAAAATCAATTTCAATGTTTATTTATACCCCTTCTACACTTCAAGACTTTGCCCCGCATATAAATATACGTTGTGTGTGGTAGGTTTCTTCAAAGTCACTTTTCAGTTGGTTAGAATAGAAATTTAGTTTTGAAAAGCCATTTTCTGATTTCATTGTCTTGCCTCTTTCGTGGTTCTCAAGCCTTCCTGAGAAGTACAGTTCACATGAACCTGGTTATTTTCATGTATTGTATAGAGCCCACCCAACCACATGAATTATCCTTGCACACAGGGATGGCCAAACGAACCTCTGCTAGAAGTTGTTCTGTTCACAGAGCTCTTAATACTAGTTCTACCTAGAATGGTGCAGGCTTGCTCTTTGAGGTTTTCTATGATGCTGTAAATTGTTTAGAAAGAAAACAACAACAAACCAACAAACAAAAAACCCCAACCCTAGTCGTCTTGAGCTTGAACTGAGATGTGACAAAGATGGCTGAAAGTCTTGTTGACCTCATTTTTACAATTTCACTAACTCTCTGAGGTTGCTTAGCATTACAATTAGTCTACCCAGTCAGACACATGAATGGAAGGAGAAAGAAATTTATACATACATATATCTAAACATCAGTGATTTTCTTTCCCAAAATACAAACAATTCCAACTGCATTATATATGTGCATGTACCCAAGAAGGAATGTGCCCTCACAGTTACACATATAACTTCACATGTGCAACCCTGTATCTGAACACATGACAACAACAGCTCAAGAAAGAGACAGTGTTCAGAGCTGGAGAGAAAGAAAGGGAGGAGGACCATGAGAGAGAGAGAGAGAGAGAGAGAGAGAGAGAGAGAGAGAGAGAGAGAGAGACAGACAGAGAGAGACAGATACAGACCGAGAGAGAGACAGACAGAGACAGAGAGAGAGAGAGACAGAGAGACTGACAGAGAGAGACGGAGACAGACAGAAAGAGAGACAGACAGAGAGATGCAGAGAGACAGAGAGAGCGAGAGAAATAGACAGAGAGAGAGAGAGAGAGAGAGAGAGAGAGAGAGAGAGAGAGACAGACAGACAGACAGACAGAGAGCTCCTGATATGGGAGGGTGAGAGAACAAGGGAGGGGGAGCAGGAGGGAGAGAGGAAAGGGAGGGAATGAAAGAAGGGCACAGAGAGAGAGAGAGAGAGAGAGAGAGAGAGAGAGAGAGAGAGAGAGAGAGAGAGAGAGAGAAAGACAGAGACAGAGAGAGGAGAGAGAGATTAGAGGAGGAGGAGGAGGGGGACAAGGGGGGGGGGGGGGGGGGGGAGGAGGAAAGGAAAGAAGAGCCCAGAGATATCACACAGAACATGTTCCATTTTCAGCTGGCCTCCTAACAACAGATACAAGCTGATGGCGTGATGATGCATCCATGCCCACTCCCCCCCCCCCCCCCCCCCCCCCCCAATTAAGAAAAAAAAAAAAAGTGGGGCATGGTAATTGAAGTTGAACTCTGGCCAACCTTCACAAAACTGTGCACCTGAAACCTGTGGGGGAACTGCCAAGAAGGGGAGCATTTGTTGACTTTATAACAGGGCCTCCCTCCTCCACCCTGCATCAACAGGAGTAGCACCAACCCACACTGAACATGGCCCACTCAGATAACCTGTGCATCTCTGCCACCACATCCAACCATGCCAACAGGATGACAGAAAACACAACTTATCATGGGGGTAACAGGATGCGTGGCACACGCCACTGACCCCCCCCCCCCCCCCCCCCCCACACACACACACACACACATATGAAATGCATAAGTGTTTGTTTGAAACTACACAGATGCTTCCTTGGGTGTTTACAAAATCTGAAATCAGACAATTTTGAATGAGCGAGGGAAAAAATTCATTATCTTTTACAGTCATTTAGTTTGCTCTTGTTGAAACAAGTACACTGATTTTTCTTGTTCATAACATTGTGTCCCAGCATGTGTACAAAACTTAAAAAAGAACAGCCTTGTGTGATTTAAAAGTTTAACTTATAATTTTACAGAAAAATTTCACCAGTTTTAGTAGTAGCTATGTTGTTGCGAATTTACTCTTTACAAACATCATTATCATCATCATCTTCATTTTGTTGCTTTTTTGTTTGTTTGTTTGTTATTTCAGAAGTGGACACTGGCATAAGCAAAAGATTTTATGATTTAGTTCATTGGAATTCAAGAGGCAACATTCATTTAAAAGTTGCATTACGCAATTATGAACTAAAAACAGAAAACAAAATCAATATTGTTTCTGTAATTAGTTACTTCCGCAAGAAGAGATCATCAATTTTTGTTTTATCATTCACACAACATCATCAGTAATAGATTTAACAACAAAGATGAAACATATTTAACAACAGTATTCTGTCTGCAACCAACATGGATAACTGCTGGGGTCTGTATAATGGATGTGAGTAAAAACATTTGTATTGGGAGACCATGAATTTACAGACTTTATTATGAACAGAAGCCAACCCAAGAAAAATGCTGCAAATAAATCAAACTTTATCTCATAAAAAAGGTACCCTTAACATCCTCCTATATATCGAAAATGGATAAGCAGATCACCACTGTTATCAGTTCTGCTCACGATATGATGGATCCCAGAACTCAATGTCCATGTTCTGAACAATATAATCACTAAGGGCTTGTATTAACTACAAGCTTCAGAAGATATAACTCATTTCTGATGCTTATGATTTATCTTTTACTTTTTTCCCCTTAGTAATTACCAATCATGTGGGGAACGTTTCTCTCTGTTCATAGCACAAGGCAGTTATGTGTAGTGACAACAAAACTTTACTTGCAGAAAGTGTAAAGCTTAGGGATAGTATCATGCAGGTTGAATAACATGAAGACTTCTCATACAATTCATGTTTACACCTAGTAATGAAACAGTTATCTGAAACAGATACAGAGCCAGTCATTACCTGATACCAGCTAATGCAAACTCTATGAATGAAAAGAATTCACAAAATAGTGAAACGATACTCAGGAACTCATTAACATTAAAAAAAAAAGACTGGTAATAAATATGGGACACCAAAAAGAAAACGAAAACTAAAATGAGAAAAGAAAAGAAAATGCTGAATCATGATATTTTATGCCTGGTTCATGCCCAGGCATAAAACTGCAATAAACTATTTTCGTGAATTTACCACATTTTCTCTTTTTTTTTTCTGTGTGTGTGTGTGTGTGTGTGTGTGTGTGTGTGTGTGTGTGTGTGTGTGTGTGTGTGCTGTCTTCCATACCACTACAGTCACATTAGTCCATGTTGCTCATCATTCCGGATCCCTTTCAAAGTAACACCCTGGCTTGTCCCATCACAGCTCCAGCCTCAACGTTTCTGCTGACTCACTTCAGTATGATGTTCAGTAGTGTCTGTTGTAATCCATCCTAAGCAGCATAGCACCTACTGAGCGCCCCACTAAGGGCATTAATTGGTGAATTGTGAAGCCAACATGAGCCAGCCTACCCCTCAACAAGGTGCCACCATGTTTGTCCACCAACACTTCCCATGAACATGCAGAATATTGATGATCTTGACAGCACTAACCCCGGGCATAGACATGCAGAAATCAAAACTGAGGTCACTGCGAGAGCAAGGCATGAAAGGTATTAGAATTTGACACCTTTTTTTTCCTGTTACTAAGTATGAGAATGAGGATGATAGCCAGACAACATCAGCACATGACAAGAGCTGTACTCTATCAATCAGGCCTGAGAGATACAGACACCTGCAGTGTTGGTAAGGAATTCTGAAACACTCTAAGAGACACATCCATTCAGTGGATGGAACTTGATTGTGTGGTTGGTTGCAGTCCTCCCATTTGCGTCTACAGCAAAATTAAAATCTGGGAAGGAGCTTGGCTGTGTATCCAAAAAAAAAAAGAAAAATAAGAAAAAAAAAAAAGTGGCTCCGATGTAAATCATACCCATGACCTCCAAGGCCACAATCCATGAGGCTAACAATCGTGCCATGATAGCTGGCTGCTCACTTCTTAATCTTAGTTGGAAACTAAATAATTTTGTGAGGTTGAAATGTCATTTTAGTTTCAATGGTTCCATCGAAGTGTTTAAAACACACAGGGCATGATATACAGGTGTGAAAAGATAGAAGCATAAATTCTAATTCTGCCATCTTGTTGCACATGCTTCCTGCCACCCCCCCCCCCCCCCCAACCCTCCCTAGAAAAAACATCCTTCTAGATAGTTAACTGAACAGCCCAAAAATCTTGTAGGCTGAATACCTAATCTCTGTTCTACATTCTACTTTTTCCATAAATGCCTTGTCTGCTTTCACTTGAAAGGTGGAGGAGAACAGAGCTCTGTAAACAGAAGGTAAAAATTTGTGCTACCTTCTGCTACTGTAGCAGTAATATACAAACCAACTGATTATCCTGCTACACAGAAAAAAAAAGTGTTCTCTTTTGACTAAGTGATTTAATTTAAATTTGGGTTATTGTCAATAAACAATATTTGCACAAAGCTATTTACAGGCAAAACTTCAAATATTGGTAAGTTGTAACACACACGCTTTAACTCTTTTTTTTTTTTTCATCTGAAGCTTCACATTACTTTGATATCAGGTTGCAGACGAAGCGGGGGAGGGGGAGGGGCAGATAAAATTACATATCAAGGACGCTTAACACTGAATAGGATATCAAATGATAGTATCTGAAAACAGGGGATTGGAGAGGCAAGGGGCAAAAAGTAGGGGGGGGGGGGGGGGGGGGGGGGGGGGGGGGGACGGAGGAAGGCTACAGCCAAGTGATGAAACTTTTACCTAAACTGAGAGTGGTTGCGCTTGAACAAAAAAGCATGCTTTTTTCCTCCTGGGTATTGTTTAGTTCAGTACCAATTTGGAAAACTAACCTGGGGCCTCTTGCCTCGACTTCAGCTAACTGGCAATGTAGCTTAACAAGACATTTAACCTATTAAAAAAGCAATCAAAACTTAGGTAAAACTGGTAAAAATAAAAGTAAGAACTTAGATTCTAAGTTAGAACTGGAAGACACTTAACCACTCTGTCAAGTCATCTCTGATTTGACTATCTGATATCTGAACTTAACACAGCCACTTGAAAAAGAGGATGCAACGCACTTCCACTCAAAAGGTTTCTAGGTTTGTAGCCGTGACCTCTGTCCATTTTAACATTTAAATCCTCTCAAACAATTGTTATCTTTATGTTGTAGAGAGGTTTGTGTGCCAAGGTACTATTTCTAAAACTGTTGCACAACAGGTGTGGATGCACCAACAACCTGACGCTCCGTTTATTTGGCCGATTTTTAACTGGGGATGCCCTTGCTTCGTGTCCTAAATCTATGGCCTTACCTGTAGTTTCTATAAAAGTCATGTCAGTTTACTAAATGATGAAGATGTGGCACAGTTCTATTGCAAAAATTTTCATAACTCACAATTCATTCATTATCATTATGAATACTTATATAGCGCCTATCCTCAGCTAGAGACCAAGCTCCAAGTGCTTTACAATCTACACTCATTTACACATCGGGCTGCCTACCTGGGTAGTGCCGACTGAAGAGCTGCCAGCTGGCGCTTCATTCAGTCATTTCCCGTGTCATCCAGTCAATGTCATTCAATATCGTTCACTCAATTTCCTTACTTCCTTCATTCTTTCCATTCACGCAGGGTGCATGCTATGTCTAACGTGTCATCCATACCAACAGCCAAACTGGCCTTATCTTCCGAAAGTTGGTATTGGGATTTTATGTGTGTGCTAGATGTTATGCGTGTGTTCACATACGGAACCTCGGTTTATAGTCTCATTCGAAGGACTGTATGAGAAATCGAGTCAGAACCAATGTTAACTCTGAGGGAAAAAATCGCCCTGTACCGAAACGGCCCGGCAGAGAATCGAACCTGCAACCCCAGGATTACCAAGATTACAGGACCGGCGCTCTACCACTGAGCTATTCCGGCCCCTAGTATTCACTCACTTGTAACAAACAACTGTACAACTTAAAATTGTGATGTGGGTTACAATATCTTTTTTTTTTAACTATATTGGAAATATAGGTGAGCAGGCATGCCAGTCTATGGGCAAAGTGGGAGGCAGACAGCTTCAACCAGCTAGAGCAAGCAGCAAAGCTGAAAGAAAGCTCCCCCTATGATGTTAAGATTTTGGTTTGGGTCTTCTGTTTTTCATTGGAGCTGCATAGAGTACCTGAAAATTGGTCAAAGGTTGAACCAAAAAAAGAAAAGATTTGTGCAAGGGTGTGGGTGGGACCCTAAACTGCCAAACAAACCAGCTGGGAGCAATCCCACACCACCTTGGAAGCCTGCGCTGTGTTCATGTAGGGAGCAGGCACACACACGGCATGCCATTAAGATGTCAAAGGACATAATTGTTTTCTGGCGGATGCCAAATGTTGGATAATGATAATTGGAGTCATGCAAAAGGAAGGTGAAAGGCAGACATTACAGAAATATACGGCAAGAATCTCAGGTATGTCAATTTAACAAGCAGCTAAATGTGTTTGAAAGAAACGATTTATCAGTGTGTGTAGTCAAGTCAGGTCAGAATACTCATGATCTGACTCCTGAGCCATGCACACATTCATGAAATAAACATTTTTATTTCATTTAAGGAACTGTTGGTCTGAGCTTCACTCATGAAAATACTAGTGGGAGAGAGTGACACCAAACCACAAATGAAAAGTTAAAGCTCGATTGTCACAGTTTAAAGTAGTGTCAGTTTGACTCCATTTCTGATAGACTGATTTTCTACAGCCCATTTTAACAGATATATTATAAAGAAAAATATCAGTTTGATAATATTGTTTGTGATACTGATTAAACATACATAAATTGCCTTTTGAAAATATCTTGTAACTTTAGTTTAATGTAAGTGAGCTGTATGATAAAGGATGGGGTGGACACGGCTGGGGGGTTGCTCAGAGCCGTTTTGTTTTAAGTTGTGTCATTTCTGGATAAAATTAACAGACCAAGTCATATTTATCATATAGTAATTAGTATACTAATTCACACCCACGCACATTTTTTTCTCTCCTTTCCATTGAAAGAGGAACCATTTTTAGTCAGATACCAGTTTCCCCACAGCCCTTGAGAATGGCTACTGGTATTTTGTTTTCAGAATTTGATTTTTTCCCCCAACATACCACTACAAAGTACAACAGTCTCATTTATAAATTGTGGTTCTCACTGAAAGAAGAATGTTCAAATCTCTGTCTCCACACACACACACACACACACACACACACACACACACACACTCTCACAGAGAGAGAGAGAGAGAGAGAGAGAGAGAGAGAGAGAGAGCACAAACTGTATGAGAGAGAGAGAGAGAGAGAGAGAGAGAGAGAGAGAGAGAGAGAGAGAGAGAGAGAGACAGACAGACAGACAGACAGAGAGCACAAATTAATTGTGCAAGACGGCGATTGCATTTCACCCAATGAAAGAGTGATTGAATCTCACCACACACACACACACAGACATGCACACACATACACAGATACGCATGCACGTGCACACTTAATCCTACATTTTCTCTCCCCCCCAAACACCAACACACATGTTACACAAAGTAACACACAAAACCCACCGCATGCAATGGTAAATTTTTACACACACACACACACACACACACACATCACACACACATCACACACACATATCACACACACACACATCACACACACACACACACATATACACAAACACACACACACATCACATCACACACACACACACACACACACACACACACACACACACACACACATCACACACACACACATACACACAAACACACACACCTCTTGCAGCGCTGCTTGATGACTGTCATTTTTTCAAGCTTAGTTAGTTAACAATATGCATATTAATTACACTTTGATTTAAAATGATCTAAAATCATCTATTTGTTCAAAACTGATAAGTGAGAAAAAAGACTAAAAACTTCAAATTTGGTTCAAATATCCTGCATACTACTATCAGTAAACTGAAGTCTGAATCCAATTAAAACTTTTTTCTTTAATCTAAAAAAGATGGTTACCGGTACTCATTTTACTACTATTTGGTAAAGATTGTTTGATTCGCATGGAAACAGAGGTGTGATGTCTGTGTTCCAGTAATATTGTGTAATAAATGCTTTGAAAATCATTCATTAACAGATAAGGTCACCAAAGATCTTGGAGTTTGAAAGAAAACCACCTGGCCACTCTAGACAAACGATTAAAAAAAAAAATGTTTTTCAACTTCACTTACCACATGTACGACCCCATTTTTTTCATAGGAAAAGCAAATTTCAACAGGTTTTTAAAGTAAGTCCACCAGTTAAAACATGGACAAATTACAAGACAAACACCATGCGTTTTCACCTCGTAGGTCTTCTTCAGGCAAGATAAACAACATTCAGGGCAATGAAAACGAAGAGCGAGCATATCACTTATCTTCTCAAATTTGGCACAAGTACGCCCATCTTGCACCGAATTTGAGAAGACAAGTGATTGCTCGTTCCTTGTTTTCTTTGTCCTGAATGTTGTTTCTTTTGCCTGACTTTGACCTGTGCTCTGTCTTGTAATTTGCTTGTCCATGTTAACTGGCGGACTCGCTTTAAAAACAATTTGTTTCAATTTCTACCTGCAGTCACCTCACTTTCAAACTAAAATTGGAGAAGCATCCTTCTTCTTTTTTTCTTTTTCTTCTTTTTAAGTATTTTCTGTCATTTTAAAGAACATTGCTCACCGAATGCTCACACAAATGTTCAAACTTGTGAAATGGTTTTTCAGTTATAAGTTGTTTAAATAATAAGTGTCAAGTTGTTAAAGTGACTTTTTTCCCACTTGGCATTTTGAACTGATGGCCATATTTTAAACCATGTTTATAAAATTAATGAGCTGTCCAAAGAAGACAAAAAAAGAAGAAAAAAAAAAGAGAAAGAAAAAGCCTATTAATCACATTATAGACATTTCAAAACTAACTTTTGACAGACATCCGATGCATACTTTTTGTTTGGTGGTGTTCAAAAAATACCATTTCATGTTATCATTTTTACAAGTTCAAAATGGCATTTCTGCTAAGTTTGAAATAATTGAAGCCATAGGAAATGGACACTGTTAAAAGCAGTGAGATGCTTTCATTAAATCTTCATATTATCTATATTTGAACTTTAGAAAACACTTTGGTCTTTTTTTTTTTAAATCCTTTAACATTTTCAAATCACCAAACTTAGGACAAATTAAAAATTTCCAAGTACGTCATAAAATGTTTACTTTAAATAGTCCTATCAAAAGTATCACAGACAGATATAATGATTTTGTGTGTGTGTGTGTGTGTGTGTGTGTGTGTGTGTGTGTGTGTGTGTGTGTCACTGTGTGTGTGTGTACACACATTCTTCTTACTTCTTTACAACAGTTTTTAATTAGCGGTATTTCAAAACTTACTTCAATGTTCAAACTTTAAATTTTGGCTGCCAGTACACAGTACCAATGTCAGTGTCTGTGTGATTTTGTGAGCGTGTATTTAGACACCTGTGTGTACCTGTATCACATAACAAGCTGGCATGCACATTTTAAAGTGTGCTTTTCACTGTCCATAGATTGTTTGTGTTGTTCTTAAGTTTAAGACCACATATTGTAATATCCAATGAGAGAAGTGTTGTGTGTGTGTGTGTGTGTGTGTGTGTGTGTGAGAGAGAGAGAGAGAGAGAGTGTGTGTGTGTGTGTGAGAGAGAGAGAGAGAGAGAGAAGAGAGAGAGACAGACTGAGAGAGAGAGAGAGAGAGAGAGAGAGAGAGAGAGAGAGAGACTGAGAGAGAAAAAAATAGAGACAGATGGGGGGGGGGGGGGGGGGGAGATACACACAATGACTGACAGAGAGGGATGAGACTGCGCATGTGTGTATGACTCTGTGTGTGTGTGTGTGTGTGTGTGTGTGTGTGTGTGTGAGAGAGAGAGAGAGAGAGAGAAGAGAGAGAGAGAGTGTGTGTGTGTGTGTGTGTGTGCGACTGTGTGTTGTGTGTCTAAGAAGTCTGGTATGGGCATGTGTTGTTGCAATATGCTTAAAATGCATTTTGAATGCATGTGTTGCTGTGTCAGTCTATGTGTGCTCCATGCATACTGTATTTCTTTATCCAAAAAGTTACAACTTTTTACTATATTAACTATATTAAAAACAAACATACAAAACAAAACAAAACACATACACACCAAAAAACAAAAACAAACAAACAAAAAAAACCTTCAAGCGCCAGACGATTCTGTTCTATGAGATATGTTCAATATTTTGAAATAAAAATATTCTTTATCAGTCTGTGTATGTACACAGGTGTGTTTACCTTGTAAATTTGATTCTATGACCATGCTTGCATACTATAAAATTTGAAGTATAATGAAATTTGAAATTTATGTGTTGGTTCATGATTAACATCTATTAAAAAAAAACAACTATGAAAAGCAATTTGAGAAGAAGAAAAAAATTAACTGGGGCGTGTGTGTGTGCGTGCGCGCGCGCATGTGTATGAGCGCGTTCATGTGTACGTGTGTGTGTGTGTGTTTAAGCACACATATACATGTGTGTGTGTGTGTGTGTGTGTGTGTGTGTGTGTGTGTGTGTGTGTGTGTGTGTGTATGTGTGGGGTGGGGGGGGGTGTTGATGTGATGCCTGAAGATATGCTTTGCTTTTCCTGTTGGCGCTAAGCATGTGATGTGAGCATCGCAAAATTTTGGAATCATGTTTTTCATTTAATCAGATGACTTTCACAATCACTTCACTTGGTAAAATTAGGTGTTCTGACGGAACTTACATGTTTCAAGTTCAGTATGGCATTAACTCAATTACAGCCTGCACTACATATAAAGATTCTACTAGTACAGTGAAACTAAAATTTGTGAACACGCATTATGACCATCAATTCATTGGCCTTGTAAGAGTAACTGCATATCTTTTGGAGGTAAATGGAATTACTTAATCAGTCAAAGCCTACTTCAATTCCAAACTCTAATTTGGTCAGTTGTGTTGTAATTCTGTACACATGGGAAGCTACACTGTGACCTGAGTGTAGGCTAGCAGGCATTTTCCTTGGAGATTGAGATTACCTTAACGTGCAAATGGCACTCGTGGCAGATCTACATTATGCTTCTGTGCTTAACAGATCTGGTGCACGAGTTCCGTGTGTGTGTGTGTGTGTGTGTGTGTGTGAAGCTACTGACATGATCGCGTTTTCAAATCGATGAAGTCTGAATCTGAACTAAACTTTCCTTTCCAGGAATGTCTCGTTTTCAGTCACTCAGGAACCGTTACAACCGGCTATCTTTTAATTCAAGACTAGGCCTACCGGATGCGCACTGGGTAAGCCTCAGTTACAATCGATCGATCTCTGCGATCATGAAAAGATGACAGTTCGATCGCATGCATGTTCGGTTGGTGCTTCATGTACAAAAAAAAAAAAAAAGATAAAAAAAAGGCAAATCGCTAGAATCCAGGCTGACCAAACAGCTGTAACTGAACAAAATGTGTAACATGTACATTCGTAAGCAAATTTAACCGGTCTACAAAGTGAAAATAGACGGGTGACCGACGTGCTGTCTTGAATGTAAACACAGCATACATGAGTGCAACTTGGCATGTGGATCCTGGTCATTTTGCAATGTTAAATGGCATGCAACAGGATTAAACGTAAAGAACGGACTTTGAAAACCTCTCTACCGGCATTTAAAAATGCAATCGTCACATGACAGAAGACACATAAGGCTGTGTACGGTGCGATCGATGCAATGTTAATGGCCGACATGTCTAACATGGCGGTTGAAGGGAACCTCCTGCAAAAGTGTGACTATGGTACAAGGCGTGATACTTTACTTACTTTTGATGATTCTCTCGGTCGTCGAGAGCTTATTATCCGTCGTGGCCATCTTGATATGTGTGCACACGAAATATCAAAAGCAGTGCCTTCGATGGCACGAAATTACGACGATTTTCCAGCGATCACCCCCCCACTTATCTCCCTGGCACAGCTTCAAGATGGCGATCACAACATAAGCCTAAAACATTTGCATAGGCTCTAGGCCTAAAGGTTTCTACTGCGCACCACCTTGCGCAACATATATTGCCGTGGGATTCACACGAACAGGACAGACGACTTCTTCTTCATTTACACAAGACTAATACTTGACAAGTAGAAGCCAAGTCAGAATGCATGTGTCAAGCCTGGTAGGTTCCGCGCAACGCTTTGCTCCGTAGAGTCTGCCGTCACACTGACACACACAGACACACACACACTCGATTGAGCTTTTGTTGTCTCGCCTCGCATTCTGCATCTCGGCCACACTAGACTCAGGCCCATTGCTCTTAGCAGACGAAAGAGGCATCATCATCATAGGCACTTGATGGTGGTGAACAATAATGATAATATATCAAAAATGGAGAAAAAAAAAGAAAAAAAGAAAAAAGAAAACAAATAAAGAAGAGAAAGATAGAAAACACCATGGTTGCCCTCATCTATCATTGTTAATGCTTTGTTCACTGAGGTTAATTAACCGGTTTTGTATTTAATTGTAGAATGCATGTGATCTCTCTCTCTCTCTCTCTCTCTCTCTCTCTCTCTTGTTAATGCATGTTTCATGCTTCATTATCAGTTATAGTCATAACCCCTTCTAACGTAAGCCTTCTAATCGTTTAATTAGGTGTAACTACCACCCTTTTGTAACTCAGGGAACATTTCATTCGAGTGGCCCACAGTGGAGCTATCTACAGTGACCGGGGAAGGCTCCCCACCTCAGTTGAACTGCGTCCCCGAGAAGGTTCACATCTTCGTAGGACTCCTTCAAAGGGAGACTAAAAACACACGCGCACACGCGCGCGAGCGTGCACACACACACACACACACACACACACACACAAACGCGCGCGCGCGCGCGCGCACATACACACACACACACACACACACACACACACACACACACACACAGATCAGCCCCCCTTCCTCCTCCCCCCTCCAATACCCGCCCCATTCCCCCTTCTCAATTCTATCAGGGGCCCCGTGAGTTAGGTAGGCGTAGTCGCCCTCCCATTTCAGTTGTGGCGGACCTGTTCAAGTGTCGGGCATTGCCTTATTCTCTTCAGGGGGCGGAGGGGGGGGGGGGGGGACAACCATCTAACCTGGTAACGACGACACTCCCCACGTCCCTCACTCCTCCACCATCTCAACTCTTTTCTCCCCGCTCCCCCCCCCCCCCCCCCCTTCCCGGATCAACAGTTGTCTTCTCCCAAGGTGCAGCAGAATCTTAACCGGCCGAACATCAAGAAGACAAGAAGGCAGGATAATCCGATATCGTCCGCAAGATTCTGGCACTATTGATATTTTAAAAAGTAACCGTTGATCACATTGACTGGTAAACGAAGAGTTTCGAATGTATACTTTAAAAAAAAAAAAAAAAAAAAAAAAAAAATCATATCATGAAATGCATGAGCATGCGCAAGGGCAAACAAACAAAAGGCAGAATTATATATGCAGAATGACTACGGCCCAGCAAAGAATCATTACGTTACGAACAGAATTGATTTATCTACACATGCGTATGCACCAATGATCCCATAAACCTGGATGGAAGACGCTGAAATGGACACTGAAACCTGAGTTGGTGAAATGAGAGAGAGAGAGAGAGAGAGAGAGAGAGAGAGAGCTCTCTCTCAGTAGATGTGTGTAATATAAGTATTGTTTGTGTCACGTGACCTTAAAATGATTTTTTTCGTAGTCCCCGAGCGCGCAGGGCAAAGGGCTAGATTAAAAAAACAAACAAACAAACAAAACCCAAGAACAGCTGATTCCGCAATCTGTCTGCTACTGCTATCACACATCAGCGAAAATCAACATAATTATGTCGCATAGCATGGCGTCTCATTGATTAACAATCTCAATCTCTCTCTCTCTCTCTCTCTCTCTCTCTCTCTCTCTCTCTCTCTCTCTCTCTCTCTCTCTCTCTCTCACCACACGAACACACAATGGTAAACGTGCGTGTATCAGCAGAAGAAGATTGAACAGAGCAAAAAAAGAAAGAGTTCACATGATATATGGTAGCTCACGGCTCGAAAAGACATTGGAACACATGACTGCCGTTTTGCATTCGATTTCACGTGATACAGGCAACCAGTGCAGCTTGTACAGAAGAGAATAGTTGGAGGATGAGCTGCAGAGCTCGATTCGCCGCATGTATAGGAGCATACTAGCTTCATAAGCCAGCGAAAACGGCCAACCATGACCCTTCAGGAAAACGGGGATAATTTGTTATTCCTGAAGATCACAATTGTTTTCTCTAGAATAATAACCGTTTTTCTTATCTCCTTTTAAGCATCATAAGGTTTTTCCTACTTTTCCATAGGGAAACAGTTATTATCAGTGTTAGCATTACAAGTACTCCCCCCCCCCCCCTTTTTTTTTTTTCCAAAGAGAAAACAATTATCAGTGTTATCCCCGAAGAATCATAACTCCCCCCCCCCCCCCCCCAACCCCCGTATTTTCCCGGAGATAGGAAAACAGTTGAGAACCATAGGATCACAACTATTTTCTCCATTTTGCCGACCCTAATTGGCGCTTGTCATGGTGAAAAGCGATCATAGGTGTTTCCTACTAACGACGTCTTCCTCGCGATGTTACTTCTTTTCCTGTGGGAAACGAGCTAACGGTTATTATCCCCAGGAAGATAAGGAAGAGAAAACACGGAAAAACAGTTATCTTGAGAAAAACAGATGAAACGGTTGTGATCGTTAGGAAAATAGTTGTGATCCCAAAAATGATAACTGCTTTCCGTCTTTCCGTGATGTCCTTGAGCACCATTCATGTTTTCCTGAGGAGAACAGCTCTTATCGCCTTTTGACGCTAACACGGGCCCATACGCATCCTAATCAGAACAGGTCTGCGACCAAGAAGACTTCCTACTGAGAGTCAGCCCAGGAGCAGGTGCGACGACAGAAAGTTTGAACTCCGATGTGCTCACGATCCTC